>JAXCHB010000027.1:0-600000 GCA_036926305.1 Uropetala carovei
AAAGGCTTCTTCACTGAGTGTATCCCTTTACTAACTCAAAAAAAGAGAAATAAAAGTGAGGCGTCCGCAAAAAAATTGAAATCTTTATTAAATGAAAACTTGAGAAATATTTCCGAGAGCGGATGATACGGACAGGAAAACAGATGAGAAGATGCTGTCAGAACGACGCTGGAAACAAAAGAAAAAGTATTGTGGAAAAAATAAGAAAAGGAATGCGTTTAAATTAGTTCCCGAAGGACGCAATGGAGAAAATCATAAGGGAAAGTGCGAATAGGATCTCCAAGGATTCAGTTTACTTTGAAACTGAAGAGAAATGATTAAACAGGAGGATGGTGAACTGGAATTCTGAAATAAAGTAGGCCTCTAGAAAGCCAATTTTTTCAAGATGAATTTTCGCGAACCGATGTTATTTAGACGGTTTCGCCTTACTGACAAGGTAAGTGCAGATTATTAATAGATGATTTATTTGCACGAAAATAGGAGATTAAACCAACAAAATAGCAAAAATTGAGAGTTCGATAATTAGACATGTGCTTTTAAAACGTTGAAATTGGTTTCTTCGTTAAATATAATTTGTATCTAGACCTTACAGTAAGGGGTTTTCTAAACGTTTAACAAGTGATAATACAAACGGCGAAGAAACTGTTCGAAAAAATAAAATGAACACACTAGCTTAAAAGGAGCCGTTTTCAATGACAATCCAAAATACGCATATGGCTTTTCCCGCCGTTTTGTGGCATTTGGCAATATCTTAACCATTAGCTGGATTCCTGCCATAAGGTTATCTCCGCACTTCATGTATGGAACGGAGCAATGTGTTGCAATCAGTTGTGAATGAAAAACATTTCTTCACTCACCGCGGTATTTGGACGAAGTATTCAAACAAGATTTTTCACGCGAGCGAGCCAGTCTTTTGCGACCATTTATCCAAGTTTGTCACTATCGGCATCGACAGATATCACTCATAAAGAGAGAAATTTCTAAAGGTCTAATCCACGATCATTGATAAGCGTTTGAGTGAATAAGACGAATGCGTGGAAAATTTGATCGAAGCGTAGCACAGCTTCCGATCGTGTTCAACGAAAGTGCGACGCGTCAAATTATTCTTCACTCTATCGACACCGTCGATTCATCTCGCGAGCCTACCTCACCTCACCAACGGAAGTTGTCATTTTTCGGTATTTTTCGTCACAATCGATATCTTGTTTTAGTGGAAGACGTGCTTATCGGTATTACCAGCTATGATATTAATGTGTAAAATACTCAAGCGATATTAATCCTTTGAAATGAAGGATTGCAACAAACAGTTATCTCTTCATTAATCAAAACGCGTGAATATTCCCTTTTACGTGTAGTCAAATTTATTACAATAACGAAATAACTCAGAGTGAGTTGCTGTATTAACAATTTACTTATATTTTTTCTAATTCTTTAGTAATACGTATGCATTTGGTAAAGGAGTAGTTAAAATATCCAACTCCCAACTTTAGTGTCGTGACTTCAAATTTTGCCACAGACTTGATTTTATGTATTTTTTAATATCAGCATCGTATATTCCAAAAAGCAGTTAAGTATTGCTTTCGATGACCTATTCAAAAATGAAATAAATAAAAACGCAAAATAAATAACTTCGCAACTAATGACTGAACTGTGAATTTTGTCGACATTAACCGAATGACCCTAGAGTGTAACATTTAAAATTTGAGTGATACCACATATAATGTATCCATCTGAATTTGAACACTAATGGGATATTAGTGTAAAATTCTCTTTTCGAGAAATAGCACTTAGAAACGTATTTTATTCACAATTTCACATAGCAATGGGCCCAAATATCTTTTTAGGAACTAATTTTTCAAAACATATTTGATGAATAAAATGCAGAAACTATAATTTCCCAGGGAGGAGTTACATAAGGTAAAGGTATGAGTGCACATTGCAGCAGGTCGAAGGAAATATTCCACTCGTGGCCATATACGGTAAAGGAAAAATCGGACAGGAGACATCTCGCATGGGATGTGGAAGCGAATAGGAAAATGAGGCGAGGGGTTAGTTGCGGGGGGTGGAAGAACCGAAGGGAAAGGGGGTGCTTTGAATATCGAATGGAAAGAGAGAGAGAGAGAGAGGAGGAGGAGGACAGGTCGGGCGCCTTCATCTGGCGGGAGGTCGAGGGTGAATGATGGGAAGAGATTGGAAGAGTGTCCCTCGGGAAGGGGCAGTGAAAAGGAACGAGATATGTCATCCACCGCGAGGAAGGAAGAGGGAGGCAGGTCAAAAGGAACGGAAGGTGTGGAAAAGAGGAGGGATCGCGAGATATGCGATAGAGATGTGGAAGGAGGAGGCTGGAGGCAGCGGATGAAACGGGGAAGGATGTGAGCAGAAGAAAGAGAAGGAGGAAAACCTTTGGGATGAAGAAGGGATGCTAAACTTTGGCTGGAAAAGTATTGATGAGCGATTAAACCGTACATGTCTGTGTCTGAATTCCATTGTTGAATTCGTCCGAGGTTTTGCTCATAAAGATGTAACTTTGCTTTTATTTGCTTTATACCGAAATTACGTAGCAAGAAAAATTTTGTTTGATAAAAATTAGGATAGATAAACATAAAAATAATCTTCATATTTTATCACAACTCTACTTTTTTTAAATTCGGACGTTTTGATTTTATTGGAAAATAAGATTTAAATAAATTTTGCGTGAAGCAGATTTTCTTTTTTATTTTCCCCCAGCGAAAACTCAACATCAACCATCAAAGCATAATGAATTATCATGGACGATAAATTCGTAGTAGTGAAAAAACATAGAGTCAACACTGCTTCATTACGAAAACTAAAATTGAAGTGCGTTATGCTGAAATATTTTGCAATGCTTTCATAAAATATTCGACGGCGATTGATAAAAAGCACGTAACTCTGAAAGATGTGTTTTATTTGAATTCCATAAATTTCGCAGTAAATTGTTTTTCTTACGTGAATGGAAAGAAAGGTGGATCGCTGAAGAAAAGGTATTTGGCGCACGAAATAGAAGTGCCCAGTTACGCTGTGAGATGCCACGGTTATTGGAAGTCAGAGTTTGGAGGTTCTGTAAAGCAGGGCTCTATTCCAGTGTGTAATCTACGGCTCCGATTAAAATATATTATCTTTTTTTAGATCTTCCAACGAACTCTAAATACCGATTTTTAGAGTTCAACCGAAGGAACGATATGAAATTAAAATGGAAATGGTGACGGTGCCAGATGAAGTTCCTTCGAATGCCCTTTGCCTTCGCTCACGATTTTTAATAAAGGTTTTGGAATTTGGATTAGAGCGTTTTCGAAGCTAGAATGAAAAATTATTAAAAGATGGCCGATTAATAAGGCTGAGTGATAATCCAACTCTTTAATTAAAAATGGAACTAATTTCGAAATAAAAAGTTCGAAAAATATACGGAATCGGATTCTGAAACCGAACATGTTCTTCATCGTTTAAAATAGCTTTACCCAAAATCGAAAATTTTATAACTCATTAAATTATTCATTCGACAGTAATAACGAGAGTACCTACGATAAATGATCAAGGTAAGGAGGTGTTCATGAAAGCTTAACCAGGTTAGCGTAGAACTAATAGGAGAATGAGTAATTTCCACAGTTTTGATCTTTATCTAAATTTTTTGAAGAGTTAAAATTATTAAAAACTTCTGTCAGTTGATAAGAGTACGTAGCTTCAAAGCCAGAAAATGTAGTGTTGAGTTGACGAGGAGCTGTGTGGTCTATAAATCAGATTTCTGCTGTATGGCGAGCAAATTAGGAATTGTTGCTAGTTTATTCAATATCAGAATGTATCAATTTTTAAAATAGAATTATTCATTTAAATGTTTAAGTAATAATAAACCCAGATTTAAATAATGATTACTTGCTACCGACAAATGACCAATAATCTAATCAGCTAAAACGTTGAAGAAATTATTTTTCTCAGGGTTCCATTGCCTTAAAAATCCAAGTGAAAAAGTAATAAAAGGCTCAATTCACGTTCCTTTTCCACGAGGAGCGTAAGGATATTTTTTTTTGGAAACGAAAAATTTCCGGACGCGTAATTCCTCGTCAAATACGCATTCACCGGAGGAGAATAAAACCAATTTGAGAAAAAATAATTCCGCCGAGTTTCTCTCTCTCTCCGTCATTACGTCAGGGAGTTACGCAGGTTCAACTCGTACAACCAGGACCAACTGCTTGAAAATGCTCTCCGTCTGAGAGAGATTGGGTAGGGAGAGAGAGAGATAAGTGACAAGCGGTGGAAGGGGAAAGGGCCAAAAGGGTACGGCGGATGGGAGGGGGAGGAGGAGGCGGAGGCTGTGTGGGGAGGAGGCAGGAGGAGGCGGAAGGGGGTGGGTAAGAATTTTGCCGAATGACGCAGGTGAATGCGCAACTGTGCCAGGAGGGAAGGATTAAAGGGGAGGTGGGGGAGGCTGCGTGGCAGAGGATTGAGGTGGAGGAGGAAGAAGAGAAGAAGAGGCAGAGAGAGAGGCGGAGTAGGAGGAAAGTTAAAGGATTGTTGCGAGAGAAAGAGAGAGAGAGAGAGAAAAGAGGCGCCGCGGAGCAGAACGGCATCCTGGATATAGAGGGGTCCGGATTCATAGAGAGAGCGGGCGTTGAAGACACTTGACGTGCAGGAAAGAGAGAGGAAAGGAGCGATAGAGAGGGAGAGGGAGAGGAAAGAATACCGGCACGATCGAGGATTGGAGAAGGGAGGGGAGGGCTAAGTCTCTTCCTCTGAAAATAGAGAGAGAGAGATAAAATGTGGGAGGGCACTATGTGGGAACAAATGAAACTGCAGGGTGAGCAACAATTTGGGAGTACGATGAGAGAGGTGCGGGTTGGTGGTGCCTATTTTAGGAGGTAAGTTGAACGAGAGAAATTCCCCACGTAAATGAACACGCTCACGAGTATCTTCCTGGTGATTTGCGATGGCGAATCTTTCAACGGAACGCAATATTAATCCTTGCCGAGGAGAAGAGAATGATTAATCAAACGATTAAAAATACAGATATTTTATATTCGCAATTGAGAAGAATATTTTTTTATCGAGGGAGACTTTATGGGGTCCCCTTCAATGGGAACGCTGAATTAAGCGGCTAATCCTAAAACCCTGACGAAAGTACGTCACAGCGAGGAGAAGTTGCCGGAACTTGCAAACACCGGCGAAGCCGAGTTAATATAGAAGTTGTTCAATTATCCCAATTCGCTCGGATCATCACGGGAAAACCTCCGCCGTCGTGAAAATAATCCCTAAAGAAGAGTACCCAACAGACCTCGCTAGATCCACATACCTTCGTTCTTTTCTAGGTTTATAACTTGCTCTCGTCTCGGCTGAGACCTAAAAATTGGAGAATAAAAGAAAATTATGGAGAAGAGGTCGGAAAATAATTTCGACGTTAGCAGAGCACTTTCAGGATTAAAAAACTGCGGTGGAATTATTGGAGAAATTCAATCTGTAAGACTTCATACGTCGAAGAAGACTTTTTCTAGTAACTCACTTTTAATTTTCGATGAAGAATATCGATCAATGATATAAGAGATAAGTAAAGAAGAGGACGAAACTGGACAAAATTAAAAACAATCGGAATTAAAATTAGGTCAGAATTCAAAAGAATCAACCGTTTAAAATATGCGGCGAAATTTAATTTGATTCTATTCAACTTTTTTCCATTCTGATTTATGGAATATCAAAGTTTCAAGAGTGAGTCATTCGAAACACTTCGTGGGATATTTTTTAACTAAACCAGAGATTTGTATGACTGAATATGAATTTTTCAATTTCAAAAGAATCTTCGTTTTTTCGATTATGTTCGCATTTACAATTGAAACTTCAACTGATTTCAACCGTTGTCATAGATAAAAATTCATTGGATATTAAAAGTGCTGTAATTATTTCCTTTTGAACATAAAACATTTATAAGCGTTTATTAAAAATGCAACGTATTCTTTATACAAACGCACGTTTTTGACTCGATTTAAAATTTCTTTGATTTATTAGCACTCCATCGCCTTAATGCCAATAATGAATATTAGTAGTGTGTAAATGAGGTAATTCAATCCTGACCGTGAAAGGAAATTGAGCGTTAAAAAAAATATTTCTGAGAAAGGACTTTATGCTTAACCTCATTTACCCACGTTTTACAAACTCGTTCATAAATACTTTTGAAATGAAATTTCATTTAAGTAGATTTCTTTCAGTGTTATCACTGATGCATTTCAAACTGCCTCGGGTTTATTTTTAAAACCAACATGTATCCGCAAATAGCCCAAGGGGGCTGTCAAAGAAAATACAATTCTATCTTTAGCAAAGCAGAGTCCAGTTGCCAAAGGGACTTTGAGATCAAAAGAATACTTATCTGCGAGATGAGAAATTGCGATTCTCTTCCATGAGAATTGGCTCTCTATTGCTCCCAAACGTATTTGCCATAGCCTTATACGTTTTTAAAAAAAAACTGAGGTGAGCCACGCTAAATATTATGCAACACACTCGAGTTTTTCTTACAGCCCAAACGTTTCATTTAAACGCCAAAATAAATAAGGCCTTATAATTTTGTACCTTCTAACTCCCGTGCAAAAACATTTCCTCCCCTCGACTGATCTATAATAACCATATAAATACTATAGTGAATAAAAAAACAGAAAGTATTCAGATTTACAATCAACAAAGGCTCGCATTAAATTGAACGGGTTTTCTCCGAAACACAATGCAAACAAAATGCGCAGAACAGCCGTCGCCGTACACATCGAAAGATGATTAAAAGGAGAAATTTGCGTTGTCTGCTGTTTAAGGTGAGCATATTGGGGGTGGGGGTACAACTAACGATGACTTTACGTAATTAGTAATGGTTTTGAATTAAATAATATGTCCATAAAACAAATATTGGGCTACAGTTTATTGGGTGACATGAACGTAAACTATTTACTGAAGATTTATCCAAAAAATTTGGATTCACAACCGGAATGTTATATATATATATATATATATATATATATATATATCATTATATATATAATATTAATATTAAGGAAATCTTAGAGACGGAATAAGCATCAGTTATTAATTTTGGACAATTAATAAAGCATTTTTTACAAGATAATAATCCTTAATTTGCAGTTATATATCATGTGTTATTTATTATTGTAGGGTTCAAAAAAATAAGTTTACGTACCTGACCGCCGATTTTCAATGAACATACGATGCCGCTATGGCAACAATACCGCAATCTCATTAAATATTGAAATAATTGCTTTAAATAAAATGTAAATATTAAATTTTAAATTGATCATTCTTATGGATTATTTATAAAATGAAATGAAAGCTCGAAATTAATGAAATTTCTGTTATTCACCAATAAATTATAGTCTTTTAATATTTATAGCTTCTGTATAAAACCTTCAATATTGAATATTAAGATATAATTACGCGGAAAAAATAGACTGAAGGATCAAATATAAAAATATATCATTTATGAATATGGATCAAGATGTACAAATATAAAAATCCTTGTGAATAAAGGAATTTCTAACTTTTAGAAATATTTCATTTTACATAGTTTAATTAAGCTATTGGTTGTTACAAGTACATATATAATTTATTGTGAATAGTTTAACTCTTCATTTATATATTAAATGAAATGAGAAAACCATCATATATATATAAGTAAATGATAATGCTTGTTCATTAAAATCTCTAACGCGAATAAAATGCCTACATTTGTCGAAAATATTGCCAAAATGATATTTCGTATGAATAACTCAAGGAGAAGAAATCATATATATTACTTATCTTATTATGTATTTTATTAATTATTCATCATTAAGTAAAATGACGATTTATGCAACGAAATGTAATCGTTAAGAGCAATGAAAACCGTTACTAAAGTAAATCACTGTTTTTCCAACCGAAGATAGAAATTATGAACTTCCATTTCCGGATATTTTGTTATTAAAATAAAAAGCTAATATACGATATCATCTCATAAGTGTATACGACAGGTATCAGCCTTGTCCTAAATTTTACTGAGATGTATAATTGCTTAAAATGAACTAGCAAAAATAGAACAATGACATTGGTCTGAAAATAAAACTTGCCCTAATTAAAATAAATTGCGAATAAGTATAGTGACAGCGTAGCATTCCGCGATCCTTTGTAATTCCTAACTCCTCCTCCTCCTTCCTCCCCCTCCCCTCTCCTCACTCTACTTCCTCCCCAAGACGACTCTCTTCTCCTTCTAACAGACATTCCCCTCTCGTAAACCACCAAAGAAACGTAACAATTTGTTTGTTTAAGCGACATTAAAATTGAAGCCAATGAAAATGTAAAACAAAAAATATACTGCATTGAAAACCAAAAAGCAATTTTAATGCTACCTGACAATTTTCGCGGTGGTGTTAAGGCAAGCAAGAAATAGGTAAAAAGCGATAGGTAAAAAAAAACGGATTGACCTCAAAGGTGTACGGCGGGATCGGCGACGTTGACCTAATGACCTAGAGTGTGATCTTTTTATCCCCAGAGGGCATGAGGGTAGACAAAGAAAAGGCCAAGTGACCCGTGTGACAGAGACAATGAGAGACGCCATAATTGCAGTGGAGGTAAAATGAGGGAAAGAATGGGTAGGAGGAAGAGGAAAGGAGGAGAGGAAGATGGGAGAGGGGAGAAGGAAAGGAGGGGGAGAGGGAGGGAGGGGGAGAGGGAGGGAGGGAGAGGGGAGGGAGGGAGAGGGGAGGGAAGGAGAGTGGAGAGGGAGGGAGATGATAGATAGATGGATGGATGAGGGAGGAGGAAAGGCAGATGGGAAGAAAAGGGAGGGAGGGAGATGGAGGAGAGAAGGAGAGGGGAATTAGAAGGGGGTAGGAGGAAGGGCAGAGTGAGGAAAAGGTAATGAAGGTTGGAGGCGAGGCAAGAGAGGAGTGTGAGGGAGGAGGGAAGGAGGGAGGAGGGAAGGAGGGGGATGAATGGAGAAGGGAGGGAGGAGGAAGGGCAGGGTTAGGGGAAGGTAGGGGAGCTCGGAGGAGAGAGAAAGAGAGGGGGAGGGAGAGGATGTTGAAGGAGGTGCGTCGAGGGAGTTAATATCATTCCACGAAGAATGGCGTCATGCTTGACATAGTCTCGAGGAGAATAAATGTTTTACGGTTTGCTCCCGAGTCACATCTAAATCAGTAAGTGAAGTAATTTCCACCAAAAGTAATATATCTATAAATACACTTATTGCTTAACAAAATCCCCCTACGCAACCAAACGAGTGAGGGAAGACTTACCTAGCAAATTACATAAGCTCTTTTGTCTTGTTTTAGTAATTATCACATCATCATAAGATTACATCTTTAGTTGAGATCGACGGCCTCATATAGTTTAATATAGTCTATAAATTTTCTTTAAAAGCATTACATGTAATAATATGTTTCCTATTTAACAGCAGTAAACTCATTGCCATGGCAATTGATTCAATGGAGAATTATCTTATGTCTAAAAAAATTCAAGAAAAAGCACTTTAAAAAATTCTTGTCTCAGGGTTCTCCAACAGTCACAACAAGGTTATAAAAATCCGATGCGCATTTCGATTACAAAGCAGCCGTCTTCGGTGATAATTCACCGAATCACTGATATGGGACCTATCCCACGTTTTCCGCTGTATTTCCTTACAAAACATGTGACGTCGATTTCTTAGGAAGAAATCGGGTTCTTTAACACATGCTACTCAACCTTCTCCACTAGCAATAATCCTTCCGTTCTCATTTGCTGTTCAAATACCTTCCCTTCGTATTCGCACGTCCGAGACTCTCCAACGCTTCCCCACGGCGCCCTCAATGGCCACTCACTCTTTCCTCACACGCACATATAAACAACGAAAATACTAGCAAACGTGTTCTTTTAGAATCTATTTTCGGCGAATTACCTCTGAAGACGGCTGTTTTGTAGCCGAAATGCGCAACGGATTTCGTAACCTCTTTGGGACTATTGGAGATACCTTAGACAAGAATTTGTTAAGCGCCTGTACAAGAATGGCAGTTGATAGATCACACTCTTAAAATCCGTAAAATTTCCATTTTTTTTTTGGTTTAAACGCAATTGTTCGCTCTCTTTCAAAATAGATTTGAAATCAGTTTTCAAAAAATATAAACCTCAGTCTGTCAACCATAGAAATATACTTTTTCGAGCTAATATTTTAATTTAAACTATGTATGTATTTTTAAAATCCAAATTTATCATGTTCTGCTCCAATATGCTATTCTTATGGGGCAGAAATTAAATAAAAAAAGTTGGAAAAAGATACCGATTACTCTCCACCAGCTGATTCTAGGTTCACTAAATTTTAACTATGTCTATCATTCATATAGACCAACCCATCCTGAAACTTTTACTTCTCTAAGTAGCAGAATTCCAGAGATATTATCCAAACGGTCGGACGGACAGGCGTGCCTAACATATAAGCAATTTTTTAAAACAAAAAATTGCTAGTGATTACCTTATTATTAAAGTTGCACAATGCTTCGCCAAAAAACGTAAATAAAAACTCAATCTCCAAATTTTGCAATAATCCATTACTATAGGAATTATTTTACTACAGTTGAATTGATTAGTAAATTAAATGGCACTCCCGCAATTTAAATATCTGCATGTCCAGCATTTTGTAGATTTCCCTTGTCCCTTTAAGGTGAAATTTATTATTTTCAACGTATTTTTAAATATGTCGTGTAATACGCACTTATTTGCAAGTCAAAGAAGATAATATATAAATATAAATATGGAAACCTGTCTGGCAGAATTATCTTGTTGACTTTCATTTATTCCCACTCCGAGAATTCCGTGAAAAACATAACAAACGCGAAGCGGCGTTCTAGAAAAAGGACCTTTTCACCCAGACGAAAATATCTGCAAAAGATATAGATGAAGCTTTCTTTGTTTATTTACACTTCTCCGGCCGAGAAAACGGCAACAACTCGCAGAGCGACTACTTCCTCTGAGAACGGATTTGAATTGCTCGCTTAAACGGATTTTTTTTGCATCCCTTTCTTAAACATCTCCGAGGAAAAAAACACGTGAGCAAATTAACAGGGAAGAAATGAATGCGTTGGAGCGAAAGATAGGTTGTGTCCGTGAAATAGAGCGTGCACATTTACTCGTACAAACAGTAGTTGATTTCGCGGTGAATTATTCCAGAATAAGCACTCGAATATCAAAAATTAATACTTAAGTGTAACAAGGTTATATAAAAGTCGATGAGTGTTTTGGCTACAAAGAAGGCGTCTTCAGCGGTTATTCACTGAATATTTCTGTTATAAGACGATGTCGATAATTCCTTAGTGAAGTATGATACCTTAGGTTAGTTATCTATTTTCTTTGTAGTTGTCGCTGAAAATCATAGCGGTACGCAACAATAGAGACTGCTGAACCAATTAAAACCGTAATATAGTTCAAATTAATCCTTTATATTCTAATAATCTTAGACATCAACATGACTCCTTGATCTTTTATGTGCTAACCATTCTGCATGTATACACAGACAGCATCTGGACACGATTATTTCTGAATCTTAACAGAATATCTTTAACAAACAAGGACGCTCTTTACCACCCCTCAAATAATGTCCATTCGAATACTTATTTTTAAACACCTTTCATAAACTTCAATGCGTAATATGATTTCTTATGCCTTTGTAAAATTTTTCACTTTATTATAGAAAGAATTATAATTTATTATTGCACCTCTACCATTAAAAAGTAATTTAGGGAATTTTTATTTGCCTTTTGAAAAATAATACAATCAAGAATATAGATTTCCGATAATTCATTCCTAATTATCAAATCAAAGCATACACTTCATGCGTCATTTGAAATCCATCTACCATATTAAATGCGTGTTACATAGTGATGAAAACAGAATTAGCATATTTTGTTAAATATGAAAGCAAAGGACCGTTAAGCATATGTTAACGAAAATATCCGGATGGAGCATATAATAATTAAGATTGCTCACTATCTATAATAACTTGAATTTTTTTAAATAATCCACTGCACGACTAAGTCTCATAGGGAATTAGAGTAATGCGATTGATTATATGACAAGAGAGCAAGTGGCATAAGGGCAAGTGAACGAAAGGGTAAGTGATATAAGAGCAAGTGGACAAAATAGCAAGTGAACTAAATATCAGTTGGATAAAATAGCAATTGAACGACAAAGCAAGCGCATCATCTTCATTCTTTATCCCACTTGCACTTATTTATTTAAATTAATCGTCAAGAAATTAAAACCTGCAGAGTGCAAAAATTACTCTTACTTCAGATATTTTCATTAAATATAATAAAGCACGAATAAACTTTGCAGAAGATTTTTAAATGGATGAGCACTTGATGTATGATATATTTGTTTTGTTCGGGACTTAATACGTAACATGTCAAAAATTGACTTTACGCTATGATGCTCTTGATTTTTGTTCCACTTGCTATTTAGTCCACTTGCAATTTAGTCCATTTATTATTTAGTCCACTTGCTCTTTTGTCCACTTGTTCTTTTTCCCACTTGCTCTTTCATCCACTTGCTCATTATCCCACTTGCTCTAATGTCGCTTGCTCTTTCGGGAGTTGCTCTTTTAGGGAGCACCTACTATGATTTATATTGGAA
Organism: Uropetala carovei; assembly: GCA_036926305.1. Taxonomy (NCBI): domain Eukaryota; kingdom Metazoa; phylum Arthropoda; class Insecta; order Odonata; family Petaluridae; genus Uropetala; species Uropetala carovei. The sequence goes on from JAXCHB010000027.1 coordinate 12,634, forward strand.
ATTCGATCAACGCAGCTGTATGAACATGATGAGATGGGTTGCGATAGTAAAAATACAAATTCCGAACTAGAAACCTAAGAATACGAGGACGAAATACGGATCGTAAAGAAAAAATATAAACACAGATGCAATTTAATGGCATAATATTAGTGCTGATTATGACCGAATAAAACGTAGATATTTATCAGAGAAGTTTAGTAAAGAGAATAATATTTTGAAAGGTGTTTGGTCGTCGTGCCACCGTTTAGTCGATTCACTCAGCAATTAGCCCCACGCGGAAAATAACAAGGCTTCATTCGGAGGAACAAACACAAGATGCCACCAAATTCCTGGAAGCGGCCAAGCAGAATTTGATGCAGAGGAGAAGTCATCAATCATTGACGCCATCAAGTTTCGAAAAATATGACGGCCAGGTTATATAGCATGAGAAAGAGAGCGAAACTAAGAATCGGAAAGTCGAAAATTAATAGCATCACTGTTACTGCTGGATGTTTTTCAGCTCTGTTTTGACACGTAACCATTAAAACGCAGCGGCGACGAGAAGAAAATAATAATGAGACGCAGAGACCTATGAAGTCCATTCGTTCTATCAACAACATAATACACCACTCCCACTGTTTACGAGACTTCAGTTTACGCGGTTTCACTTTACGCGCCGTTATAAATTAGAACAATGGTCGGAGTTTTCAAAACCGAAGCTTTAAGACCCGTCCACATCCTTCAAAATATTAGCGACCTCTTACAAGATGGCATGAAAAAGGTCAAAATTAGTGCGGGTGATAATAGGGAATTAAAAAGGAGGAAAGTGAATACTTTAGAAGTTAAATTAGACGTAATTCAAAGATCGGAAAGTGTTGAAGGCCCTAGCTACATCGGTTGTGTATTGGGGCTTATCGAATGCACGGTAAGGTCAAATGTAAAGAACTAATTTGAACTGCTTGTGTCCAAGTCTGAAGCATTCGGTGCTTCGATAAGTGTCCCTCAAACTTATAGTAACAGTCATAAAAGTGAGCATATTATTTATATGGAACGTCTACTTCTCTCATGCTGCAATGAACATACACGAGGTAGAGAGCAGACTGGTGTTATGGCTGCATTTATTAGAGAAAAGGCCTTGACGATTTATGAAAAATTGCAAACGAAGTATCCCTCCAGCCAGGGCCGGCCCGAGGTACGGGCGAGTAGGGCGGATGCCCGGGGCGCCAATGTCTTGGGCGGCGCTATACCGATCATATATTTATGCATTACTTGCAAGTAGATAAATTTTGGATATCAATTTATATCGCGGAACAGGATATAACATTCATATTATCCATTATATTTTTTCATCATCAATAATTTTTACATAGTGATGAATAAATTAACATGTACTTCGAAAATATCTCAACAAGCATTTACGGAGGGGGTGCCGGAATGCTATCTTGCCCGGTGCGGCAACATTCCTCAGCCTCCAGCTCGTCAGATAAGGGTTTCAATGTAAGCAAAGGTTGGCTTTACGAGTTCCTAGAAGAAAATGGGTTGCACTGCAAGGGATCAAGGGAGGCAGCTAGTGCTGATAGTCATTATTATCAGATATTATTATAACATTCATCTGTGTCAAAATACCTTTTAAATGATCAAATTGTCTAATTATTTGACTGTATGGAACGCATTCCCTCATTATAACATTGCTCTTATAAGAAAATCGCTTTCGGTTTACACGACAGTTCTCAGGAACGCATTAATCGCGCGAACCTTGGGAGTGGTGTATCGTAAGTAATGTCGTCTGCATTATTATATCCTCAAAAAAAAAATCAGTACAACGTACATTGCACAAACTTTCTCATATATGGGTACTAATGCGTCGTTTAGTTATCTTTAGAAAATGAAAATCATATGAGCCTGTTTTTAGAAAATCCAATTTTTGTTAAAGTTGCCCAAGAATAAACTAACCTTATATTCATTCATTGAGAAAAATGAAATACGTAGGTAAAATTATTGTTGGTGTATACTCAGATAACTGTACGAAATTTGATCAAAATCGTTATAGTCGTTTTTGAGAAAATTGAATTATTGTTAAAGTTTCCTAGAATAAACTAGCCTTATAGTCATTCATTGAGAAAAATGAAATAAGTAGTATTAGATGTATACTCAAGTAACTATATGAAATTTGATCAAAATCGCTAGAGCCGTTTTTGAGAAAATCGAATTATTGTTAAAGTTTCCTAGAATAAGCTAGCCTTATATTCATTCATTGAGAAAAATGAAGTAAGTAGTATTATTGTAGATGTATACTCAAGTAACTACGAAATTTGATCAAAATCGTTAGAGCCGTTTTCGAGAAAATCGGATTGTTGTTAAAAATGCGTAGAATAAACTACTCTTAATTATTGAGTAATGTCAACTATTTCTATGTATACTCTGCTCAGTATGATAAAATGCCTATGTACGAGATTTTATTTATTTTCGCTCTTCCGTCTAGGCTTCAGAGCCAGGAACAGACAAACAGACGGCATTGCGAAAACCACCTTTTCGGATTCAGCGACACCTAAAACGTATATTTCCGTAAAAATCTCGATGTCGAATTTTTTCGCGATTACAGTACTTTCTCAATATATTGATACGTATATGAGAAAGTAAAAGCACTGTTGTACTGTGATTACGCAAGAATTTAATAATTCGCTGAATAGCAAGGATCGAACTACAGGTGCTGGAGCGGAAGGAAATTAAAGATGAGAGAGAGAGAGAGGCAGGGAAGCGGAGGGAGAACAAATGGAATGACAATGAATAGAATGAAGCAGAAATGACGATAAAGAGGAAAGAGATAGAGGCAAGGGGCAAAGGAAGAAGAGAATGCGCAAGGATCTCTGAATAGGTTCTCTTTTAAGGAAGGAGTGGAAGAGAGGGAGAGAGAGGGTACTCGAACGGAATTCCAGATCGGAAATGGCATGGTTATGGAAGGAGGGGAGGAAGCCATGAGTTTGTGAGGCCCATAATCCCCACGAGAAAGATTAAACGAACTCAGACGAGTTATGCGAGACGAAGAAACGGCTTTTCGAATCCTTATACTATGCACTTCCAAAAAAGGAAGAATTAAAGCTAGACTCCCCGTAAGAGATGCCCACTGAGAACACAGCCGCCGCCTGCGGAGCGATCTTAAATCACACCAGAAGTAGAGAGAGAGTGAGGAAGAGAGGGAGAGAGAGGAGGGGGTGAAAACCATAGGGTATCCCCTAGTTACCCATGCAACTAAAGAAGCCGAGTTTTACACTATTTTATATTTCAAAACACAATTTCCTGTGAGAATTTCATTACTTGCGGGTATATTTTTATGAGAACAAAATATGCTGCATCATGACCTTATGACATTTAAACATCGCGATTTCATGATCGCTTAAATTTCCGTCTGTCACATTTTATAACGAAAGAGCCCGTTTTGAATGCCCCATTTTATTAACGCTTTACGTGATGAGAAAAACAGATAAGAGATAAAAGTAGAAGGAATTTAGACAAATGAATCATTTATGTGGATGATAAAATGTTAGTGAGCAATTAAAGAAAATGGGATTAAAGCTGGACTCCCCGTAAGAGATGCCCACTGAGAACACAGCCGCCGCCTGCGGAGCGATCTTAAATCACACCAGAAGTAGAAATAGAGTGAGGAAGAGAGGGAGAGAGAGAGAGAGGGGGGTGAAAACCATAGGGTATCCCCTAGTTACCCATGCAACGAAAGACTCCGAGTTTTTACACTATTTTATATTTCAAAACACAATTTCCTTTGAGAATTCCATTACTTGTGCGGGTATTATTTTTATGCGAGATAACAGTAGAAGGAATTTAGACGAATCATTTACGTGGATGATAAAATGTTAGTGAGCATTTAAAGAAAATGACTGAATGCGATTACTAGCGTCTTAAATCGCAAAGCGAGGGCATTCACCATGAAAACAAAATGAAAAATCTACCATGTTTTCCAAGAATGGAAAATCAAGGGAAATATTTTGTTGAGGAAGGAGAAAGCCTATAAAAGGAGGAACATTTTAATAATTTAAGTAGCATTTTATCTCGGGAAGGAAATAGCGCCAACTAGATAGGGAAGGAGAATGGGAGTACAAAAAGAGGAAGTTATGAAACGATACGAAATAAGTATGAATTAAGATTTTAAAAAGATGAATGGAAACGTTTCTATACAGGAATTATATGGATGTGACATGGAGAACGAGAAGGTAAGATGCGAACACAGTGGGAGATTTTGAGATGCGGGTTTGGCTTACACTAGAGAAAGGTAATTAGAGTGGGAGGAAAACAAATTAAGACAGTGTTAAATAGAGCAAGAGAAGAGAGGAGTTTAATTTGAGTAATTAAGCAGAGACAGAAAGAGCGGTTGGGTCAAATTTCGAGAGGCATCGGTTTGTTGAAAGAAGCCATTGAAGAGAGAGGATGGAAGAGAGCGGAAATTTAGATTAGTTTAAAAGGAGAGAATGTTTATAAGAAGATGCAAAGAAGGGCTTTGCATGGGATAAAAGGAACCGAGTTTAACACTGTCATCGGGAAGTAATAAACGTAATTGGCTTATTAATTTAATTGAGCATAGCAAGTGAACGTTAGTTAACGCGAATGTTCTAATCGCAGCTCATCCTCGCTTAGGATTATAGATTGTCCCTTTTACTAAGGAAGGAAATCAAGTAATGACTTCATTTATTTTTCCTTTTTATAGATTATTATCATGCGTTTTCAAGATTTGCGACTTAAGTAGGTCCTTAATAAATTACATGTGTAGTTGCATACTAAAAATATGCGCAATAATTTACCAAGCTTTCTAAATTTTACCATAGTTGAATTTCCTGTTACATTTACATTTACATAAATACCCTGCAAGCCGCTAGAAGCGTTTGGCAGGGGGTGTCACAACACCAAGTGAAGTCTAGCTAATTCCTCTGTTGGATTGTCTTATCGCGTCTGGGAAAAAGGATCGGTAGTATTTCTCCGTTCTAGCGGTAATTTCGAGATATTTTCTCCTGCACTGTGATCTAACATTACGTTCACTAACACCGATGGGGACGACTATGCCGCGTACGTCTTCAACGAATTCGGAACTTTCAAATTTTTCAAATAGTTTCCTCTTGTATTTAATTCTTCTACTCTTCAACGTCTGCCATTTCAGATCTCTCAATAACTCTGATACACTCGCATCATACCGATATTCTCCTTTTACAAATCTAGCCGCTCTACGCTGAACCATTTCGAGCTCTCTAGTTAGGCCCTCCTCGAAGGGGTCCCAGACGGCGCAACAGTATTCCACGATGGGTCGTATTAGGGAAAAGTATGCGATTTCCTTCACATTCGAGGGGCATCCCCGCAGGACTCTAGAGGAAAGCCCTTGAATTCTGTTTGCCGATGCTATAACGGATTTGATATGCTCTCTACTAGACAAATTGCTACTGAGAATTACTCCTAGGTATTTGTAGCTATTGACGTATTTTAGCTTTAGTTCAGATATTTGGTACGGGTAACGGTTGAAATTCGTGGAGCGCGTGAAGTTCATTGCGGCGCATTTCTTTATATTCAGATCGAGTTGCCAATCTTTACACCATTTCGTGATAGCCTGAAGGTCCTTTTGCAAATTCTCCTGATCGTGTATTGTGTTGATTTCTCCATACACAAGTGTGTCATCCGCGAAGAGTCTAACTTTACACTTTATATTATCCGCTAAATCATTTATATATATCAAGAATAACAGAGGTCCGATTACACTTCCCTGAGGCACGCCGGAAGTCACTTTGACGACGTCTGATGCAACTCCATCGAGGACTACTCTCTGGGTTCTATCGGAAAGAAACGAGGCGATCCAATTTACAATTTTCTCGTTAATTGAATAAGCCCTTAATTTTTGCATCGTGGAAGAATGAAATCGCGAAACAACTAGTAAGGAGGATATTTAGAGCATCATTGGCTCAATAACAAAGTGTATTTCAGCAACAATAGAAAGAAATTGTGTCAGCACAACACAATAACTTACAAGCGTTTTTCATTTGTACATAATTCCATTTTGTACTCAAATGCTTTAGCTCTACATTTTTCACAACACTGAAGCGTTCAAATGTGTTTATTTTCTAGTAACTTAACCTAATGCTTGTGTCTGATAACTATATAAGATCATAGGCAAACGAAAGTTATCCATGCCATCACCAAGCAAGAAAATGCAGAGCGCGCCAGGACAGTTCTGCAATAAAAAAAATTATGCCAGATAAAATAAAATCCCAGCAGTTATTTTCTTATCTAGTATTTGAAAACTGAAAATCCATTTTATTTCAGAGAAGAACCAAAATTTTTGAATTATGATTCGTTGTAACAATAAAGCGGATTTGCTTTTAAATTTTAAAAATATGTAGCTGTTTCGTTGAAAATTTAATTTCTCCTACTAGATGCCTTGATCCTCAAAAGAACGCGTTATGGTTTCAAGAATTCTTTTTAAAATAAAGTTAACCCTGCTCAGTTATTTTAACGATCATTTTGAAAAATTGCGATTAATTTTGCTTATTCCAGCAGTCTCCAACACTTTTTTAATTTACTTTAGGGCTCCGCATTTACTTCTCGCTGAGAATGAAGCAAAGCTTGCTTAAATACTCAACGATACCAATTTCCTAGGCACGCGCCTGACAGAGCCAACCAAAGCCCCTTCTTGCACCCTCCTCGATTAACTTCAGAGCCACATAACGCGCCAGCACACGCACACACAAACATCCACTCATCTATTCCTGAATATGGCGGATGTGAAAAGGGAGTGTGAGAGAGAGAGACAGTCCATTTGCGAGCAGAATTCATCTGGAACGGCCCGAGTGGCTACATGGAGCGACCGGAACGGGCAACGGAAATCCCTGGAAATGGTTGAAACATTCATCCAACTCGATAATCAAACATGCCACCGTCCACCCACCTGCATCCCCTTTTCCCCCCCTCTCCTCCCCTTCATGCCCATAACTACGCACCGCCCCTTCCCCTACTGCAATCTTGACGAGGTCACTATAGCCCTCATCCCCGACAACAATGACAAGAGATCTTTCCCTCCGCGTACGCCTGCTGTTTTACTGCTGAGTTTCCTTTCCACGGTCCTCGCGAGAGGACGCGGGAGCGAATGGTATTAAAAAAGGGAGCGTAGAGGGGGGGAAAGGGGAAAGGAAGGGGGAGGGGATTCCGAACGAAACGGTGAATAATTGAAGGGCCACTTATTCGAGCGCTAACCTTCGGGGTCCAGCGAGGAAGAATAAAGGGAAACTGAGCGGTTCCGGTGTTTTAGCATGTGTTTGTCGGAAGACTTTTTATTAGACCTCTCTTTGGAGAAAGGGGAAGCAGGTAAAATGGTGAGAGGGGTCAAAAGGTGAGACAACGGAGTTAGATGGGTGTGTGTGTGTGTGTAAATATATATATATTTATATATATATACTACGGAAGAGGAAAGGTAAGTAAGGATATTTAGGGCAACTAGCTGTTGAAGGAAACCCAGTGAACACTTACAGGAAGTAGAGCCGCTGGGGTGTTGGAGAGACACATTTGTAGAGGTTAGAGCTTTCGGGATGATCCCTTCGTCAGCACAAGAGAGATACAACTCTATATATATATATATATATATATATATATATATATATATATATATATATATATATATAGAGAGAGAGAGAGAGAGAGAGAGAGAGAGAACTGCTGAGGAGGTGGGAAGGAGAGAGGGGGGGACCACTCCCCATCTGACCCGCCCACCTTATCAGCCTCCTCCGCACGCCTTCCTCCTCAGGGAGATAGTGAGAGAGAGAGAGCGCAATGGGACTGTACGTGTGGCGAATCCTCGCACTAGTGTGTCCTTCCGCAATGGGTCGCGATCGATTCCGGGACCCTTCTGTCTCGCTGCGTCCGCTCTGTCGCCGGAGCCGCCGCCGAAAAGTCTGCACCCAACCTCCGGAGATTGAGCGAGAGGAACAGAGGGTTGTCTTACGCACCAACACATTCACTCCTTCCATACGCGACTAACCTATCGACGGACGAAGGACCCATTCACAACACGTGCTCTCCGGACATCTCTTCCCGATATCTCACTTTGCGCGTTGGGCCAACAGACACTTCACCCTCTAATCGACCAGAGTGCGTCGCGTCGTCTTATTTCGTGCGAATAACGTCCTTGCGTTGACTTTGAAGATGTTCGCTCCGAGTTTCCCGGTGAAATTTTAATTTTCGTCGTCTTAGAAGCTCGCCGTCTAGGATTTGATTCACGCGCACTATAACGCACTCAGCGCGCCACATAGAATGCCTTCGGCTGTTTCATACTCGTATAAATATTACTGCGCGTAGAGTTTCAAAATGCTGTTCAATTTAGACGAAAACTTCTTCGATGTAAAACATATGTTCAAGTTGGAACTAACTGAATAAGTTTTCTGCAATAATACCGTAAGAAATAACTCAGAATTATATAAGTTTATATACAATCCTTATATTTATATTCTATTTATTGCCGTGTACATGCGAAACAAGACTCGGTGTAAATTTTTAAAGGATCGAGACGGTTGAGTGATGAGCGAAAATACGCGTGAAACCCTACAGTTACGCGCATTAACCCAATTTGTATAGAGTGGTATAAATAATTGCATACGTTTGCGTGTTCCAGACGCGATCGTCGAATGGCCGTGCGTGCGAGTCACGTCGAAGAGAGTGGAAATTTACACGGCGAGGCAAGGTACGGGCGACAGAGGTACGGGTGCGCGGAATGGGAGCGGGCTTTGGTCGATGGAAGGGTTCACGTGGTTGTACGTGCTTCTAAGCAACAGGCGGACTGCTTGAGGGACGTTTCACACCGATGGTGCCCTAGTCGTCCGCCCCCCTCCCCGACTTCACTTCCTTCCCTAGCTTCCACCAAGGCAGATGGGACTGAAAAAAGTAGGAGCGTGTGGCGAATGGGGCGACGGAATAGTGAGACGAATGGGTTAAAGAGGGCAGCGGATCGCGGTAAAGCTGTTTTTTTAGTTTCTCGAACGATCCGACGCTCGCCACATGTGGAAAATTGACGTTCTTCATCGGTTATCTATTCAACGGCTAGCAGCTTTCGAAAAATCGCATTCATTGAGACAGTTTCTGAAGACAAGCCGACTAATCAGGTCTGCCGATCCGCAGATTCGTTTTGTTTCATTCGTTCTTACTGCGAAAATTGTGAAGATTCCCAATCATTGAATTGGCATTGGGCATGTTATTCGGAGGTATCTTTATTAAAGTCAAACGAAAATCTCTAATTCTAGGGAATGGCAAAGAGGGGAAACGGCTTAGTCTAGCGCAGATCAATATGTAACGAGTAGATACAGCAACATACGTGATCTCGAGCTACAACCGGGTGCCACGACCGAGATAGGCAATATTTTACCAAAACCGTAAATATTTAATAATAATTGGCGAATAAGGTGCTCTGTTTCCCAAAGAAAATGTGGCGAGACACGAAATCCTGGGGGACACCGCTGCTCTTTGCAACTAAGCCTGCATTCCGTTCCGTCGTTCCTCGAATACGTAATACTTGCTATCCAAAAGGAAATTAAATCGGAGAGCGAAAATGCGTGCGTCTGCGGCGTATATTTCCCCGAAGCGATCTAGTATACGAATGCCATTTTTCCCGACAGACGTGGAAATACTTATGGCGAAACAGTTTTAAATGCGGGCGCGCGATGTTTTTTCTCTAATGTTACGTTTTGCCATCGCATTACGATCGACAAACGAAGGAAATCGAATAACTCTCAAAAGCTTCGAAACGATTTTTTCTTCGTGGGCCCGATCGAATCGGACGATTCATCCTTTAGAGAGAGGCGTTCCCGTTTACGCCATCAACCCAAATTAGATCCCCGGCACATAATGGGTCGAACTCGCTATTAAATTCGAGCGAAAAATCTCGACCGCGCACATGATAGCCCTGAATTTTCGACGCAACCCAAAGTTAAATAGGAGCTATCTTAGGTCCGACCGCGAATACTGTAATGAGGCCCTCTAGAACCGTCTAAAACTCACGAATAGTCTACACCATAGACGGAACAGTTATTGAGAGTTATTAAGAGTAAACGGAAATGAAGCAGATATATCAATTGTGTATTCACGGAAGAGTTGATTTTTGCAATTCCTTCCATTTTTTACTTCTTAACTTCTATACCGGTCTCTCGCGTGTCCTCCCGAGTCAACTTCTCCGCAGAAACTCGCCCGCCATTCCGAGGCGAAGACGCGTGGAAATGTTTGAAAGAGATTCGCGACGGTGGAGCGGAGTTTGGCGGTGGCGCGGAGTCAATGGGACGCGAGAGAGCGCGGCGCAAGTCGTCGACTCGGCGTCCGCGCCGCCGACCACTGAAAGCACCACCCCTCTAGCGAGAGGAAGTCGGGCGGGAAGAACTTAGGAGGGTGGGAGAAAACGAACCTTCCTTTGCTCCGGACGGCGGCGACTCCGGAGGCCCAGCAGAAGAGGGCGTTATCGGCTGGAGGGGCTCCACATTGAGGCCACCGGTCTTCCCCCTTTACCGCCGTCCTTTGCCCCCGCCCCCCCGACCGAAGACTTCAGTGGACAGACCAACAGGCGTTTATGCTGACGCCGGGATATAATTACGCGTACGCGCGTGCATATATATATATAAATGTATTCGTGTATATGTATATACACACACTTGAGTCACTCGGCACTCACAATTTCTGTCTCTCCCTTTCTCTCTCTCTCGCACGCTTCCGCACCCTCGCACTTCGAACGCGAAACTAAGGCCTTTCTCTCTCCCTCTCTTTCGCCGCACTCTCCTCCTCCTCTTCGGAGAGCGCGAAGGGGGGGCGCGCCGGCCACCCTCCCCCCTTTCCAAGTTCATCCTGCGTGCGCGCGCTTCCCCCTTCCGCCCCCCGACCCTTTTCCTCCTCCGCCGCACTCCTCCCCTTTCTCCTCCCTTTACTCCCTCCTTTACTCCCTCCTTTACTCCCTCTGTCCATCCCTTTCTCACTCTCCTTTCCGCAGGCCCTCTCTCTCTCCCTCTCTCTCTCTCTCTTTCTCTCTCTCCCTCTCTTTCCCTCTCTCTCTATATCCATCTAACTATCTCGGGAAGAAAACTGCTCCCGGCAACACCTGTGGGTTGGGCCTCTAGAAAGGAGGGGCTGCAAGGGTTTAGCGGGGAAGGAGAATGGAGGGGGGGGAGGTTGCAAGTAGATATATGGAGGTTCTAAAAATTTGGAGCGAAACTTGTATCGATAAACCATTTCCGTTAATATAAATATCATAAAATACATAATACGTAGAAGTATCGACTGCTCACGAATAGTAATTCAATAAATTCTATAATGTAAAGGTTAACTACGACAGAAACGAGAAGATCCTGGTTCTTAGTAGGATTTGAAGCCGCAACCCCAGCATCAGAAGGCATGCTCACTACTCACCACTGAACTTATATAATTAAAAAAGATTTTATATAGTAACCTTATAGTTACGATATTAAAGAGTTTCTGTCATTTATAGCAGAGATGGCAAATGATTTTTGAGTCGCGTGCCAAGAAAGTAATATGAGACAGATTTTTTCGCGTGCCACTAGCTTACTCCTTCTCTAAGAAACTTCATATTTTATACAGAAAATACGATCTTGCGCGTGCCAAGTACAATCGCTTTCGAACCATTTCTTGCACGCGTGCCACGTATTTGCCATCCCTGGTCTATAGCATTTCCTTGTTCCAAAATATAGCCTTCACCTTACGACACGTCAAATAGAATTCTTATCGACATTGAACGAATAAAAACTCACGTAAGTAATCAGAAAGCACGCTTTAATTGAGTAAAAAAATATCGTAGATATCGTCGAAAAAAGCGCTTTAACAAACGCACCAGAAAAAGAACGTCTCTAGGGGCAAGCGGAAAAATAATCTGAACCAATTTATTTTAAGTAACAGAAATTATTTCTATAGATGCATTATCAGTTATTAAGCACAATACGCGAATATATCAGAAGTCTAAATAAACGAAAAAATTGTTGGCAGATAAAAGAATAAAATAGAAGAAAGAGGAATAACAATTAATTCGAGAAGAAAATTAATCATAGCTAAAACTATAATTTAACGCAAAATTGAAAATAAGGATTATTTAATACTGAAAAATACATTGCAATGGATGACGAATTAATGAATCATGATGAGTCATAAATTTTTTTCAGTCCATTTTTACTTTCTCATAGGAAGTACTATCGAGAAAGTATTGTTTTCGCGAAAAAATGCGACCTCGAGATTTTTGCGGAAATACACGTTTTAGATGTCGCTGAATCCGAAAAAGCAGTTTTCGCAATGCCGTCTGTCTGTCTGTTACTGGCTCTGGAGCCTAGTCGGTAGAACGAAAATGAATGAAATCTCGTACTTAGGCATTTTATCATACTGAGCAGAGTATACATAGAAATGGTTGACATTGATCAATAATTAAGAGTAGTTTATTCTACGCATTTTTAACAACAATCCGATTTTCTCAAAAACGGCTACAACGATTTTGATCAAATTTCGTACAGATACTTAAGTTTACGTCTTCAATAATACTGTATAGTTCATATTTCTCAAAAAATGAATATAAGGCTAGTTTATCCTAGGAAACATTAACAATAATTCAATTTTCTTAAAAACGGCTCTAGTGATTTTGATCAAATTTCGTACAGTTATCTGAGTATACACCAACAATAATACTACCTACGTATTTCATTTTTCTCAATGAATGAATATAAGGCTAGTTTATTCTTGGGCAACTTTAACAAAAATTGGATTTTCTAAAAACAGGCTCATATGATTTTCATTTTCTAAAGATAACCAAACGACTCATTAGTACCCATATATGAGAAAGTTTGTACAATGTATGTTGTACCGATTTTTTTTGAGGATTTAATAATGCAGACGACATTACTTACGGTACACCACTCCCAAGGTTCGCGCGATTAATGCGTTCCTGAGAACTGTCGTGTAAACCGAAAGCGATTTTCTTATAGGAGCAATGTTATAATGAGGGAATGCGTTCCATACAGTCAAATAATTAGACAATTTGATCATTTAAAAGGTATTTTGACACAGATGAATGTTATAATAATATCTGATAATAATGACTATCAGCACTTGCTGCCTCCCTTGATCCCTTGCAGTGCAACCCATTTTCTTCTAGGAACTCGTAAAACCAACCTTTGCTTACATTGAAACCCTTATCTGACGAGCTGGAGGCTGAGGAATGTTGCCGCACCGGGCAAGATAGCATTCCGGCACCCCCTCCGTAAATGCTTGTTGAGATATTTTCGAAGTACATGTTAATTTATTCATCACTATGTAAAAATTATTGATGATGAAAAAATATAATGGATAATATGAATGTTATATCCTGTTCCGCGATATAAATTGATATCCAAAATTTATCTACTTGTAAGTAATGCATAGATATATGATCGGTATAGCGCCCCCCAAGGCACTGGCGCCCCGGGCATCCGCCCTACTCGCCCGTACCTCTGGCCGGCCCTGGCTGGAGGGAAACTTCATTTTCAGTTTTTCATAGATCGTCAAGGCCTTTTCTCTAGTAAATGCTGTCATAACACCAGCCTGCTCTCTACCACGTATATGTTCATTGCAGCATGAGAGTAGACGTTCCATATAAATATATAAAAAATTCGACCTCGAAATATTTTACGGAAGTATATGTTTTAGGTGTCGCTGAATCCGAAAAAGTGGTTTTAGCAATGCCGTCTGTCTGTCTGTTACTGGCTCTGGAACCTAGACGGTAGAGCGAAAATGAATGAAATCTCGTACTTAGGCATTTCATCATACTGAGCAGAGTATAAATAGAAATGGTTGACATTGCTCAATAATTAAGAGTAGTTAATTCCATGCATTTTTAATCGAATTAATTAAAAAATTAATATAAGGTCAGTTTATTCTAGGCAACTTTAGCAATAATTTGATTTTCTCAAAAACGGCTCAAACGATTTTGATCAAATTTTGTAGTTACTTGAGTATACATTTGCAATATTACTACGTATTTCATTTTCTCAATGAATGAGTATAAGGCTAGCTTATTCTTGGGCAAATTTAACAAAAATTGGATTTTCTATAAACCGACTGATACGTTTTTCTTTTTCTAAAGATAACTAAATGACGCATTAATATATGAGAAAGTTCGTACAATAATAGTTGTACCGATTTTTTTTAGATAGTCACAGGTTGTAATGTACATGTCAAATATTTCCTCTTTAAAGGTTTTTATTTCATCATTCTGAATATTATTATCAGATAAAACTCTGAGGGCACTCAAAGGAACAAATTTTTCGTTAATGCGTAATGTAAGCATGCCAATCGTTTAATGCACCTAATTCATTACCTCTATTACGCAATTTTGCGAACATTCAGTTTTTAGAATTTGTTTATTAAATAAACCAAGAATATTAAGCATTGCATGGAAGTATGCTTCATTTACTGGTGATTCAAAAAATTTCACAATACATTTTGGGGACTTTTCTCATGAAAAGAAATATGCATTCAGTGCTTAGAACATTTTTAATACTCTATCAACCGCATTGTATAAACTTAACCAGCGAATTTTTTAATGGGTCAATAACCTTTCATACTTCAAATATAATAGAGACCAAACATTTTTCAGTCGCTCGGTAGTACTGCATAAGCTGAAAAGTATGATAGTATTTTTACCACGACCATTTCTACATCACAAGATAATCTCTCAGCTCCCGACTGCATAGCGTTATGGAAAATATGCGCCGAGCATCCAACATCTAGTAAATTGAAATTAATTTTCTCGCGTAATTTATAAAAGGCATTGTTTTTGCCTTTTCTCAACAGTTTGGCACGACATTCTATTTAAGATAAATGGAGTAAGTAAATTGTTTCAAAGTCCATTCGTGAATATGAAAGCTTCAATAAATTTTCTTGAGCAGATTCAGAAATATTTCGGAGCTTGTAGGTCAGAAATTGGGTTAAATTAATTAATTATAGATGCTCGAGAACTGGCAACAGAACTTGAGGCTGAATCAAAATTTATGCAAGAGACCGAAATTCTGCCACGATGAAAGAACCCCAATTATGATTCTGCACAGGTTCATGCAAGTTTTCATAATCCCTAAGATTATATCCGAGTAATTTTTTTATCTTGTGTTGCATGAAACAATTGCTTCGATAAAGAAGAAGTTTCAGCGACTCAAAAACCACAGTGAGTATTTTAGTTTCTTATATAACTTGAGTGAAGTGAAAATCATGGATAAGAAAATTCGTATTTTCTTAGAATCAGTTGTTAGTGAAATACCATGAGTCTTTGATTTTCCAGCACTTTTTGTAAAATAGTATTTGTAATATCGAGTTCGGTTTTCAAAATAATTTCGTATGAACGGGAATAAAAAAACTACTGCATATACCATCACAATTACAAGAAAAAACCAGGACATTGATGCGTCCCGAAAAAAATCGGGACACCGGAACAAATCCGGGGAAACCGGGACGCCTGGTCACCCTAATCTAGAGCCTAAACGGTTAAGCTAAAATGAACTTAGGCATTTTATCATACAGAGTAGAAGCTATGAAGAAACGGTTGGCATTGGTGAAAAATTAAGGGAAGTTTATTCTACACATTTTTAACAACAATTTGATTTTCTCAAAAACGGCTGTAACGATTTTGATCAAATTTCGTAGTTACTTGAGTTTACGTCTTCAATAATACTACATAGTTCATATTTCTTTAAAAAAGGAATATAAGGCTAGTTTATTCTGGGCAACTTTAACAATAATTTGATTTTCTCCAAAACGGCTTGAATTATTTTGATAAAATTTCTTAAAGTTACAAGAGTTTACGTCTACAATAATACTACATACTTCATATTTCTCAAAAAAGGAATATAGTGGTAGTTTTTATTTGAGCAACTTTAAAAAGAATTGGGTTTTCTAAAAAACGGCTTTTCATCATATTTCGTATAGTTATTTAAGTTGATGTTTCTAACGATTTCACATAGTTCATATTTTTCAAAAGATAAATAAATGACGCATAAGTATATGAGAAAGTTTGTACAATGAAAATTGTACCTATTTGTCTTTATATAAAATAGTAATATTTTTTCCTAGTCGGAAGAAGGGAAAAAACACTTTAATTAAATTTTAATATCATTGCTACCAATATAAAAATGACGAAATAAAAGGATAATACAGATCCAATCATCCGCAGTCCGATGCAAGTCTTTGATCGTGTAATCGCGTGAATATACTGCAACTAGAGTCAGGGCCGGATTAAGCGGTACTCAAAACACGGAAGTGCGTGGGGCCCAGATGACAAAGGGGCCCACCAGGGGCGGATTGGGCAGCCAGGGCATCGGGAAAAGTCCTGGTGAGGCGATGATGTCCATGGGCGTGGGTTGCCTGAGTGGTTGCTGCCTCGGCCAGGAGCAGTTGCTTTTCCGTATTCTAAAGCTATTCCAGCTATGCACGTAAGACGGCGGCAGCCCAGAGTGATATCACTAGGCTGAGTAGGTGCGAAGTATTTTACGGGAGGCCATGTACCGCTGTGCCGGTCTCTTCCAATGCCTCATATAATTTTCCAATTCTGTCTTTCCTTCTTTCTGTGTATAACGCTCTTAGAATCTGTCAATATCTCAGCAATGGAAGCAGCTAGAGATATGAAATTTGGTGTGTTCTTAGATGATTACATTATCTACTAGAAAATGTTATTACTTTTACATAAAGTGTCTTTGGTTCGACTCCAGATATCCTTTCGTATTGCCATTTAAAAGCACGGGAAAAACGATTTTGACCGTGCAGACATTTTTTCTTTTGCTCATTAAAATTCCTAAATATTAACTTAGAAACTTCAAACAAAAACGAAAGGACGGATGAAATTCTAAATTATTTTAATGTAGCGGCCTTTATTGTATCTTGCCTTTTAAAATTTAAAAAATACGTAAAAGTGCGTATTTTTGTGATTTAAACGCTTAATCTAGTATGACTTGCTACGCAACCTGTATTGTTTTGTTATTAATTAATTAATGAAGCCAGTATATTATAATTTTTAATGTTACCCGTCATATGACGGGTTATTATTCTAGTTGTCTTATATTTACGCTATCCTTGGTTTTCTCCAACTCGAGCCTTCTCACCCGCCCCCTCCCCTTGCAGTCCCGAGGCAAGGAAGTCCGAGGAGGATACGGGATTTCCCAAGACCCTTCCTCCTGCGGCTCCTCTTTCTTTCCACGTGCATTCATTCAGGCATGCTCAAATTTTTCGGTTTATTGGTTGCGGCTCTTACTTGAGATCGTAATATACATATGTATATCTTACCCAGGGCCCGGAAGAGGGGATAGTAGCCCGTGCAAATAACTTGGGCCCGGGCTTATTGGGGGGCCCGCTCTCAATAAGTGACGCACACACGGGGGGGGGGGGGGGGGGGCACCGGGTCCTGACCCACCCCCCTTGAAAATTGTGATTTTTCTAAATTGTGGAAACACATCGTTATTTTAAATCTGGGTTCATGGGCGCCGTCAGAGAGGAATAGGAGACGGTTTGCCGCCTTTGTTTTTAACTGAAATATAATGAAAAATGCTATACGCGACATTGATATAACTTGTATACAACTTTTGTGCTTGTCAATATTTCGGACCTCACACCCCCCTCCCTCCCCCCTTGAGAGAATTCTGTGGGTGCTACTGCCTGCAATCCGTTAACTTTGTTATCAACGTTTGCTTTGCCTTAAAAAAACCAATGTCTTTATTAAAAGATAATCGTTTAATTCTTGTATTTTGGTTAATGTCACTTCCTCAATTTCATGCTTATTTACATTCTTTGAACTTTACATAAAAAGCTGACAGACCAACACATGACTTTCTCTATACAGAGCAATAAAATGATTACTCTCGACGTCAGCGTTCTCAGAAACAATTATCAGCGATTACGCTGAAGAATAATTTTAAAATATTTTCAATAGTCTTTATTACGTAGAAAAACAAGTAAAGAAAATTGTCAACTGCTTCTATAGATACCAAAGTATCTATGAGTAATTAATATCACCCTTGGAGGCGTACGCACCGCTATCAACAATTAGAAAGTATGATCATAGCAGCGGAAACAATGGTATCACTTAGCGGCGTATTTAACGTAAATTTAGAAGAAAAATCAAAATATCTGTTAAACTATCAGCTTTATGAAAAAATGTTCCGAATAAAACTTCTATCGACTTTTATTCTCTACAACTTTTATAATCACAACTATTTATGAAAATTGAGTTTTAAAGGAGATATTTGGAAAAAATAATGAAAAAACAAAATATGTATTAAACTATCGGTTTGATGAAAAATTGTTTCAAAAAAAACGTGCAGCAAATTTTATTCTCTACAACTTTTATAATAACAACTATTTATGGAAATTGAGTTTTAAAACAGACATTAAAAAACGAAAAAACGATAAGAATAAACATCCACTTCCGGTTGACCTATTTTGTCCAAAAACTCTTGTCACTATTATGAAAGTATTATAGGTTCTCTTAATTAATCCGGCCCCATCTTGGGCCGGGGCCCAGAACCTGTGTTTTGCGTGGGGCCCATGAACCGCTTAATCCGGCCCTGACTAGAGCACTGTATTCGCTCCAGCATTTAGTGCCGAGTCGAGTAACGGAGGATTGCGATTGCAAGGAGGGGGGAAGGAAGAGGAGGGTTAATGGCTACAGGAGAGAAAGAGAGGAAGATTGGGCGCCTGCGGAGGAAGTAGAGAAGTTGGGGAGAGAAGAGGAGGGAGGAAGTGCAAAGAGGGGAGAAAAGAGACGAAGAAAAATGAATTTATAAAGGGGGCCAGTTGGAACAGACGAGAAACTTTGGGCAAAAGTACGCAGATGAGGAGAGGGGGAAATGGGAAGAGAGAGGGAGAGAGAACGTGAATGAATGGGAGAGAGAGGGAGGAAACAGAACGATAATATTCAGGGAAGGTCAAAATGACGGGGTTTTTTGAAGGATGAGTCAGGAGGTATGTAATGAGCGAAGGGATTGGATTCGGGGAATGTAATGAGGAAGGTTGAGAGAATGATGATTTTGTTAAAAATTCGGAAAATCTCTCTTTTTTCGTTTTATAAAATTCTTGCGGTTGAGGCGGAAAGGGAATGTTACCTCTTCCTCTCTCTCTCTGCTTCCATTTCTCTTCACTTAGGTAAAACACTGTTTTAAAGTTGAGGCGGGAGGAAACATAGGTATCCGTCAGATGAGAGCGATGAGACGTCGCACAGTGGTCCAGAATCGAAAAAACGTGATCGAAAATAATTTCTCTTTAACTAATCTGTTCAAGTTTAATAAAATGACGTTTCTATATGTTTTTGAGGTTGCTGAATTGGATTTTGAGGTTCATTTGACTCCTAACCCAAAAGTTTTAGCCCCTCGGCCATTCTTAGCCCCGAATATATTCCAAAAACTTTAATAGTTTTAAAATGTTAATTATTTAAACAATTTTAATAACTTTGAAAGTTTTTAATTTTTTTTTAAATGTAGTCATAAATTCTGTTAAAGTTTCGTTTGCTTTATCATCTCCGTTTATCTTGAACACCTTCTGTAAGTAGTTTAGGACATGACTTTTCCTA
The DNA here is from genome assembly GCA_036926305.1 of Uropetala carovei. Classification (NCBI taxonomy): domain Eukaryota; kingdom Metazoa; phylum Arthropoda; class Insecta; order Odonata; family Petaluridae; genus Uropetala; species Uropetala carovei. Next base: position 32,207 of record JAXCHB010000027.1, read on the forward strand.
ACGTCATCCGGATCATCAAAACATTCCATCATTTTGTCATGGAGCATTAACCTCGTAATTCTTATTGATGACATTTCTAAGTAACACGAATATAAACAACTTATTAATAACTTAGAGTTACGGATTAATATTTGGATTTAAACGACTGAAGCAATTACGAGAAGAATACCATATATATCTATAATATATATTAAAAGGAAATCATTTTGATGCATTCATGCACACCATTTACTTCGAGAGGAATATACAGAATGAAAGATTTATTTAAAAAAAGAAATTATCAGGGAAACTGCTTTCCTTAAAAATAAAGGAAAAATAATTAACAGAACATGAAACTTACCAGCAAACTTTAGTGATGAATTGCCTGAAGACGTTAATCTACTAAATAAACAATTGCAGCACTTCACGCACTCTTTATTGGTTTCACTGCACTATTTAAAATCCATAGAGCGCCGATGTCAATTGCAAATCTTTTGCGACACAAGATTTTTGCTGAATGTCGGACACAACCGCTTGCTGCCAGCGAAAATAGACAACTGGCCTCTTGTCCTTACGTGGTGGTGTATTTTCGCATAGAATTTCACACACCCTCTCCTAAAGAAATTTGTTGAGTTCCTCTTCCTAGAGAGACGAACTGCTCAGAGGCCAAGAACAATAAAACATTTTATGACATATACCAGTAGGCCACCAACGACACAAAGAATCCGACCAGACGAAGCCGGCAAAACGCAATCGCGGGAAAAGTAGAGACGAGGCGAAAGGACAGGGAAAGCAAACGCCTCAAAACATTTTTTTATGACGCAGCCTCCATGCCTTTCTCGAGAGGAAGATACACGTGCGTGGCCGTCCAGCGGCGCCCGGAAGCTCGCACGAACGTGTTAAAGGTAAACAAAAAGGCCTCGATCTCCCAGTGGGGCACCTAGGGGCACCTGGACCTTCATTTATTAGTTAGCCTACACCCGGCCCTTTAATATGAGACCAGGTTCATGAGTTCCGCTTGATTACGATTTTTTGTTGCGTTGCTTTTAGTAAGAAATTAACCAAAATGTAAGTTATTTTAGGAAGCCATTTTTCAGCAACTAAAATAATTAATAAATTATATGCATTGAATATTCTTATAGCTAAAGCAACATTCTATAACAAAATATACTTCAATTTTACTATTAGTTCATTTGAACGGCTCCATCTTAAGGCAAATACATATATTTTTAGCCGAAAAAGGGAAACCTCGAAAACAACAGATTTTCCCTAACTTTGAGACGATGCATCGCGATGTAGCAAACTTCACACGAAATTTGGGAGAAAAACAGTGAGTGTTAAATATGACCCAACTCTAGTACTTTATTATGTGGTAGTTTCAAGTTCCTACCAAAAAGATGAAAAATCGATTTTCGATCACGTTTTTTCGATTCTGGACCACTGTGCGTCGGCGGGAGGAAAAAATGGAGTGGCGGAGGAGAGGGAGAGAGGAGAGGGAGGGGAAAGAGGAGGAGGAGGAAGAGAGGAGAGGGATGGAAGGAGAGAGAGGGAGAGAGATCGCCGAGAGTAGAGAGGACCGGAGTGGAACGGAAAAGCAGGATTACTAGGGAAGTGGGAGAATAGAGCTGGTAAGAGACGGAATAAGTGAATGAGGAAGTATGAGAGGAAAGGGGAGGAAGGGGAGGAAAGGAAGAGATAGGAAGCGAGAGATGAAGAGAAAATGGAGAGGAATGTGGGTAAAAGATGGCAGGTTAGGGGCATATAGGAGAGGAAGAGAAGGAGGAGATGAGGAGTGGAGGAGGGGAATAGCAAAGAGAGAATTGGGAGAGGAGGACTTAACAAAAAAGAGAGAGAAAGGTCAGATGGCAGTGGAAGATTGACAGACAATTCTACACAGAAGAGGAAAAATGAGGCAATTAATTTGGAATTACTTCTTTTTTAGTAGGTATACTTTCATAAGCTGAGTTATGATACTCGGATCCTTGTGGTAAATCAGTTTAGTTTTGAATATTTCATGCCACAAAATTTGTATGGAGGGAACTTCAATTTTAAATGATTCGTCCAATTGCAGTGAACCTGTAACGATGCTAGTGATAATTTACACACTCTTCGTAGTAAAATTTCAATTTTATTTTCAGAAAGTAGCACATAGCATCTATTTGAGAATATGTTTTTCATTTTGAAGGTCTAATACAATTTCATGTATCAATTTAGTGATTTATATTTAAAATCTCAAGATTATTTTTAATAAGAATTGAAACCAATTTTTTTCATTAAGTAACAAGTTTTCAACAGGATTAAAATTTTTAATTATCAACTTATTTTTAATATTTTATGCATGGGATTTCTTTATTCTTATCGTTTCTCTCTTTTCAACATGATTTTCGCTTTTGTTATTCTAGTCATTTCGTTTATGCATTTTGGATGAATTGGTATAATTCTTTCAAAGTATTTATACTGCTCAACATGTTCTAGTGACTTTCCATTAAAGCTCATAACCAAATTCTTCTCTTCTCCGGGTGTTTTATTCGAGTTTCTAAAATGTTCTTCCATCCCACAATGTCTTTTGGCTATAATCTATCTGTTAATCATTTTTCTTTTATAATTTGCCATACATCATCCATAAGTTCCTTACGTCTCCAGCCCACCTTTGATAATAGTTCACTTATCCTCAAAATTTCAGTGATATCTCATTTTCCTTTGTCTTTTCTGAAATAAAGCTGATCCTCCTCTGATATTCATTCTTCCATTCTCTCTATCTTCTTCTAGTCTGAAATAAAACGGTTGTAATTAAATTTGAAGTGCGCGATATATCGTTCTGTGCCTCTTAAAAGGTATTATACTGAGTTTCCTCTAACCAAGAGGGTTCAGAGATCATAGTTCCTTTAACGAAATTCAAAGCAAATTCGTATATATTTCTTTCTAAAGACTGATATTCTTCGAATGCTAATAATATTAAACGTTAATTTGATAAAGTTTTAATGTAATTTTTGTCTTCTATAGCATTTATTTAACCCTTATTGATTGTAAAAATCGGTAAATGATGAATACGTAGCATAGTTTGGATAAATAACGGATTAAAATTGATTAATGCTTAAAATATAATAAATATAAATAATAATTTATGCTATGTTTATGAGATGTTGGCATTAAACAACATTTTCGTTTGTCTCGTATTTCAATCTTTTGGATCTTTTGAACTGACGCCACCAAATTTATATCTGTATCTCAATTAACGATACAACCGTTAATGGATCTTATTCATAAAAAAACTCTCTACGCAAATGATCTTCGCATAGCAAATGAGAATTAGTACTTGAGAAGTTCTGTATTCCTAATTAAATTCTTACAGTTATATTTATTGTGAATGTATTACGCTCAGGTTCAATGTCAAATTTTAATCCCTTCCAAATGCTTTATGACAAGTCACTCTTAACATTAATTCACTGTTGTGAGTTAAATTGGCTATAATATTACGAGTACTATATATGTAGACGAAACATTGGCCGCTTGGATGGACGTAGAATCGTTTTCAAGTTAGTTCGCTATCTCATTATCGAATACGACGGTAATTTTTTTCGTAGTCCGTTCAAATTTTGTCTGACTAGCACTCGTTTAAATAATGTATAACGAAAAACTCCTCAATTTGTAATCATTACGATAAGTTCAGATTTTGATCTTAATCCAAGTATAAAAAACAAACTATTTCATAAGGAATGACTATTTTTTAAATCATATTATAGTAAATATAATAATCCACAGGTATTCCAATTGCATTCGCCTGTAGCTTAATAGCAAATGATGCATACCGTTTTTTATAAGTATCAAATAAAATTACTTTAAAAAGCTTCGAATTGAAATAAATTCGATAATTGCGAAGACTACGTAATTTTTTATTTCAGTTCTCATCGAGTCATAACATTGCTTAAGTTTTCCACGAAACGTGGAACTAATATAATGCTCGGGAAAACATTTTCTACTTTTATCTCAAACTTCTTTGAAAACTGTATTACAGATTCAAATGAATTTTGAGAGATAGTGAATGGATTTTTACATATCTAACCTAAAAATGTTTGCATCCGCGTAGGTCTAAAAGATTAAAACAACCCAAGTGCGTTTTCTTCCCATGAAATCTGTTCGTCAAACACTTCCATCTCAAGTCGATCGTCAGCAACAATCCTTAAGTGTTCCCAGTAAATACATGCGCGTGGAACAGTTTAAAATCGGTTCTCTTCGCATCGTCAATAAATTAAGACAGATGCAATATAATTTGTTATCATAACCATCCGAAAATAATAATTCTAAATTATGATTTTTCTTAATTTAATATTTTATAGCCCTTGTTTTTTCATAATAATAAACAAACAGGTCTAAAATTACTTGTCGTTTTCGATAGCTAATTTCGTTCAAACTTGAATTTAAATTTCCATAATGCTATTCTATTCTTTCAAGATTCTTATATTTTTGCCAACATTCTAATCCTCTAAAGACGATGGAGAAAGCTAAAAAATACTGCCGCGTCACATCAACGGCGTCTTATCAGGTTCTTCTTGGATAAGTTTAAAACTTGGATTAGATTACGACACGATTCGCCTCCTTTAAACCACTCTCTCTCTCCGCTCTCGCTGCAGCCCATCTTCTCGCTCCAGCATCCTCCTTTCCTTTTGTTCCCAAACCAACCGATGCGCCAACTCCGTTTCCATTACTCAACCTCTCCTCCTTTCCGTCTCCGAATCCACCCATGCCGTTCTGTTTGAACGACGCGGGCGGAAGAAGGAGCTCGTGTCGTTGGCGAACTTGCAATGGAGACGTCTCCGATGCACTGCTTCCGAGACCTATATAAAACACGATTTGCATAATCGGTTTTGCTAAATTTCTTCCTCGGTTGGTCTCCGTTTTTGGTTAATTCCATAGGAAAATGTTTGGCGTGTTTATGCATTTGTGAGCTTCTCTCCGAATTTTCGACGCAGATGAGCGGTTCGTACTATTTCTTAATTTTTTCAAGAAGGTTTCGGGGTAAGAGGCATTATTTTAATTCTGCAGCTGGTGCTGGTAAACAGCTGTCTCCAACTGCATCATCTGCGTCATCCTGTCAATTTTTTGCTAAAACGTTAAACGGTGCATAATACTGGTTTAAAATCTTTAATTAAAACTAATATAAAACTGATTGTCATAGAATACTTTCCCCGCATGTTTCTTTTCACTTAACAGCAGCATGACATAGCCTTGGATTTAGCAATTATTTTCTCAGACAATATATAAATGTCGTTTTCTGAAGGTCCGCTGCACTCCTTGTATAATACACAATGAAGAAGCACAAAAGTTCATCGGATATATCTGTTTATATTTTTCATGTTTTATAGCTTTGATTTTGATCAAAAAAGCTATAATTGCAAATAATTAAAATTCAAAAGCGAATAATCCTCCTCGCCGTATGGGCAGAATACTTTTCATGACATACGTATCTCCAACAGGGATATAAAAAGGTTGGGAAAACCGGATGCGCTTGTCGACTACAGGAAAGGCGTCGTCAGTGGTGACTCAAAGATGGAAAATGGTAAAAAAAGAAAGAACTTTTATTATAAATTTCTTATTTCGCTGAATCGCCAATGATGCCGGTATCTTTGTAGCGGAAGTATGCATTTGACTTTTTCAAAGTTTTTATGGATATTAGAGAAACATTGGTTATAAATAATCTATAAAAATGTCAATTTCTTCTATTGAGATCCTTTCCCCAACTCTCGCATTAATAATACATTATTTTTGGGAACCTATCAGAATTATTTCCTGAGTAAAATTAAGTATTTTTTGCTTTGTGGCTTTGAGGTAAAACATGAAAAAATCAAGCGAGTTAAATTGCCAGTTAAAGAGATCTTTGTTTTGCACTATGAAGGCCAACGTTGAAAATGTTGTCCTTTGTTCCGCGGACAATAACTCCTCGACCTCTGGGCTGTTTCGGTTCAAAACCTATTCATAACGTATGCAGAATGCTCTGTCGCGGCACAAAAGACCAATTAGAAGCGAACTTTTGCGGCGGAAACATAAAATAAACAGTCGAATCAAAGGACCGCGCGGTGCCCTCAGCCCATGCGTATTCGTCGGTCAATTTGGCTAAGGGAACGGAATTCTTTAACGAAATTCTAGGTCGCTAGTTATTTTAATTTTAAAAAACCTCTCAGACGAAACGATATTTTAGCCTAATGCATTTTTCGGCCCGTGTTTCAATTTTCTTGCTTCGTTCCACGTGGAGCGGTAACACTTTAGATCCGGTGCGGCTTTCCAAAGGAATTCTGAATGCATTTCGGAAAAGGAGTCGAAAACGTTTGATGACCCTGTGCCTCTCATCGGAAATGAAGTATCGGCAAGGAGGTTTTATGCAATTCGAACGTCTGTGCGTACTATATGTGCGCGTTAGTGTCTGTATGCGAGTCTGAGCTCGCGGAACAAAAGACAGGTTTTTTTTATGGATACTGAAAGCAGCGTCTCCTTTTTTTACGACTCTATTATAAAGCCGGCGCTACGAGACTCGGAGAGATGCTTACGACGGAAGATCTGAAGTTGTCATCTCCGCTTCATGCTCGCCTTCCCCCTTCTCCTTCCTTCCCCCTCTCTTTCGTCCTTCCCCTCCTCCTACCCTCCCCCACCCTTCCTCTTCCCTTCCGTCCATCCCATTTTTCTCCCACTCCTCCGTCGCCAGCAGAACAATCTCCCACTTCGTCACCACCTTTTCCATTACCCACCCGAGTCATCTCACTCTCCCTCCAGCATCCCCTTCCAGCACCCCCCTCCAGCACCCCCGCTTTTATTTCAACCCGCAGTACTTTCCATCCGAGCCGGCGATATTCCACCCCGCTCGCAGACGCCATCCCGTTTGTCCAGCATCACGTAATCCTTCGGGATCCTCAACTCAGTCGTAAAGACGGCGTATATATCCTGCGAGAGACGCTTTGAAAACTCCTGACTGGGTCACGCGGACACCTTCGTGACCTACAACCCCGAATCCCGCACTCTTTCCCCTCTCCCCCACCCACCCCTCCCTCCTCCCCCTCTCCACCACCCACCTCTCCCTCCTTCCCCTCTCCCCCACCCACCCCTCCCTCCTTTCTCTCCCCCACCCACCTCTCCCTCCTTCCCCTCTCCCCCACCACCCCTCTCTCCTCCCTCTCCCCCACCCACCTCTCCCTCCTTCCCCTCTCCCCCACCCACCTCTCCCTCCTTCCCCTCTCCCCCACCACCCCTCTCTCCTCCCTCTCCCCCACCCACCCCTCCCTCCTTACCCTCTCCCCCACCCACCTCTCCCTTCTTCCCCTCTCCCCCACCCACCCCTCCCTCCTTTCTCTCCCCCAACCACCTCTCCCTCCTTCCCCTCTCCCCCACCACCCCTCTCTCCTCCCTCTCCCCCACCCACCTCTCCCTCCTTCCCCTCTCCCCCACCCACCTCTCCCTCCTTTCTCTCCCCCACCCACCTCTCCCTCCTTCCCCTCTCCCCCACCCACCTTTCCCTCCTTCCCCTCTCCCCCACCACCCCTCTCTCCTCCCTCTCCCCCAACCACCCCTCCCTCCTTCCCCTCTCCCCCACCCACCTCTCCCTCCTTCCCCTCTCCCCCACCCACCCCTCCCTCCTTCCTCTCCTCCGACACACAGCACTCTCCCTCCCTCCCTCCCTCTCTATCTTTCTCTCCCCACCGACACCGTACAAACTCCCCTCTGGGTGGTGCAAAAAACCTGCCACGTAAAGAAAAAGTAATCCAAGTTTATCGCCTCCTTAATGTAAAGTGATTTTTTTACTATGTCCCCTAAGGAAAGAATTCCCTCTGTAACTTCTTATATTTCAAAAGGCAATTTACTCGAGTGTCAGCGAGTGAGGTAAAAATAATAAAACAAAAAATCAAAATGATCGCCTCGCGTATTTTCGCCTCCTGACATAGTTTTTTCTGCTTTATCCCTTCTGTGTGGGAGCAAGCATAGAAATATACAGTAAAACCTGAGAGAGGCAGAATCTCACGGGACCGGCATATTTTTCCGGCTTTAGCAGGTTTTCCTTCTTAGACAGGTTTAAAGAAATTAACAAGATTTGTATTATTAATAGATTTTAAGTAGAATATGGATGTTTTCGTGGGTCTCAAGAGAAGGAAAGGCCTTAACACCGAAATAGCATTTCATACCAATAATAAATGACAAATTAAACGAAAGTGTAGTCATGGACAAAACTATATTTATTAGAAGTTAATAATTTTCCCTTTAAAATGCCGTAATCTTTTAGAATATAAAGCTCAGTGTACTTCGTATCCCTTTATTTCTTCCTGGCCAAGTCGTTGTTGTTACTCGATAAATATTTTTCAATGATTTTATCCTTTTGTTTAATGATATTATAAATTTGTGTCTTTCCACATTTAAAATGAGCAGTCACTTCCATAACGCTCTTTCTGTCTTCACTGAGCATTTTAATGACATTAATCTTATCCTTTCGATTTAAATTTTTCATATTTTTATCAATGGGTCTGAAATAAATAATATTTTTCCATTAAGTTCTAAAAAAATTTAACTTTTAATTGAGTGCATTTTTCTATAGACTTTCCCAATAAGTTTAATGAATACTCACAGTTGTTTTTCCTTTATCCAAAATTTTGAAATGGTGCAAGGAGAGAGATGAATGATTACAGTACACGAGGGAGTTCTTGGAAACCAAAACACTCACTTCGGGTTTCAAAAAATTCATGGAAAATCACAAACACAGGGATTTCTCAATGACACCAATGCAAACACTTCGAGCTTCAACCAGAGATTGAGTTCACTCTACATAAATTTCTCTGACTCCAGTTTTTTTTAACCAAAGATGCATTTCGGTTTTTCCCAGGGGTCCCCATGACTGGGATTCCACTGCACCATGGAAATCAGGTACAATAAACTGCGAACTATTCCTTTTGTGCCGATAATAACAAGTGGAAATCCCTGCTGATTGGAAAGCATAATGACTGATTCCCATTCCACAGCGACACTCTATGTAGGGATCTTAACTTCTCAGAAGAGATTAAATGTGTATGAGTCTTCTCCCACCAGCCTCATTTTTACATTTTTCTATTTGCAGTTTTATGGAGATACAAAATCACCGAAGATTTTCTGAGTTTTCGGATGGCAGCAGATAAGAAAGGACACGATCTAGAGGGGTGGTCAGTTACACTTCGCTCCCTCCTGCTGAAACCCATTATCCCGGTTTTCCTAAACTTACCAGATGGGACAAAGGGCCTTTCAAACAAAAGAAGTGTACCACCACACGCGGTGTGGAGAATGATAAACAAACCGAGACCCCAACCAGAAGACCTGAAAAGTTGTCTTTAAGGAAGAGATTTCCCTTTCCGCCTTTCACAGGTTCAAATTGTACTGATTAATATAAAAATTACAAGAAAAAATGCTTTCCGTCCGCGTCTCGCAGGTTCCGCCTTACAGAGGGTCATTCCTATGAAAAATGGTATCATTATGTAGTACGATTTCTAGGTTACCGGCTTTGGCCATTTTTCACTTTTGATTTCTAAGACTTTCTCAGTTTGTCGTTTTTCAATGATAAACTCTTGGATTTTGGGAAACAGGACAGTAAACCGCTTCAGAACCTTTCCACGACTCAACCATCGAGCATTTGAATAGTAAACTACGTCATCGAAATCACAATCATCAAGTTCTTTCAATGATTTCACAAACTGTCGATAAACCAGAGCACTGGTGCTGCGAAGTTAATTGACCATTTTAATGACTGTGCTCATCAAGTCATTCATACTGTCATTTCCTGCCATTTGTGCGCAAAGACTTTCCTGGTGCAGTATGCAGTGGAATGAAGGCAGAATAGAAATGATGCCACCAAGTTCTTCCAAATGTTTCTTCAGAAGAGCAACAAAACCCCATTTTTTCCCCATCATGTCTGGTGCACCATCCGTTGTCACTGGAATCAATTTTGTCAAATCCAGATCAAACTTCTTTGTAACCTCCAGAAAATTGTCTACCGGATCAGTTCCACAATTATGACCTCTCATTCCACAAACTGCCAGCAGTTTCCTATGATTTTTTTAAGTCAGTTGACACAAAACGGATCCAAAAAAACTAGCTGAGCAGTGTCACCAATATTAGTCGATTCATCCGATGCCAAAGAAAAACACAAACATGTTTTCAATTGATCATGCAATTGACTTTCAAGATTTTCAGACAAATCCTGTATTCTGCGAACAATTGTTCTGCGACTTAGCCGGCGGTTTTGCACTTTCTGCATAATGCCAGTTTTCACCTTTGGTTCATAGTTCTGCAGCAAAATTTCCATTACCGAGCTGATGATTTCTTTCACCAATTCTGCATCCACAAACTTTCTTTTTTTTTTAGGTAGAATGAATACTGTTTTATAACTGGCAAATGTCACTAGTTCAGACGATGAAACTAACTGTTTGATGTTCTGCTACTGTTTCAGAAAAGATTATTTCAATCGAGCAATTTCACTGGCACGTTTTTGAGAAGCAAGCGAAAACTTGTTATTAAACTCGCTGTGCAACTTTTCGGAATTCGTCTGTACACTGTACTTTCTGTTCTCAGAAAACACTCTTTTGCAAAGAATGCACACCAGTTTTTCTTTCACCTCCATCACTACATAATCATGTTCCCAAAGTTCTTGAAAATTGCGTGACACATTTTTCCAGTCTCTCTTTTTCTTTGCGGCACTATTCGCTGATATTCCTGCTTCATCTTCAATGATTTCTGAAGCCCACTGGTCAGGCTCCGTCCTTTTCGGGGTTCTGATCACAAATTTATCCATGTCTGCAAACAGGAAAAATTTATGATAACAGGCAACTGGAGGCATTTTCGAAATGATTGAAATACAAGAACAATGAGAAAGGGAAATAGGTTCAATAAACCCAAATGAGTGAAAAGACGACGTGTGTTCTCGTTCATGAAGTAATTCATAAGAAGAAATTGCCACACATTTTTACCAAATTGCCACATGTGGCAATTGAGAACCATGTTGCCCACCCCGGGTCTAAATTCTTGTCGCGAGTATATATTGTGCTTCAAAAACTGATGTCAGGTACATTTCTATGCTTGCCCCTGCACAGAGGGGATAAAGCTGTTTTTACTCACTCATTGTCAGAAGCATTATATAAAAAATCGGTACAACATACATTGTACAAACTTTCTCATATACGTACTAATGCGTCGTTTAGTTATCATTAGAAAATGAAAATCTTGTGAGCCTGTTTTTATAAAATCCAATTTTTGTTAAAGTTGCCCAAGAATAAACTAGCCTTATATTCATTCATTGAGAAAAATAAAATATGTAGTATTATTGTAGATGTATACTCAAGTAACTGTACGAAATTTGAACAAAATCGTTAGAGCCGTTTTTGAGAAAATCCAATTGCTGTTAAAATTGCCCAAGAATAAACTAGCCTTATATTCATTCATTGAGAAAAATAAAATAGGTAGTATTATTGTAGATGTATACTCAAATAACTGTACGAAATTTGATCAAAATCGTTATAGCCGTTTTTGAGAAAATCCCATTATTGTTAAAGTTGCCTAGAATAAACTAACCTTATATTCATTTTTTGAGAAATATGAACTATACAGTATTATTGAAGACGTCAACTCAAGTATCTGTACGAAATTTTATCAAAATCGTTAGAGTCGTTTTCGAGAAAATCGGATTGTTGTTAAAAATGCGTAGAATAAACTACTCTTAATTATTGATCAATGTCAACCATTTCTATGTATACTCTGCTCAGTATGATAAAATGCCTAAGTACGAGATTTCATTCATTTTCGTTGGACCGTCTAGGCTCCAGCGCCAGTAACACACAGACAGACAGACGGCATCGCAAAAACCACTTTTTCGGATTCAGCGACACCTAAAAGTGTATTTCCGTAAAAATCTCGAGGTCGAATTTTTTCGCGAAAACAATACTTGATACTTCGTATGAGAAAGTAAAAAGCGACCAAAAGGAATGAAATTGTCCTCAAAGAAGAAGGCGGCTTACAAATGTCGGAATCGGGTAGACCAATTAGGTATTAATGGAGAGTGCAAGAAGAATGCTTGTTTTTGTCCTGAATGTTTCATTTACAGTTTTCCTATAAAGACCGTTAAGGTGCTCGCGAAGCACTTTTTGCGACATCGTTTTCCGGGGTTTGACGTTTCCTCCTCCCTTCCTCACTCCTCCTGCATAAAAAGGCCTTGTTTCGAGGCTGCACTTCTTACTTCTTGTTCCGTTGGGAGCTTTTCCTCCTCGCATTAACCAGCCACTCCAATTTTTATGTCCCCTTTAAATGGCCCGTCGACGTGCGAATGTGTTTCGTGCTGTAAAATCCGGTCAGAAAATTCATCGAGTAAACAGTTTTTGCTCTTTTGTTTCCGACGCGAGCTGCTCAACTCCCGCTCGACTTGAAAGGCATCGATATATTGAAGCGAGAATAAAAAAGGATTCCGCGCGAAGCGGCAAGATCATAAATAAGGTAAAAGTGTGAAACGATGGAGTTTTTTTATCAGTCGGTGCCATGGAAAGGCATTCCGACAGTAAAGAGCGCTAATAATTTATTCCTCACTGGAACCTTTGTTGGACTAAATGCGTTCGTTTCATATAACTATTATATATTTTTTTTAAAGTCCTCTTTCGCCATTCTTTTTGTTTCTCTTTGGTAAACATGAGCGCAACGCAACCGTAAACTTCCTCTGCACAACAACATGTCACAAAAAATGTTTCAAACTGTGGCTTTAATAACGAAAACAAAAAAATATATTTCGAGATTTTAATAAAATATTGCGTGGCTGGATGTGTTTTCTGCAAAAGGTATATCTCGTGATTACATTGGACAAACATGCGAGCATCGCCCACCGAGTATGTACTTGATCCGGCAATCCTCATTGGTCTGAGAGAAGTGCGCCACACGAAGAGATTGCTGTAAGCGAAAGGGATATGCCCTTGCGTGAGACCAAACGTAACAAGGTGTGTTCATAAACGCTGACGTCACGGCATCGCCTAAGTTTTGGAGATGGCGAAGGAGGAACGGACGGATCGATTGCATACTAGAACGGTATGATGTTATTTGCTGTGTACGTTTGATCGCCATCCCGCGCCGCCATGTTGTGTTGATCCCTCAACGTCTGTGGTTTAAAAATCCCGGAATGTATTCTCCTCTTTCAGAACGTTTCAACTAGAGTTTCAAACAGGAAATAAATTTAGAAAATCGACTTCAATGAATATATTTATTATTTTTTTGCTTTTTGAAAATTACTCTAACCATTCTTTTTTCACCTCGGATGGTAAGTTCATTGATTGGAACAACTCGCTTCAAAGGTCTTTATAATGAGGAACCTCAATTTCTCGTAATTTACTCTTAGGGTGCGTAAATCTCTCTAGCACCAAAAATACCGTTTGGCGTGCGCATTGCTTAAACTCTTATATGAACCTGAAGATTAACCCTCTATTAGTTCTTCGGAGCCACACGAGAAATCAAAATAACTAAAAATAAGAGGTTGCATTCAGGAGTTCTTTATTCACACTATCTTCCTAAAACTCCCGAGAGATTATGCACATAGTTTCTTTCATTTTCACCCTAGATGGAGTAATATATAGTTTTACTTATCAGATGAAATGGGCGCGGGTAAGTAAAGTTTCCGGCAAATATAAAATTGCGTTTTGTGGGATGTTTTGAGATATTATGACATAAATAGTAACTAGTAACAAATAAATAGTGTTTTATATGGAAATATATACCCCAAGAACAAATTGCAAGGGATATAAACAGACAGACAGACAAACAAACGACTTTATTAAGGGCGAAATTGAGTATTTTACCTAGAATCGAACCAAGATCCTCCATTTTCCGTGCAAAAGCTTTCATCTATCAAACCTATATAATTCTTAAGTCATAGTATTTCGGACCTTACAAAATAAATATCCTCACTGATTGTGAGACATAATGGAGGGAAATGGCTGAACTTGAATCCTTTTGCTGATATTAATAAAAGATTTCTGTTCATTATATCAATCAGAAATATGTTCAGTTCAAAAAATACATGTATCATTTTTTTTAAATATCTGTAATATATAAAATCAAGTGTCACTTGACCAACATGTTTGTCCATGATAACTTTAAATTCTAACTCCGAACCGTACTTCTATTTATTATGGTAGTACATATTTCGAATTTTCTTTACATACTGGAATTGTTTCGTAAATATTATTCTCAAATCAGCATTTTTTATTTTCATGACATATGGTTGATTTCGCTCCCTAGCACCAATAGCGTTCCGATAAGTGGGACAATTAACGGAGGATTTAATAATTATAACCCGGAGTCCGAAGATTACACCGTACACCTAGAGACTTCGGCCAAATCCCATGGGATAGGGGCCCTCATTTCACACCATATTAACCTCAATATCGATTATTACTCAAAAATCAATAAAATTCGGACGTTAATGAATATTATGAGATTTCTCCTTACGGAATGCATTCTCTAGAACAGTGTTTCCCAAAATTTTGAACTCCGCGGACCACTTCAGCAACCCTCCAGGCCCCGCGGAACACTTCATTACTTACAGTAATGTAGTACTTACTGTAACTACATTAGGGGTTAATTGGTTGCGTAGTTTATTTGAACATTTTCAAATATACTGCACACGTTTCTGTCTGTTTAAGGGGCGCCTGATTATTTTTTGTTTTATTCCAAGAATTTTCAACGTTTGCAGGAGAAATTCGTGAAATATAAAATAGTTTTACAAAAACATCATAATAAACATATTACAAAATACATTTTATTTATAAACTATGAACGTAATACAGAGGAGTTGTAAAATACAAAAAAAAACATTTATTACTATTAGAACAAAAATGGATGTATTAATGAGGACCGTGATGTTGCATACCCTGCATAAGTTCCTCAATATTTGGAGTCAAAGAAGTCAGAGATAACCTTAAAGTTGATTGCAGGTTTAATAAACGATTTCTTTTCTTTGTTTTTGTAGCGATCACAACTGAAAATCCTGATTCATATAGGTACGTAGAGCTAAATGGCTGGAGGATCTTCAGGACCTTCCCACTCAGTACTGGATATTCATTTCTAATCTTTATCCAAATATTTTCGAGTCGTATGGTGTTGTATTTTAAAATTCTGCATTGGGCATTTGATGCTAAGTCGATTAGTGAGTGCTCCTCTTCCAGAGACAACTGGTTATCATCATGATCAGAAAATAGATCCAAAACCCATCAGTAACCTTTGCGAGGGTCAGATTCGTCAGGGAAAGAGTAATCAAATTTCTCTTGAAGGTTTAACATATGAGATGAAACGCAATCAAATAACTCTTGTTTTAACATCATTATAATTCTCATTTATCATGTCCGATAATGTAGGGAACATATCCAGTCATTGATTTTTGATTCTTTGAACCCACAACCTGAGTTTCCTCTTAAAAGCATCAGTGTTATTGTACGTATCGAAAATAGTCTTTGTCGAACCTTGTAGGCTAAGATTGAGCTCATTTAATAAACTAAAAATGTCTGACAAATAAGCAAGTTTCGCCAACCAGTCAATGTCTTCTAAATAAATAGCAAACTCAGAATTTTTATTTGACAAAAATAAAGAAACTTCTTTGCGGAGTTCGTATAATCTTGTAAGGACTCGTCCTCGTGAAAGCCATCTTATCTCTGTATGCAGAAGTGCATTATGCGAAGTGCCCATTTCTTCGCACAAAACAGCAAATAATCGAGAATTAAGTCCAGGACTTTTAATTTAATTGACAATTTTAATTGCTTTCGTGAAAACATCATTTAGCAACGGTTTCATTCGTTTTGTATCCAGCATTTCTCTATGAATACCACAATGACTTGTTTGCAAATCTTCTCCTGGCACTTTTTTTATCCGCGCAACGAGTCCAGAGTAATGCCCTATCATGGAAGCGGCACCATTGGTGCATATACTAATACAGTTGTTCCACGACAAATTTTTTTTCGATATGTATTCTTTGATGACACGAAATAGTTCACAGCTGGTTGTGATCCTTGGAAGTTCCAAGCAGTTCAGGTAGTCTTCACTGATGGTTTCCGCTGTCACATCGATATATCTGACGTATACTATCAGGAGAGCTTTTTTGGTGCTGTTCGTTGATTCATCCAGTTGAAGAGAATAACATTTTGATTCTTTGAGCTTATAAATTAATTGTGTTTCAATGTCACATGACATTTCATTAATTCTTCTAGAAACAGTATTATTAGATGTGGAAATTGAAGTCATTTTCTTGGCAGCTTCGTTGCCTAAGACTTCTCGACAAGCATCAATTGTACATGGCATGATCAAATTTTCTCCGATTATAAAGGATTTTCGCGCTTTTGCAATTCTTAATGATATTAAAAATGATGCTTTCCCTGCAGAAGAGTTTTGGTTTGAAGACAAAGTTATGACCTTTTTTTGTACCTTTAGTACTTCTTTTCTTTTAAAAAACTCAACAGATTTGTCAATAAATCCCTTGTGCCTTTTCTCTAAATGTCTCAAAAGTTTGGATGGTTTCATAGCATCATTACTTAATGTTTCAGCGCAGAGAACACACAGTGGGGTTGTCACTTCAGCACTCTCAAGAAAACCAAATCCATACTTAATATATTCAGCGTTGTATTTACGAATGGGACCTTCTCTCCAAGAATTGAACAGGCAAACTCCAAACGGAACGAGCAATCTCAGCTTTTGAGGCATTAATCATTAAGGGTAAGTTATTGACTGCAGAGAGGTTGAATCGGGCAATATGAAGGAGTAGAAAAATCTTTAAGTTAACTAGGTACATTACTAAAGTATTGAATACCTGTGATAGTGTAAGAATTGATTAACTTTTCCCAAAAATATTCAACTAAATATGCGGTTCATTGTAAAAAATTACATTTTGGAAACCTTCGCGGACGACCAACGAAACCTTCGCGGACCATATTTTGGGAAACACTGCTCTAGAATATTTACTCGATAATTTAGCAAAATCCGTCACCCTAACCAAGTTACCAAATGCGTTTCTTTCGACTTACAACTCCAGCAAAGAATAATTCACCCCTAAATGGATTCTTTCTTTCTCTCACTGTTGAATCTTTGCAATTCCTCTCGAGAGAACATTCTGATCACGGGTTCGCTTCCTCAACGGCACTCACCCGTCCTCAGCGCCGCTAACCCGTTTCCAAGGCAGCGTCCGTCGGTGCGAGCCTAGAGGCAAATATTTGTGCATGGTTAGTCTTCCATGTAAGCCGCCGTGCTCTCGCGTGCAATTTAATTTCCCTCGCGACTCCTTGCGCTGCTTGTTCTTGTTTTGTTTTTTCCACTTCGCTCTTCTGGGATTTGTTGATCTATGGAATATGCGACTAATGTAAGATGCGCCTTCCGATTTTTGCCTTAATCCTTCCGCAATTACCATAATTCTCCTTTGGAAGAGTTTGCGTTACGTTGAGATGCAACCAACGCTATTCATGTCACTCTACTTGACAGTTCGCACTCATGAGGTCTATTAGTTTTTGCAAAATTTGATCGGGATATTACGAGTAAACATCGATGCGAAATCATTATTATGGTTTTCGTAAACAGCATTCGCAAGAAATTGAGTATCACTTCAATCGTGCACCGTAATCTTTTCATAGATTTACTGGTATAATTATCAAAGGTTTTTTAGTACCTATCGATACTAATCGAATTTTGATTTTAAACGTGAAAGCTTCTAAGTTGGATAGTCCAATACAAATCCATTCAAATAAGATTTTACGACGCGAATTAAATTATATTAGATTTTAATAAACGTTTCTCGTTAATGTGACAGTGTGTCGAAAATGTTTAGAGCCCTCTTCCAAATATTATGCTTTAAACAGAAATGTTTTTCGCCTATAATTTCCTCTTTAAACAACATTTCGAATTCCAAATATTGTATTAAAATTAAACAATCACAGCAGGTACAATATAAAATCGTTACGTTTTGCATTTCAGACGAATTATAAAATTTCAAAATAAATGGAGCCATTTTCATAATTTTATATAGAGAATTTAGATTTATAAAAAGAAAATTACGAAGCAATAGCGGTGAAATCATCGTTTCAATTTGCATTCATATTTTGTATTCGCAACAGACCTGGGGAAATTTTGAATATTTCATTCAAAACTGGCGTCTAAAATAACTCACTGAGGAAATTGTGATTTTGAAAGTATTGATTGTAATACGCCTAGAATATACATGAAATCCACTTTTGAAAAAGTTTTTATTTTCTCATACAAAAAAGCAATGAAAGTTTCTTAACTAAATTTGTTTCTCAACTAAACTTTTTAATTTTGACATTTAGTTAGAATTTATTTATTTAGAATAAAAATGTATTTTCTAATACTTTTAAAAATTTAATTTGATTTCTGCAGAAATTTTTAATTTTACCACAAAACGTGTACTGCAAGAAAAACTTTTTAAACTTCATTTGCTTGCTTCTATCATTAAAGTTTGTGATCACTTTTTCGCAAGAATTTTACAGGAATTTATAAATATAAATAAGGAGAGGTGAAGCAATTCTTCTGAAATAAAATTTATCTATAATCCAAACTTCTGTAATAACTCTTTCGAATCATAAGAAAATTGAAACGTAAAAAAAAATGATTCATGTACTATAATCTGAAGCCATTTTGTCAGCGACGCTCAGCTGTACAAATAAAAGTAATCAATGAAAAATACTTTTAAATATTCTGGAAAATTTTAAGATACAATACTGTTGCAGTCATTTCCTTAAAACTTGCGAAAATTAACCTCCATAAGAACATACGTCAGGCGATAATGAATTAACTATTATCTGCAAGATTCTTACGGAACTATTCTGCGAACTATCGTGTATCTCTTTTCACGCCGAGACTTTCCACCATTTTAGTTTAGTATTGCCAATTTTCAGTGAGGGAAATAATTCCGTTGTGAGGAGAAAGAAGATTAAAACTCACTGAAGTAAGCGGATTCCATAGGCCTCTCTCTCGCTTCCCTTTCTCCTATTTGCCCACCTACCTTTCCCCATTCATTCCCGCATCCATTCTCCCCTCCCCCACTCCTCCCCTCCCTTCCCTCCGCTGTCTCCCTCCCTTCCCTCCACCGCAGACTCGCGTAAACACTCTCTTTCGTCTGCATGGCCAATAAAACGCATCCCTCTCCCATCTGCCACTCCCTCAACCGTCAGCTACGTCTGGCGGGCCTTTATTGCGGCCGTGCACGCGAATTAGTTAGGATCTCTATCCCAAAACACACACACACACTCACGTACACGGGCACGCAACACGCTCACGTACACAGGCACGCAACACACTCGTCTAGACGCCTAGCGGACAAAGAGATAACGAGGAAATGCACGCCCCTTTGTGCCCGCAACCACCTCACACACCACTAAAATAATGCTTCAGAATAGAAGGCGGGCGCGATGAATCTAATTTGAGTTAGAACAACGTGATTGTAATTTTATTTGATTTTAGAAAAATATTGCATAAAGTTTTGTGTTTATTTGACACCAATACGCAGAATAATTAAATTGTATCAGTATTAAGCGCGCAATGTTAGCGGAACGTGAATTAACTTTTCTATTCTATACTGCTCTTAAACTAATGGTATAATAAGATATGGTTAACTTTGTATTTCCCTTAACTAGTTAAAAAATAAATTTCTAAAGATATTGAATATGTTCTGGGAGGCTGCTTTGCTTCTGAAATGCCCATTTGGTTTTTCAACCTTTTTATGGCTTTTGAATCAATATATCTCAGCATTTGTTGTATTTCAGCCATGAGGTGAACCCGGTGGCACACTCTTTAGCTGTAAAAGATTTTAAATCACATATAAATCATAGTATTTCAGTAACAAGCTTTAGCATTGTTCATTGCAGCACTGGGTTAGTAGTCAATGGTCTCGTTTTATTTGCTATAAAACTGATCAGAAGTTCAAATTTTAAATAGGATATGCACCAGCTATCGCTTCATAACAGCGGTCATGTTTTGTGAGAAAAAAACTATGAATCTGATATTACGTAAATTGTTTCGTAAATAACGAAATCCGTAAGGATTTCATTGACTAATGAAGGGCATTTCTATTGTGCAGACAGGAAAATAACATATCACAGTCATAGCTATCATCGTAGGTGATGTCAAAATACAACATTTAAACTTTTCTTATATGATTGTTGTTTAAATGCACAAACGTCTTCACAGAAGCATAATCGCTTATTTCATCCGTTTGATGATGGTGGTCACAACGATTCTAAACTACGTGGTAACACATAATTTTCGTGGAAGATACTACGTTTTAATTTTTTTTATGTGTCATGAATAAATTCCACAAAGTGGAGCCTGAATTTATTAATAAGATAAAACTGGTAGCATTTCATGGGTGGAAAACACTGAATTTCACGCAGTTAATTCCAAAAACTCCTCCGTCAAATTAATTACTTCAATGTAGTAGAGCTTACCGGCACCGAAAAAGTTCGTATAATCATTAAATGGATAAAATTTACGTTGACGCACTTAAGTATTTCATCGCTAAGGGCAATAAATATATATACAGTAAAACTCGTTTATAACGATCACGCTTAAAACGAAATCTCGGCTACAACGAAGAAATGTCTCGGTCCCTTGAACTTCTCCATAAGGGCATTAGTTAAATTTCTCGGATGTAACGAACACGCATTTTACGAATTCTCGGCTGTAACGAATAAATTTTTGGTCCCGTGGCAAAAAATACCCCATATATAACGAATTTTGGCGAGCAGGGCGATAAGTAATGAATAGTTTCCGCCCGTTTACCGCGCACTTTTTCGTAGAGGTCCCCTTACTCCATCTACTCCTTCCATACGAATTTCCACGCTCCCTTTGTTTTGAAATTGATATTAAAAATGTGAAATATTTATGTAAATTTTGATGCCATATTCAATGGATGTGTAATTTTTTAAATAATAAAAAGCGATAAAACTGGAAATTGTAGAAGTACACCAAAACATCTAGACAATGCAAATGGCTTACGTAACCAAAAACGCCATTCTTACTCGGTAGCCACAGAAGTATACGGAGTAAATACGTAATATATACATCTTATATTTTAAGAAATTTTAAAGAGGAAGTTGTGGTAGGTATGTACTACACATATACTATTCATACAAAAATTCATAAAAAAAGAAAAAGAAATACAAAAAGAATTGTATTTGGGTAATTGCCGGTATCTAAGGCTGGTTGGTTCTAAATAGCCGGATAGTACAGCTTTTAGTGTATGTGTATACGTGTTATATGGGATGTATAGGCCAAAAACCATGTTTCTCGTATATAACGTAGTAAGGCTTATAACGAAGCAATGAGTCGGTCCCCTCAAATACGTATTAAACGAGTTTTACTGTACCATAAAATTGAGCACTTCTTACGAGAGGATATGAAGCCTTTATAAAATCGCAGTACAATATGGACTACATGCTTATTTAAGGAATACAGACGATGCGAATAATGTGGACAAAAAATGACCAAAACTCGCTGGAAATCCCACGGATACTTCAATGAAATCTTGGGAGGTGTCGGAATCGAATTTTTAGAAAGGATCGTAGCATCCGGACGGGAGGTGGAGTATTTATAGCAGTCAGAAAGGCATACGAAAGTTTTCCGCTACCGATTAATGACGCCGAAATAGAAAGTCTTTGGTGTGGAGTTAGAGGAAGCGATTATACAATAGCAAATACGTGCGCATTCTATAGGCCTCCCAGTGCGAGTTTAGAAATTATTCATAATCTCGAGAAACAAGTAGCAACGCTGATATCGAAAGATAAAGAGAGAGCCATTATAATTGAAGGAGACTTCAACTTACCTTCAATAGACTGGAATCATAATTGCTTCGACCCCGGTGGTAGAGAGCGTGAATCATGCGAAGCACTGATAGAAACCTTCGTTAAACACTCGTTGTGTCAGCTAGTAAGATGTCCCACGAGATCGAACAATATATTAGATTTACTCGTAACGAAATACCCTGAGCGTATGAACAAGTTTACCATAGAGGAAGGAATAAGCGATCATAATGCCGTGTACGTAGAATTTAAGCTAAAAGTGGAGAAACAGGTTAAGGCTAGAAGACGAGTATATATGTACGCCAAAGGCGATTTCTCGAATTTCGGTATTTTTTACAGACATAATTCCCTAATTTCTGCGAGGCATCTATCGACGCTAGTACAGAGGAATTATGGTGCGTGTTCAGGGATATGATGCGAGAGGGTACGGATAAATTCATTCCACATAAACTTAAACGTGATGGTGCGGAACCAAGATGGTACAACCGGGAAGTTAGATGCGCAAAATAAGTCTCCCGCGCGTGTTAAAAGAGCTAGCCTCGGTAATCGCACCTTACTTGAAAATAATATTCGAAAAATCCGTTGCACATGGTACCGTTTCGAAAGACTGGAAACTAGCATACGTAACGCCCATCCACAAAGGCGGTGATAAAGAGAACCCCGAAAATTATAGACCGATTTCCTTGACGTCATTATCCTGTAAGATTCTAGAACAGCACCACTGGTGGTACGCCAAATTGTGCCAGGTGGTACGCGAAAACGCCTTCAAAATTTGAAAGTTTATTACAATTACATAAAAACACCGAAATATGTATCAACGATTTAATTTACTAAATTGATAAGCCTAATGATATACAAGTCAAACTGACAGTGTTGTTTCATAAAAAAATAATAAATATTTAAACGAGCTATGAAGTTACAACATACCCGCACAATATTATTGTCGCTTGTACTCATTTTTAACCCCGCTTTGACTCGCACAGCGACTTCGAAGTGAATAACAGTGAAGTTGACTTTGACAGTCCTCAGGCCTTGTATTTAGGAGGCGTTGGTTTCGGTATTGTCAGCCAATACACCCATGGCCGTTCTGATTATTACCTGTTTCATACAAGTTCTCTTTTATTGCGCTATTTTTGTTGGGTGTGTAATTTATTTCAGTTATGACTCCGCATCCACTTCTTTCATTCAGTCCTGGTCTGTGTTTGCTTGCTTCTATTTGCGGATTACTTTTGTGGTAAGTAGCTGATTACGAATTTATTTTTCCAACTGAATAGTGTTGGCCATTTGGCGACTTACTGTAATAAACTAACATTTTGACTTGCTATTATGTATAGCTCTTTTCGAGTCAAAAATAAACATAAAATAAATAATCCCTAAAATGGATGTGGCTAAAATCACCCTCACAAGCTCATGAAAAGAGAAAAAAATCGTCCATAACAGATGAAACTACTTCAACAGAAGCAACTCGCAGCGGAAATACTATTAATGCTGGTGTTAACTTGGCTGATGAACCCCAAAAGCGGAGAAAAGTTACAACAACAAGGAAGTATGATGAAAATTATCTGTCGTTTGGATTTACATGGTGTGGTGAAGAAAGTGAGCCTAAACCTGAATGTGTTATTTGCCGCAAACAACTATCAAACAAATCGATGAAGCCTTCTCTTCTTAAGCGTCACTTCTTCTCCAAACATGAAGCCTTCAAAAATGTCTCCTGAATTTTTTCAGCGGAAGCAAAATGAATTGAAAAAGAACAAGAAATCACTTAATTCTTTTACGGAAACCAATACAAAAGCGTTGGAAGCATCCTATCTTGTTAGTTTAGGAATCGCCCAAACTGGAAAACCTTACAATATTGGTGAAAATCTAATACTGACTGCTGCCAGAGATATTGTAACATCAATGTATTCTTGGTCATACAGCTTCAAGAAAGTTAGATGTTATTCCGTTATCAAATGACACTGTTTGCAGACGTAGTTACGAAAGTAAAAGAAACACTTATTCAAAAGATTAAACGAAGCAAATTCTTTTCAATACAATTAGATGAGGCTACCGATGTAACAAATTATGCCCAATATGTTAGATATGAATCTGATCAATCGATAGCGTGGCTTATTAAAAATGGAAGAGAAGATTTTTCTTACGAAATAAGTACGATTTCGGTATTCAGATTGAACTGTTTTGGCCAATACTTTTACTTATATAATAATCATTTAAGTCGCCGCTCACTGAGACTCGGATCCCTATTCCAGGTACCCGAAGACCTTCCTTGCGCATTAACTTCCACTTCGCTTCGCTTTGGGTTGTGACTGGCATGACCTTCCCTTACTCAATATATAAATTGATTACTGCGGTGGTACAATAACTTCCCAAAATTTTTTAAGTGGTATGCTAACAAAATAGGGTTGAGAACCCCTGTTCTATAACATTAATCGTTAGCTCTGTTCTACGTTATTTAGATGGTCGTTCTTCGCTAAGCAAAAACCAACACGGATTTCGGAAAGGTAGGTCATGAGAAACGCAGCTCGCCCAGTTCGTAAACGATTTGTTGCAATGCGGAGAGAAAAACACTCAGGTTGATGCCATTTTCATTGATTTTAAAAAAGCGTTTGATAAAGTATACCCCATAATAAATTAATAGGAAAACTAGAAAAGTACGGCATAAACTCTAATATCATGAGTTGGGTAAAAGACTTCCTCTCCAACAGAAAACAGATAGTAGTTATTGATGGGAAATCTTCATACCCGGTAAAAGTCGCATCAGGTGTTCCATAGGGAAGTGTCATAGACCCAATACTATTCCTGATATATATAAACGATATCTGCTCGGTAGTTCGCTGCAAAATAAGACTTTTCGCAGATGACACCGTTTTATATAAGGAGATAACGAGTCAGAATGAGCAAAAATCGCTCCAGGAAGATTTAAACGCCCTTTCAGCATGGTGTCAAGATTGGAAAATCGAAGTTAATCACAGCAAATGTTCCCTATTGAGTTTCTGGAAGAGTAAGAACAATGACTCAAACTCGGAGTACAGAATTGATAGATTGAATATCCAATCTGCAGAGTACGTTAAATATTTAGGAGTCACCATTTGTCGTGATCTATCGTCGAATATGCATATTCGAAGGATCGTAGGCGCAGCTAATAAGAAATTGGGCTTCGTAGGCAGAATAGTAAGAAGTAGCACAGAACAGGTACGAGAAACGTGTTATTTATCATTGGTCAGATCCCAGGTCGAATACGCTTCCAGCATATGGGATCCGTACGAAAAGGGACAGATACTTGAGTTAGAAATAATCCAACGCAGAGCAGCCAGATTCGTAAAGCAAACATGTGAGCAAAAATTAAGCGTCACATCACTCTTGAAGGAGTTGAATTGGATATCGCTAGCGGATGGCAGAATTAGCGCTAGGTTAAGGCTTCTGGAGAAATTTAGGTCGGAAGTCCTCTTAGAGGAGGTCTCAGGAATATTAGAGGCACCTACGTACATGGGCAGGCACGATCACGAGGATAAAATACGAGAGATCGACTATAGGACCGAGCGATATCAGGACTCGTTTTTCCCAAGGACCATACGGGATCATAATAAGAGAGTGATTCCCACGAGGGACGTTATTAGGTAGGTTTTGGTGTGCTGCACCCCCTGCCACCCACCAGTCTGGTGATTTGCAGGGTATGATGTAGATGTAGATTCCACACTCTATCGTTTGATGACTCGTAATTTTTCGCAGACCAGAAATGGGTTTTCGTGCAAAGGACCAAAAGTATATATCCCTCCAAAAAGTTAAAACGCTAAATATTTTTCTGTTAAAAGGTAAAAGCTGAAACTCGATAATAATAATAAACGAATAAAAACGATGTCTAAGGTTTTCGGCTATCGAAAGAACTTAAACAGATGTTTTTGGGTTGCGGAGGGGAACGCGAACAATCAATGCGGCGTTTAATTCGATGTGGAATTTTGCTTGAGAAAAAAAGTGTATGAATACATACCACGCATGAGTAAACCTTCTACTTTCAATAAATAAGTAGTTAATTTCATTGAAATCTTTTTTTGGGCTAAATTTGGAGCTCGTTCAACAAAATAGGGAAATATCTCAATAATTTGAAACTGATTCAACAGAGAGAAATTCTAAATTTTTACATGACGTAACACTATATTTTCATGTATTGTGATTTACAATAACGTTTATCTAGACTAACAGACATAAATATTTGTCAAATAAATGGTGAACGTTGAAACAGCTGATTCAGAATGGCGCTTGCCCGCCGGTAAGATTAGACAAATTCTCCACTTTCGATGTCGTCCAACTTGGAATTCAGGTTCCAAAAATTTTCTGGCATGAATGCGAATCGATACTTTTTTAAGACGATATCTTAACTCTTAGATGCTCGACCTACATGGAGCGATATACGGCACACAACATTTTGTTATTAGATTTTACAGGCGACGTTTTTGAGCACGCAGACATGAATAGCTTAGGTGGAGGAGAAATATTTTTCCATCACGAAAGCGCATATCTCTTATCTCCTCACGAGCATTTGCGACGCAACAGTTTTTGATAATTTCCGTGGCGTGCAGCCTCATGATTTATAACACGCATGCGAGCGAAAAAGAGACCCCAATTCCGTGGGCGATAGGGCCGCTTTTTTTTGGAGATTTTAGAGCCGTCTCCCGCCCACCAAGAAAGGTTACGACTGCGACCAGAGATAAGTTGTACAATATCGACCTCAACCTCCTTCAACACGTGGTAGATTGACCATCCTGATCGGATGTAATGAGGTGGTAAAAATCAAAGACAGTTTATTTCAAGTGCTACTTAATGCCAAATAAGCAGAATATTATTTCGGTCTTGATAAATATCAGCTAATACGTGTCACTGGTGACTTTTAGAGGCTTTTTACTTCAGCCACGAAAGCCCACATAAAACATAGCCATTTGTCACGCGATCCATACATATACCTCAATTCGTTTTTGTCCCAAGGAGATATATTTCCCTCGCACGTCCAGGGATTATAAAGGTATCTGTGTCGCAGGCTTTGAACGATCCTTTTTTTTAAACTAGTAGAAGTTAACACTTGTTTTCCGCTTTAAAAAAGTATTTTTCATAGACGGAAGAAATGTCGAGAAGATGTGAAGAAATATACAAAATTTGTTCGCCGATTTACCCTTCCAGACAATTACAACAAAATATTTCCCCGTAAAACGTGTCACGTTCCACTTATCCTGAAATTAAAAAATATGCTCCTTCAAAATGAACTTTGAGGAAAGTTTTAATACTTTAGCTTTTACGTTTGAATGAAAATTCTCTCTGGCCGTAAAATTATTAGTATGTACACGATCGGTTTCGGCAGCGCCCCCGATTAAAAAAAAATAACATCCAGCAAAAGGAGCAATCTGTTTCACTTTCTCCCATTTCTCTTTCTCCCTCCTTTCCCTGTTCATCTGTTTCTCCGCCTAAAACGAGAGCAAGAGAAACACGCATTTGCGTCTTTCATTCGCGGCCTTCGCTTGGTCGTTATTTTTCACGCTTCCTTCCAGTGACAGCAATTAAGTTCTTCCAGAGCAGCGGCTCGCGGCGACCGCTCCGGCTTTTAATGACCGCCCTCTTCCACCCCTCTCCCTTTATCCCCTCCTCCCCCTTCCCCTCTTTTCCCGTAGACTCCTACATCCTTTCCCCTCCCCCCTCCACCTCCACCTCCTTCCCCTGTCCTCCCACTCACCTCCGCTCTCTCTTTCCTGCCTTTCCCATTTATATACACCCATCTTTTTCGCCCCGCCCCTTTTCCCATCTACCCCTTCCGTCATTTTTTCTCTCACTCTCTCTTTCACTTCTATCTTTCGGCCGCGAAATGAAATTCATATTCGGAACTTCACGTGGTTCTTGAAACCAAGGTGATTTCGACGAAAACCTTATTTAAAGGGCAGCTCTTATGACTCTTTCGTAATGATTCCCAACGAAGATGAATTTGTCATTCATCGCGAGCGCTCAAATCGCATTAAAAACGCTTTTCATTTCCCCCAGGAATCGCGAGATGGTCGGAGGAAACTTGAGCCTCTTCTTATTACGAAACTTCCTTTTGTTTTAGTTCTCGTGATGTGAGGCGTTATTGCCACGGATAAGGAATTGGAAGATATTGTTCGAAAGAAAGATTTTAGTATTTTTTTTTTGCATTAATGTATAAAAACGTCGAGGAAAGGACTTCGTCGCTTTGTGCATGTTAGCAATTTCCTCTCTTCTCTCCTGAGTTGAAAACAAAAGTAAAGTGTTTAAATCTCTTTGCGGATAATTTTTTTATGGATGCGTCATTCAAAATTTGGAAGATACATTTTAATGATGGTCCTGTCGAAAACCTAGCTAATATAAGATTCACGTTCAAATTTCTTTTATTTTGCATAGAAATAGTACCTAATCATTTTAAAAATCTACTTATTTTATTGGTCACCGCATCGTAAACTATAAATTAGTATTTTATATTTCACCCTTTGATTGCCAGCGGCAAATATTCATACCAGAAGTCAAAACGGGTTAATATTCAATAATCATCGTAAAACATATAAAAGACTGTCACTTTTTCTCTTTGTCCCTTTGTCATGTAATGATTTTTGAAGCTTAATATCTCGCAAACGACCGAACCGAATTTGATGAAATTTTTAGGGAGGCATTATGATATAATAAAAAATCGTTTTAATGTACCGATACTATATAAAAGCCATATTCTGTCCCTTTGTCCTTTTGTCATGCTCTGAAAAACAGAAATATACCTGGCAAGAGGGGACTAAGTTCAGCTTTTGAAGCACAATAGATTCCTGCGGCGAGGGTTTCGAACCTTCGCTCGGATCGAAGGCAACCATCTCAGCAGGGGGTATGATTTCAGGTCAGAGAAAACTGCCTCAATTTTATTTCAGAATAATCGATCATCCCCGTCATTTTTGAGGGGCACTTATACTAGTTATATTATAATATCCATCTATGTATACCCGGTGTGAATTTTTACTACTCTTTAAATCATCCCAGAATTGTAATTTCAAAATAAATAGAATATTAAAAAGAATGGAACATCTTAAAGTGTATTATACATGTTTAATTTTATGGGATGTTACTTTAAAATAATATATAAAAGAGTGTCACTTAAACTGTTAATGTAATAACCCTCGTCGTCACTTTCGTATTTTACATATGGCCATTGATATTACCGAAACAGACGTTATAAACATACGTGATGCAGTGTTTCACGTCAGATTTGATTATTCGATCTCTCAAATACTACACAACGAATCGTGCCTAATAATCGTAAACGTCTTTCCATCGCCGTCCTCCACACGCATCGTTAAGCCAGAAAAGGAAATGCTCGCCCATCGAATGCCAACTCCGAAAACAACGCGCCGTGTATATAGCGTTGGCCGAAAACAAACACCGAACGGAACCCCTTTTAACAACCGTATTATTTTAGGCAATACGATTGCAGTGCGCCCGACGGCACTGTATTGCACAAATGCAGTCAAACCCTCGGCCGGAAAATAGCACGCGTAAATCAAGCCGAGGAGGAGTGGGAGGAACTGGACGAAACGAGTTTCACAGGAGCGAGAGAGAGAATGGAAAAGGGTAGAGAGAGACCTTCCCGGAAAAGCGTCCCGTGTTTGCCCACTCGAGGAGAAATGTCCTCCCCATCTCTTTCCGGACCCGTCCTTCGATTCCCTTCTCTTGTCTCTCTTCCCCTTTCTCCTTCCCCTTTCTCCTTCCCAGTCCTCCTTCCCCTTCTCTTCCCTCTCTTTCCCTTTCTCCTTCCCAGTCCTCCTTCCCCGTCTCATCGAGGGCGAGTGTTTATGTCTGTGTGCACTTCTCCGATAAGTCCCTTTGAAATCCGCCGAGACGGATAGAGATGGACGCCGTGCTCTACTGCGGAAGTCGCCTTGCAAAGCATCCTGCCGTGCTTTATTCCAAGCTCGGAATATCACGTGCATCGCGACCGCCTCGAACGTGTGTGTCCTTTGCATTGTCTCCCCTATTCTTTCTCCCCTATCCTTTCTCCTCGCCTCCATCCTTCCCGCTCTCCTATATCTTTCGCTCTACGAAAGAGAGGCTCTTCCTCTCATTCTCCTATCTTTGCTCCGCTTGAAATAATGGCCTCGTGTGCTCGATCTGTGACGCAGGAGACGCGTCACGTGATGCGTGCACGCAACTCTGAACATCATATAATTTTCGCCAGCTACGTGCGAGAATTTCGACTAGAAGTGATTCACAGAAAGGACACCAATCTTCGCTTATTTATCAATATCGAAGAGTTACATCTGAAGAAAAGTAAAAAAAGAGGACATTTGTTTAAATTAAATTTGCTGTTCTTGTTGCGGAAATTAAATCAAGACTCATCGTTGAGAGAAAGTTAAACAACACAAAAATCGTCAAAATTCAACGCGAAGATGGATTAATCCGTTCTCTCTTTCACTACATTTAAACAAGGCACCCATAATGGAATGCGCTACTAATTTCGTTCGCTTCTAAAGTTCAAACCAATAATAACTATCTCTGAATAGTACCAAACTAATCATCCTAAAATGCGTCATTGTTTTCAGATCTAATATAATAAAATCTTCTATATAAATAAAATTGTAACCTCTGTCTGTACATTTGTTTTTTTTTTGTCGGGGTTTTACTTTTTTGTGTTTTGCTTCACAAGAAGGCGTTTGAACCGGTTTGCATAATTGTTGTCTGTCTGTCTGTTTGTTTGTTGCCGCATCACGCAAAAATGGCTGGTCGAATTTTTATGAAACTTGCAGCGTATCTTTAGACTGGTCCAACTTAAAATAAAGGCTATATGGTGTATCTCAAAAAAAATATTAAGTGGGGGTTTGGGGGAGTCACCGATTTGGTTTTTCGACGTTAACTCTCCTGTGAATTAAATTAGGAAGTTCAAATTTGGTATTTGTCACTTTCAATACAAGTATAAGATAAAGTTTATAGATGAGCAAAATCAAACTAAGGGGAGGGGGGTTCTGGACGGAGGGGGGTACCCGCAATAGCAATCGCTGATCTCAAGGTAACGGTTAATTAATTTCCTGTTTTTCCTGATTTACATGAATTTCCTGATTTTCCTGATTTTGCTGAATATCCTGATTTTCCTGAATTTTCTGATTTTCTGAATTTCCTGATTTTCTCGAATTTCCTGACTTTCTTGAATTTCCTGACTTTCTTGAATTTCCTGATTTTCCTGAATATCCTGATTTTCCCGATTTTCCAGAATTTCCTGATTTTCCAGATTTTGCTGAAATTCCTGATTTTCTTGATTATATCCTACATCTTTTTATCAAACAATTTAATAAGGAAAATAAGGGAAATAAGGAAAATCATGAAAATCAGGAAATTCAGGAAAATAAGGAAAATTAGGAAATTCAGGATAATCAGGAAATTCAGGAAAATAAGAAAATTCAGGAAAATCGGGAAATTCAAGAAATTCAGCAAAATCAGGATATTCAGAAAATTCAGGAAAATCAGGAAAATCAGAAAATTCAGGGAAATCAAGAAATTCAGGAAATTCAGGAAAATCAGGAAAATAAGGAAATTCAGGAAAATCAGAAAATTCAGGAAATTCAGGAAAATCAGAAAAATTAGGAAAATCAGGAAATTGAGGAAATTCAGGAAAATCAGAAAATTCAGGAAAATAAGGAAATTCGGGAAAATCAGGAAATTATCAGGAAATTCAGAAATATCAGAAAATTCAGCAAAATTAGGAAATTCAAGATAACCAGGAAATTCAGAGAAATACTGATATTTCTGAATTTCCTTTTTTTCCTAAATTTCCTGATTTGCCCGAATTCCCTGAATTTCCTGGTTTTTCTGATTTTCCTGATTTTTCTGAATTTCCTGATGTTCCAGATTTCCCTAAATTTATGATTTTTCTGAATTTCCTGATGTTCCAGATTTCCCTAAATTTATGATTTTTCTGAATTTCCTGATTTTCCTGAATTTCCCGATTTTCCTGAATTTCCTAATTTTCCTGATTTTCCTGAATTTTCTGATTTTCCTGAATTTCCTGATTTTGCTGAATTTCCCGAATTTGCTGATTTTCCTGATTTTTCTGATTTACTAGATTTTCCTAAATTTCCTGATTTACCGGATTTTCCTTAATTTCCCGATTTTCCTTATTAAATTGTTTGATAAAAAGATGCAGGAAATTATCAGAAAAATCAGGAAATTCAGGAAAATCTGGAAATTCAGGAAAATCAGGAAATTTAGGAAATTCAGGATAATCAGAAATTTCAGGAAAATCAGAAAATTCAGGAAATTCAGGACAATCAGAAAATTCATGAAAAAACAGGAAAACCAGGAAATTCAGGAAAATCCGGAAAATCCGGAAAATCCGGAAATTCAGGAAAATCAGGAAATTCAGGAAAATCAGGAAATTCAGGAAAATCAGGTAATTAAGGAAAATCAGGAAAATCAGGAAATTCTACAAAATCAGCAAATTCAAGGATATCCTGATTTTTCTGATTTACCTGAATTTCCTGATTTTCCTGAATTTCCTGATATTCCTGATATTCCTGATATTCCTGAATTTCCTAATTTTCTTGATTTTCCTGGTTTACCTGATTTTCCTGAAGTTCCTGATTTACCAGATTTTCCTGAATTTCCTGATTTTCCTTATTAAATTGTTTCATAAAAGATGTAAGAAATTATCAGAAAAATCAGGAAATCCAGGAAAATCGAGAAAATCGGGAAAATCAGGAAATTCAGGAAAATTAGGAAATTCAGAAAATTCAGGGAAATCAGGAAATTCACGAAAAATCAGGAAAATAAGGAAATTCTCTAAAATGATTCCTGAATGATAATCAGTATCTATTTACGTTGCTATCTATAAACAAAAGTGTGAATCGAATAACGCTAACTTTCGTCTATTTGGAAGTTCTTTGAAGCTAATTGAATCGGAGGTAACAATGACGGCCGCCTTGGCAACACCCGGGAGGGGTACGAAAAATCCACAAAATTTCGAAACAAATAGCGTATATCTGAAAACTTCGAACGTGTAACATGTAAACTTCGCAGGAATAATATAGTATAGAGTTTTTTTCGTCGAATAAAGCAAAAACGAAAAAATCTGATGTGGCCAACACATGACTTTCTCCATATTTGGGGTATAGTTATTTAAATTATTATGAATAGCATTTTAAGGCAAAATTATTATTTCCTATCGTAAGAGAATACAGTCGTCCTTATTGCCGTAAATTAGGTATAGTTTGAATATTTTCACAGAATTCACCGCTAAATGGTGGTGGCGCTGTATACTGTAAAAAGCAAAATATCTCCGAAATGGATGGTTCTACGAAAATTTGTTTAAAATAAAACTCTACAACTTTGGTTCTTACGAATTTGACCAATTACGACGTTTTTAAGGATATATTTGACGTAAACCAAAAAAACCGATTATTTCTATAAATAATTTGCAAACAACTGCTATGGAAAATTGTTTCAAATGAAAGTTGTAGGAAACGACATTCTCTATAACATTTGTATAGAATTGTATATACAATAATGATGTTTTAATGGAGAAATATTGCAAAAACCGAATCGGGTTTTGAATAAACCTCGACTTCCGGTCAACCTTTATTGTCCAAAAACTAATCAGTTCTCTCTGCCCATACCAAAGTGTTATATATGAAATTTGGTAACGATATGGCAAGTACTTTTTGAGTTAGAGCGCCCACAATCACATACACACGCACGCACTCACACACATCCACACACACACACAGACATAATTCCGAAAATAGTCTAAACGTGTTCTAGGGATCTCAAAACGTGTATTTCTGTGAAATCTCGAAGTCGATTTTTTTCATTATCACAATACTTTCCCATTACTACGTACGGATAAAGTAAAAAATATTTACTTATTTTGATGCTTGAAGGAAGAAAACCTTGCAAGTCAAGAAATGGATTCATACGTGTTATCTTATGGAAAATGTTAATCCCCTATATTGGCAGCACTGATTAATCCCGGTTGACCAAACCTTGACAATTCACTAAGTTAGGATGTAAAGAAGAATCATACAAAATTTGGTTATTCTAGCTTTTATCGTTTAGGAGGAGAAACACGCAAACACACAAACAAACCCTTCAAAATATATTATAGTAGATTTATTAATTAATTAATTTAATTTTTATTATTTTTAATTAATTACTTCAATTTAAAAATCTGTGTTCGAAGAATTTTTATTCATTTTAAAATTTACGTTTTCGAGTTGTGCTACTTTCGAAGCAAAGGTGCGATATGTACTAGAAATGCGACAGAAATTCTTTAGATGAATTTTCCGTTAGATGAATTTTCCTTGGACGAATTTTCCGTTAGACGAATTGTGTTTAGATGAATTTGGTTTAGACGAATTTTCCGTTAGACGAATTGTCTTTAGACGAAAGTGACAAATGCTTCTTTGCTTCGTAAACGACACACATACCGCACAGCAATATATGGAGCATTTGCTGTAATTAGAAGGTAAATATGCTTTATTAAAGATTCGATCTCATTTTGAATGTTCTTACAAGTTAAAATTCTTAAGATTTATGGATTAGAGTGTAAAGGCGACTTTCTCTTGGTCACTTGGTTACGTGTTTGGCATAACCCGGGCATCGCCAGGTACTTTCAGCTAGTTATATATATCTACACATTTATGAGTGTATGTACCTACTTTAAGAAGAGGAAAGGTAAAACGCTACAATGGTGGCAACAAGGTGTTGTAGGGAGCGCAGTGGACAGTTGAAGAGCCGCGGGGAGTGCCAAAGAGACGTAAGTTGGAAAGCTTTTTAGCTATGTCCTATATTTAGTCATGGAGAAAAAACTTCGAAAATCTAGAAAGAAACTTCGAACGTTAGGACGAAGCTTAGGAAAAATAGGTTGGTAAAGTTAAGCTGGAAATGAAAAGAGATAAGACAGATAAATCCTACTCTTGCGCCAAGTTTGACGAAAAGAACTTCATTAGATCAATTTTAATACTTTTTGAAGAATAATAATAAAGCAATGGAATGTTAAGACTTTGGAACAATCAGTTTGATTTCGCATTTATCTAAAGCTACTCGAAAAGGACATGGCGCTAGAGACGCTATTTAGGAAATTACTCTAATAGAAATAAATACTGAATAAAACCAGAATGCGTCCGTGTGCTTTGGAAACGCCATTGATAGAAATGCATGGATTAGCTAATTATAATAATTACGCTAATATAGTTATTGAGGGAAATAGTAGTTGATGGAGATATAGGTATTTGTAACAAAATCTGTTTATGAACCTGGCTGGATAGGCAAAGGTAGGAGAGGAAGAATCAGATTATGCAAAGCTAGGAATCTGCCCGAGACAGTCAAATAAGTTGGATTAGCAATATTGGTTAGTTTGCATGGCGTCGACTACATCACATTTGTAGAACTGGGAGAAAAGCAAAGAAGTTTTAAATACATTATGGGAAGAGAGAAACAATTCTAGTAATAGGAGAAAGGCAGTTTTGTAGTGAAAGGAGGTAAAAAGGAGTCAAAGACGTAGTAAGAGGAAAGGAATATCATATTTCTTAAAAGAAGATGAATAAAAATTCTTCGGATCATACAAATTGTATTTCAGGAATAAAAACACAGACACACAGAATTATCAAAATAAGGTATTTTATGTATCTACAAGAGTCGTGACAAAGTTTGGAGATGCCTAAATTAAGTTGTATATATACATAGTAATTAGATCTTCTGCTCGGTTTTCGGATCACCAAACTCAATCTGGTCTCTAGAGAATCATCTAGCTCGCCTTATGGCTGACAATGAGAACAAATTCAAGAATTAGCAGTTAAGCATCTAAAATTTAATAAAATAAGTATTACTTGCTTTAGGCATCTTCAAACTTTGTTGTGGCTGTTGAAGATATACACACACGCATGGACACCGGCGTCGAGCGAAATATTGACCTGGGAGCACAAAAAGGTCACAATTACTGAAACCTGAGCTCCATCTTTACCTTTGGTTCATTTTCTCTGATTTATTACTTTACGCTCTACAAAATATGTGAGGAAAGATAAAGCTAAATCCCTTTATTTCGGTGGCCCACCACTGATTGTGAGAATGGTTTCATCGCAGCTGAAATGAAAATATGATCTACTAAACCGTTACATAGATATAGGAATGATTCATTTCATTTATTAGATTCAATCTGTGAGGTTAACTTTAGTATAATACTTTTTAAACTTTAAAATTTGCTCAAATAGATAGGGCCAGGAACAACATCTGGGCAGATTGGCTTTCATCGTAGAATTTAACGGGAAAAGTGGTAATATCGTTATTACGTGACTTTAAGACATTTTAAGTGAACTAAAAACTTAATAATTATTCATCTTCCATTGGCTATAGGTCTGGTACTATTGCAATTTCGGTTCCAATTGATATAATTGGCTTTTTCCCAAAAGGGACACGAATTGGACGCATTAAAGCAGTGTTTCCCAAACTGGGGTCCCCGGACACCTGGGGATCCGCGAGTTAATTTTCAGGGGTCCGCGCAATGATCTTTCAAAAATGAAAAGTTACAGGTAAACCTCGTCTTTGGCGAGGTATGTACGTTCCCGGAAGACACTATGAAATCCAAGATCGCGAAAGAGAAGTAATTCAGTCAATGTAAAATACAGGGATAGGTTCCCATCCCAACAAGAACAAACCTTACCATGATTCATTTTGTTAAATTGACGACCCCAGAACTCTTCCTTTCTAGAATCTTCACTATGTGTGTTAAATGTAAAAAACAAATGCAGAAACAGGCTCGATCTATAATTAGATGTAAGACTTCAACTGTGTAAAATTAAACGAAATATTCTGCCCTTTCATCATCAAAATAACATTATACATCTCACAAAAAGTCTACTTTTGTAATTATTGCTAATTTCAAATTAGAATACTTTGTACTTTAATATTTTATGTAATAATAGTCGTCGTTCGTTGGTTGGTTGATTGATTGGTTGGTCGGTCACGCTATGCAAACGCTAATAACTTGAGAAATAATAATGATAGAAACTTGAAATTTGGTAGGGATGCTTGATTAACACTTAATCAGAGAATTCAGAGAATTTAAATCGCGAAAAAATTTCCTTGGTTCGTCTCCAAGAGAGGCATTTCCATTTCACATTACTTTACATGTAAAACGCGACTTTTCGACGTGCAGGCTTTTACTCATTTGGAAATTAAAATTAGAAGAAATTAACAAACGACCTTTGGATTTGAACCATTTTGAAGAGAAAATTATAACGTTTCTTATTTTGTTCGTCTTTTTTCGCCTACAGTTCAAAATATTCCATGTTAAACGTTTAATTTGCATATTTTGTGGAAATCTCGCCATTTTAACGTGATGTTGCTATGTCGACCATTATCATCGTACACCTCAAATTAATGTTATTGTATACATATTTCCGGGAATGAGCGTGCCTTGAGTGCTTCAATACCATTCATTACGAGAGCATTACGAGAGAGAGAGGAAGAAAGGGAGAGATTGGCGTGTTTTGTGGAAAATAAGTATATTAACGTAAACATAAAAAATTTTAAGTATGAACAGTGTCATTTTAGAAAAATTGGAAATAAAAAGCATTCTTAAATTAAATTATTTGTAAACCATATGTGCTTACGAATTTATATTGTTATTCCTCGAATTTATTTCGTAACAATGGCCGAAGTTTGGAAACGAATATAAATTAAAATTCAATTAAAATTAAAATGACATTAAAAACTGTTAACAGGCAATTTTCGAGAAACAACAGTAGAATTTTTAATGAATTGATTTGTTTTAATAAAAGGAATTTTGATGCTAATTTAATACAGAGTAAGTTCTAAGGCTTATAATCCATTTAAATCTAATAACAGTGGCTATCATAGTTTAAAGAAAGGACTTTATTTATTCACTTTACAGAATAAATTAATTTTAGGATAGCAT
This sequence comes from Uropetala carovei, assembly GCA_036926305.1. Lineage (NCBI taxonomy): Eukaryota > Metazoa > Arthropoda > Insecta > Odonata > Petaluridae > Uropetala > Uropetala carovei. Next base: position 69,935 of record JAXCHB010000027.1, read on the forward strand.
TGACTATTATAAAAGGAGTTACTTTGGAATATACAGTATGTAAAGTGGAAGTTGTACTGAATTGACTCAAGTATATTTCAAAGCAAAAATCAATTTAAAACTATTGAAAGTTGTTCTTTCGGAAACTGAGAAGTCCAGAGTGGTGAGCGGACGCTAAATGATATTAAGGTACATTTTATTCCAAAATCTATTTAAAGTATTATTAGAGGCAATTGAAGAATGAACAATATTTTGTTACCGGAATTCTGCTTATTTCATGAAATTGAAATGCTAAAGCATTAATACATTAAAATCTGTTAAGGGTGGCTATTTTAGTTGAAAGAAATATATGTACATGGTACTCTTGTTCATTTTTCGGAATGAATGAATTCTAGATTAACATTGCATATTATAAAAGGATTTTATTTGGAATAAGAAGTTTGTTATGTGGTTATTTTAAATGAATTGAATCAAGTTCTCTTCTAAGTTTGAAATCCATTTAAAACTGGTGTAAGTGGTTGTTTCGGAAAATGAGCAGACGATAAACGATATTGAGGTAGACTATATATTCCAAAATCTATTTAAAGTATTATCAGAGGCAACTGAAGATTAAACCAATTTTTTGGACCGGAATTCTGCTTATTTAATGAAATTGAAATCCTAATGCTGTAATCAATTTAAAACTAATAACAATGGCTATTTTACTAGAAAGAAAGGTACTATTTTATTCACAAGGAATTTCTGTGAGATTTTAGTTATTTAATTAAAAGAGACTTATAATACAGAAATATTCGATGGTTAAAACAAGGCACAATTTTATTCTTGCAATTTTTAGATGTTGCATTGACGAAAATTTAGATTCATTAAACCCGTTGAAATTCAACGAGCACTTATGCTAGTTTACTAATAAAATGTATACCGTTTATTTCAAAACGAGTTTGTGCTAATGAAATATAAAATTCTTTTTCAAAACTGTTGTTTTTATCCAATTCTAGCTATAATGGTCCTCAAAAATATGGAAAATAGAAAGAAAACCTTATGAATAGGGGTCCGCAAGACAATAATTTTGGGGAACGCTGTATTAGACCATTTATATATTTTGCGATCTACCGTTAAAACTTGTTAAACCGAATAAATCGATCCCTTCTCATTCGCCCTTATTAATTACTGTAAAAAAGTCTGACATCCTTCCTCCAACAATGCCCGCATTATCCAAACCAACAGATTTAGTCAACCTACATAGTGCTTCAGGCTTTATATTTATTTGGTGGTGATAATAACAATAACCACCAATACCCTTGTCGCAAGGTGTGATTACAAAACTGTAGTGCGTACAAGAAACTTTGTCTCAGATTATTCATTTGCAGTTTTATGCCGTTAATTTTCTGTCTTTCTACATCTTCAGATAAATTCGAACTCAATGGAGAACAATGGCAGAGTGAGTCAACTCGAAGGAAGGAGAGAAGAAGATAGAGTGAGAGAGAGAGGAAGTTTGAAGGGAGAGAGGGAATTTGGTAGGAGAGAGGGAATTTGGAGGGAGAGAGGGAATTTGGAGGGAGAGAGGGAATTTGGAGGGAGAGAGGTGAGGAGGAACAGGATAGGACTGGAGAGAGAGCAACACGGTGGAATGTAATAGGTGTACCTACGTTCGCAGATATAGAAAAGGAAAAAAACCTTCTCGTGACCTCTTTATGGGTTCAACACAATCCATATACGACTTTGTTCCCATCATTCTTTAAGAAGGAACAAGATTTACCGAGAAGAAACTATGAGATGCTAGACAAGTACAGGTTTAGGTAATAATTTTGGACATCGAAAGCAATTTATGCTTATTTTCCAAGCGTGATATTAATTTAATGTTACTTTCAGCCTTACTGAATGTGTAGCCATCACGTTTTTCGCAATTTTGGTCCGTTTGAATAATTTGGTTTCTTGAATCTTCTAAAAGAAAAATATCGCATCTCAGCAACATCAGCAAATATTTAATCCGCGAAATGTGTAGTCTATCAGACTTCTTTATTTTAAATTCGAAATATACTTTATCTCATACTTATCTCGCATCCTTTCTAAGGGACAGCCTTCAAAAATTTTCAACTACTACTGCTACTACTCGTGCTACGGTTTATTACCTAAAATTTCATATAAAATAAAAAGAAAGCGGACAGGGAATTGCCGAGTTTTAGAAAACGTAAAACTTAAATAATCTGGTTTATATTTATCACACTTAAAATGCAGCAAAGATAAAAATCCTATTTAGTTGGCGAATTAAAAATTTTCATCCTTCATTATGACCTAGGCCAGACAGATGTCCGACTCGGGATTTATTGAATCACACGAAGAAGTCCATTCAGAAGCGGTGACCGTACGGGGAAAAGCGCAAAGAGCGCATTAAAAAAATAAACGTTAGGAGAAGGGCTGGTTCGTAAATGAGACGGGGGACCACATGAGTTTCGAACTAAAGAGTGCCGTCCCAACGATCCCAGAGGTCAATTCCGCCGCGGATAAACTCTCGAGGAAGTTCCCAGAAGTCTTATTTGTGGAACGCGAGGAAAAGACGGCTATGAGGGGGAAGAGGATGAGAGAAGGCGCAAGGAAAGAGGAGGAGGAGGCTGAGAAGGGACTGGAACGGTTGAGAAGGGGAAAGAGAAGACGGATGAGGCGACGGCGAGTTTATACGAAAGAGGAGGGAGAGAGAGGGGAGGAGGATAGAGGTTGTATGGGAGAGGAAGAGAGGAGAGTTAAAGAAGATAGATAGGGATAGAGAGAAAAGCGGGAGAGAGGAAATAGGCAGGAGAGTGAGTGGTAGGAGAGAGAGAGAGGTAGGAGAAAGAGAGGTGGGAGAGAGGGGTAGGAGAGAGATGGGATAGAGAAGTGGGAGAGAGAGAGGTAGAAGAGAGGTAGGAGAGAGAAGTAGAAGAGAGAGGTAGGAGAGAGAGATGGGGGAGAGAGAGATGGGAGAGAGAGAGAGGTAGGAGAGAAGTAGAAGAGAGGTAGGAGAGAGGTGGGATAGAAAAGTGGGAGAGAGAGAGGTAGAAGAGAGGTAGGAGAGAGAAGTAGAAGAGGGAGAGGTAGGAGAGAGAGATGGGGAGAGAGAGGTGGGAGAGAGAGAGAAGTAGGAGAGAAGTAGAAGAGAGGTAGGAGAGAGGTGGGATAGAGAAGTGGGAGAGAGAGAGGTAGAAGAGAGGTAGGAGAGAGAAGTAGAAGAGGGAGAGGTAGGAGAGAGAGATGGGGAGAGAGAGGTGGGAGAGAGAGAGAAGTAGGAGAGAAGTAGAAGAGAGGTGGGATAGAGAAGTGGGAGAGAGAGAGGTAGAAGAGAGGTAGGAGAGAAGTAGAAGAGAGAGAGGTAGGAGAGAGAGATGGGGGCGAGAGAGGTGGGAGAGAAGTAGAAGAGAGGTGGGAGAGAGGTGGGAGAGAGGTGGGAGAGAGGTGGGAGAGAGGTGGGAGAGGGAAGTGGGAGAGAGAGAGGTAGAAGAGAGGTAGGACAGAGAAGTAGGAGATAGAGAGAGGTCGGAGAGAGAGAGGTCTCTTCTCCCTCTCCCTCCCTTCCCCTCTTTCACCTTTCCCTTCCTCTCTCTTTCCCTAATTCCCCCCTTCCCTCCTCTTACACGCACGCGCATCGTACACGTCGATCGTAAAAGGCCGATGCAAGAGACAGAGAGAGAGGAAACACACTCGCATGTTTGCACTCCGGACCACTCAGTTGCTCATGCAAAGGGAATGCGGCTAGCTATTTTCCAATGAATGTGGAAGAGGAGTGAGGGCGGCGCGGCGCGCGTTGCGGTTTTGTCGGACCATAGGACGAGCGTGTGCCACCTCTCGCACGGTGGACGGCCGTCCAGAGTGAGTGCTCGCCTCGTTTTGACATCTTTCCGGCAACAGATACGCTGGGGAGATGACGGCTCGCTTATTTACATGTGCGTTTTGCTCCCGACGAGCTGTGGGCTGAATACTTTACGGGACCTTGTGCGACTCTATTATCACGCACGTTTTCCCATTTGCTTGCTCTACTCCACGTGCGCAACAACCTCAAACGGCAGTAAAAATCACTACATGAGTTGACTAACATTCAATCTAATTACAAACGGTAACCTGGTTACGTCACATAACCCCAAAATTTCTCCCAATGTGAGCATACAATTTATTGAAAAATTGCATTATTAAGTCTTTAGTTTAAATTGGCGTCGCTTTAATTAGTCGGGCGGCAAGGTAACGTTTTTAAACAAGCACTGCAATCGAGTTTTGAAATGGACGCGACATTCTAGTGAAATCACGTCAATGTTGGTATGACTGCTCGTCATATTATGTGGGCATAAAAGCGGTGTTGAAATTCACTGAATTTAATCGGCATTTAATTAGAACGCGAGTAAACATAGCAATTTAATTGAAATCGGTTTTGATTTTTAAAATTTAGATCCAGCACAGCCTCTTGATGCGAGAAACTGGCGGAAACAATTACGCGCTCTCCGCCATGTTGCTTCGCTGCAATTGCTTAACCATTCGTTATTAATCCACTATTCTAGCAACCACCATTGCAAAAAAAGATCGACGCTCCCATTTTCAAAACATAATCGTTCGTCCAGTATTTTAACCCTAGCAGTTTCCTCATAATTAAAGGACACATTAATTTATATTGCCAGGATCACGCTAGTCTTCTCGGGCATCTCATATTACGTACCTATTTATCGGAGATACTCCAGCAATTGTTTAAGTATATCATAAATCTAACAACCACAAAATACAGCATTTTCTCTAGCGAAGGTTTAAATAGTCTAGCATTCGGAACCCTCAACATCTGACGGCGAATAAATACCAAATAGCAAATGTTAGACCTAATTACATTTCCTCATGGCACTACGTTGTACATCTCCTATATAATTATGAAAATTTGTTTGTTTGTTTGTTTATTTGCGCATATATACATTTCCACACCGTTGAATCTAGAGTAATCAAACTTTCAACAGATACTTTCTTCATAAATAGGAAGGCCGTAGGCTACTTTTTAATCCCAAATGTTTTATATTAATTGTACAAAAAGCAAAATAACTTTTTATGATAATGCATTGCCATCTAGAGATGGGTCAGAAAGAACGGAACAGTTCTTTTCGAACTGTTCAATAAAATAACTGCTGTCATAAACTTCCTGTTCTGAAAGAACAGGTAACTCTACATCTTATACACAGTGAGAAAGGTGGGAAACGACTATGTACTTCCTTATCCGTAATTGGAAGGCGGGTACTGATTAAACTACGCGTATTTCCCCAAGTCCTACTATTGATCTGAATCAAATTTCTTACGATTGTGGAGGGCTCCCAGAAATAATTCATATGTGGTTTTTGTTTCTCTCTGCCCGTTTTATTCAAAACGGCGACCGAGTGAGTTCTTAAACACCATGTATCATCTAGAATTCCAGTCGAATTTGAACCAAATTTCCCCGAGTAACGCCGAGTATTTCTGCTAGTATCTTATAAGTTCGTTCTTCGTGAAATTTCAAGAATAAATCTTAAATCCTATATACGATTTCTCTCCTGATTCTGGCACCTTTAAAAGCCCAAAATTCTATTATTGGAAGTCTAAGGAAATTTTAAATAATTTAGAATATAATTCAATGTATACTTATAACATTTAGCCGTGATAAATTTATTTATTTAACTTAACTGACATTTTATTTTATCTGTTTTACTAATTCATTAAAACAAAACAATATTTCTGATATTTTTGTAAAGTCATAAATCCAACGTGAATAGTATAACTATATCAGAATAAATTGGTATAAGCTATAATTTATTAGTATCTTTAAAATAATAAAACAAGTGATGATATAAAAATGAATTTTTATAATTCTTCCAAAACGCTTTGGTTACAGACCTTATCCCGCATGGCTTTTCTGCACGCTATTCCATCAAGATATCTCATTCGAGAAAGCGAGGCATTGACTTGGTCAGGGTGAAATAAATATAAAGCTCATAATCACATTTTAAAATAAGCAACTTAATTCCATATCTATGTATATACAATACAAGTTAGGAAAGTTTACAACGTATCACAAATTGGCGCGTTTCGTGCAATGGAGTATTAGAAAGAAATTATATACCTGTACGTAAGGAAAACTGCGTTTTAAAGTTCTTTTCTTCATTATAAATAATCCATTTTCTTCCTATTTAATAATATTACATGCGCACGTAAGGAAATTAAACGTTTGTTTGTGAGATTATGTTAGCAACAATGAAGACGTAAACACGAAAGAAAGTTCAACTCGAATTAAGACATTTTTGTTTGATTTTCTCGATAACGATTACTCCAACGATAAAAATGTATGGGAAAGGAAATACTCTTCTTTACTAGTTCTACAACATTTATTTGAAAAATATTTTGATATGAGTAATAATTTACGAGATATGACGAAAATTTAATTTTTTGCCACCAGTAAAGTGTTACCCCTGATTGGCGTACGTGATTCATTTTTGCGATTTTCTTATTATATTTGGTTGTACGTCCTTAATATCATATTTCATGAAAATCCGTTGGCTAGAAGCCGAGAACGAACATGCGGACGGACGGACGGACAGACCGACGATAATAGGCGCTCACGCTGGAAGCGAAACGCGCCTAATAACACCGATTATCCGTAAGTCCAATTACCCTAGCCAAATTTTAAATTGCTGCGCTGTTATATGTTTCTTAATCTTTACGCTGCGAATCCGGATACCCTATTTTGTCGTATTATATGGTTAGTTAATATTTGCATAATAATGCCGTATTTCTTCGAACAATTCACGCACTTTTTCACAAAATATCGTCGCTGAAAATTGGGAGCGTGATGTACTACGTTCACCGACCAGTAGCGTACATTTTTCAAACAAACACTGGTGGGGTATTCCAGAAAAACAATTGCGGTTTGTGTTGCCTTGAAGACTAAAATCACGATTTATTTATTTTTTAAATCTCACAGTTGGCCTTTCATTTTTTCAATTATTCGAGCCATACTTGGTCCCAATTAGTTCGGATATTCCATACTTGTTCGATTAAACCTTACTAACGGGTGTAAATTCACAAAATATTTCTCTCTTTCTGTATAATCTAATGCAATGTACGTTATCTTGCTAAATCAGCGACAATGGAATTTCCCATGATGTCAAATTATTTTTTCATCAAAAAACGTAAAATTGTCGTGTTCAAAATAAATCCGTGCATCAAATGGACGCGAATTTAAAAATCGGCAGTTTGAAATGAATTTCCATTCTTTTAGGCGTTCTTCGGTTCAAATTCCAAGTTTGCCCAATTATTACGAAAAAAAGTCACGCCACAGAATAAGTTAATTGGGTGAAGTTGAAAGCATTACATTTTCTTTTATATATACGGCGACATATATGCCTGATTCTCAATTGATATGGGCAGAAATTGATCTATATTAATTTCAGACTACTTTAATTAATCGTGAGTTCGGCTGAGATGGTTCAAAACTAACTTACAGAGAATGAAGCCAAAATTTGTGACACTCGGCGAACTTATTTTGCAAGAATCCATTAATAATGAAATCTGTTGTATATCGTTATCTGATAACATGTCGTCACTCCGGCATACATTGATAAGCCTGAGACATTTATTGCCGATTTAATTTCCTCCTCGAAACAATAAAGCTTTTATCACAAACGTAAAAATTCGTATGCGCCAGAAAAAGAATTTATTTCAAATGAAAAATGTGTACTGTATTGTAGAAAAAAATAATACTCGAGGTGTAAATGTCGTGGTTGCAACTTTGCACTAAAACAATGCAAAATTCACCTACCATAATGTCATTTTTTTGTAAATTGAAATGTGCGTTGGCAAAAGATAATGAGGATGAACATCAGAGAAAAATGCAAAATGATTTAATTACATCGTAGGTTGACGACAATGAAAGAAAACATTGAAATGTTTTACAAACTTTCTAATAAAAATACCTGCTACGTAAATAATATTTAGGAAAAATCACACTATTTGAGAAAAAGAGTCATTACAGCATGATATTTTCAATCATTGATTGGAAGTTACATTTTCAATTCAGAATTCTGCTGCAAAACCAATAAGATTTGCAATGGAAAATGTCACGCAAGACAATTATTCCGTGCTATTCTATTAATTCATAGAAACTGGAGTTTCACAAAAAAATAATGCTTGACAGAACGTGTTATTGCTTGAAGTTAATCCACATCTCTTTCTAAAGAATTATGAAACTTGTCATATTACTAAGATACAATTGATAAATTCAAGAATAGGTATAGGCCTTGTTATGGCTACTTCAGATACCTGAGATAAACATGTTTTTTCTTCGTAAAACGTATTCCTGAACATAAATGAAACACACAAACAAAAATAAATAGAGAAATAATTAATTACGTTATTTTCTTAAAAAGCAATTCATCATTGTTTTATTTAATAAAGATATTTATCTGGAGCTTGTTCTCTCAAAGAAATTGAGCCTCTGTGTTTCGAAATTCATATAATTTAATTCATTCAACCGCTAAAGAATGTGGTTTAATTATCCAGTTGTGGTTTTCAGCTACAGCGTTATCGATCATTGGTATTAATATGACGGCCGAATCGTAGCTTTAATGCTCGACCTGGTTTATCCGATCGTGTTATAGCCATTGAAGATATATCATCCATTGAATATATAGTACGTGATATTGAAGATTTGTTTTCTGAATATACTAATTTTTATGCGAATTTTAGAGGAAAATAATGGCAATCAGTGATTTTAACTGGTTGTAGAAGCGAATTTTTATTTTTAGGTACATACATAAGGTAACAAAACTAAATTTTTGAGAAAGGCTTAAATTTGAATGAAAAATTGTGAGATCTTTGCAAGACACGAGAGATATGAGGATGAATCCCATATGAATCAATTCAGCTCGATTGAACCAGTTTCAACAAAGCGGGACATGGCAATGACCATTGCCAGAGTCTAAGGACAATAAATAACAGGGCCACTGCGGCCGCATTACAATCGATCCCAGGACACCCTCTCTCCATGCCCATTCGTTTCGCCAAATCAGTGGAGTACGCAATATACGCGGTGCCCAAAGACTCGCCGGCGAAAAGACACACAACTCTTTTCCCCGCGAATATTAAATGTTATGTTTGTATCAATCATTAATTTGTTTTTTTTATTTAAGTAGACAAGTAGTTCTTGCATCGAAACCCATACAGCCATAGCTATGGCAACGCAACACATCCAATCATAATACGCGGAAACCAGAACCTAGAGACGCTCTCTTCTGGTAAGCCTTATAAATCAATCATCAGGATCCAAATTTGCTACTGTCACCCGCCGCATACAAATACAGGAAGTATTCTAGCAATGGATGATGTAAGGAGTGAGAAAGGTACTATAAGAAGTAGAATTGGAATGGCAAAGCAAGCCTTTATATAGAGAAGAAATTCATTCCCATAACATAAATTTACCACTGAGAAAAATATAAATTAAAACTTCCATCTCTGCGGCAGCAGAATCTGGACATTCATAAATAAATATAGAGCTACAAAAGGAGAGCTGTCGAACAGGATAGGGGAAGGAAGGTACATGTATAATGCAGTTCATTGAACAGGGAAGAGAATCGTTCTCAAACATAGAGCCGCGACTCCCATTGGGGTCACGAGATAATTTTGTGATGTCGCGAGCAGTCTTCTCTATGCCAAGTTATTTTTTCCTCATTCTATCAATCCTTCAATTTTAATTTATAGATTACAAGTCTAATTTTTATGTTTTCTTGAGGGTTGGACTCTTCAAAATAAAGCATTTGTTATTTTTAATATATTTATATTTAATATAAGAAATATAATGTAATAATAAAACTTTAATTAATACGGCTACTTATACTAGCTTCGCTCATTAACTTATTCCTCACATTTCTCATCTTTATTGTAATTCATGGCGTTATGTGAATTTTTGATGAACTAATTTCTTTTTGGAAAATGCGGAAACTAGTGAAAAAAAACTTCTATGACCGGTAATCGAACCCGGGTCTTCCGCTTTCCGTGCGGGTATCCTACCACTGAACTACCGTAGCAGACTAATTCATCTGTAGTCATCTGTATGCAACAACAAGATTATTCCAGATTATTTATAATTAAGAGAATAATTTAATCAACATATGTCATACGTATATTTTAAAAAGAGATTCATGATCATATATAATGAAAATTTTCCTACATTTTCTGAGTCTTTTATACTAAATTTCCTTAGGCGTTCCAAATGGGAGGAACTACAGTTGGTTTGCGTAATAAAAATTATAACCGGAAGCTATTCGATAAAAAAGATACGCACGGAGACTTTTCTTACTTCTTCGATGTAAAGAAGTTCGATTCCTAGATTTTTTATCTGTATTCAAATGAATAATCTACATCACAATTAATGATTCCTTGAAAAAATCTCCAATATTATACATTTAAATGAAACGCTTTATAAATAATTTTAATAAGTTTATAGAAATATATAATTTAGAGAGACATATTAAAAATTTTATGTGCAACCAGTTCCAGTGAAGGAGTCTTGAAACTCGATAAAGTATATTTTATTCATTTATTACTACTAATTCAGCTTATCCATTTAATAATTCTTGCTCTGAGTCACTAAATGAGGAGTCATAAATTATGGCCCGTGTGATACCGATTACATGAAAATGAATAAAATTGTTCATTATACTAATAGCATACCGAAATTAAACGTTCACTTACAGTCTAAATTATACCGCAGTCTCCAAAATTAGACGAACGCAACATATTCAATTAAAGCTGGGAAACCAATTATCATCGGACGGTTATTCCGATGCAGTTAATTGCAATTAAATCTCATCAAGCTACATTAAATTACGTTCGCAAAACATGAAGTCACCTGGTTAATTTCGAATCAACAAGAGCATAGTGTAGGTTCGCTTGAAAGAGACCACCTCCTGCCATTTCCCGCAGACCAATCGCTGCCTTCAATGTCTCGCGACCTCCGCACCCACCGGACGAAGGCTAAGGACGAGATTGCTCGACGTGCGCTGGCCAGACCGTTCTCGTTTGTTCGGCAATCCCATCAGATATCCATAGTGTCCGCCTTCTCTCAACCCTCCCCTTAACCCGCTGCGATTCGTCCCCTGGGCTGCTCTAATCCACACCAGAGAGACGTCCCACTCCGCAGTTAATCAACTTCCACTTCCTCCGCCCCCCCTCTTCCCCCTCCCCCTTCTTTTCCCCCTTCCTCCCCTCCTCCCCCGCCCCCTCCCACCATACCCATCGCTTCCGCCCTCTCTCTCTCTCTTATTCTCTCCAGCTATGCTCGCTCAGTCCGCAACGACAATTGGAGTCGCATTGGCCGCTAAATCGTCGACGCTTCTTCCTCCGACCGTTCTAAAACAGTGGAGGCGACGACGGATGAGTAACGTCGTGGTAAACGAAAACTTTCAATTTTTGGACGTGCCATTGCTCTCGGATTAACGTGAATGGGGCTCTCCATAGATCTCTCTCAATTCAGGGGAAAGGGGATTTTATTATCCAGTGGGAATGACACGCAACCGAAGCTATGGCATTTGGAACACCGGCATATACCACGCGGCCGATGGTTTCCTAGCAGGGAAAGAATGGTCTCTGCTACCGCGGAGCTATAGAAACCTAAAGCTTAAAACAACTACCACTCAAAAAAAATGTGGTAAAATCCAAAGATTTTTACGGGAAAGAGAAACTGGCATTTCATTGGTTGGTGTATTCTTCCCAACTCAACTTATATTTAATTTTGTATACGATTCTTGGACAAATTATATTAAGTCGGTTAAATTCCCTGTTGACTTGGTAATGCCTGGTTTATTGTTATTAATCGCAGTAAATGGTAAATATATTCGTAAAGCTATTATCTACTTGATTTTTTCGTTAAAATCAATATAAGAATGGAACGAAAAAGTTTTTAACATATTTGAAGGTCAGTGGACGTTGATCAGGGCGTAGAACGCAAAGACCCAATGACTTCTGTAATCTTTTTCCGTTGGAATTTTATCAAAGAAAAGTCCGGATACGTATTGGGGAACCTGCTACGGAGTAATGTAAATATTTAGTCGTAAATTATAAACAAGATAGAATTGTGTAATAACATTGGCAGTAAGCAAAATTATATTTGTATGGCACTTGCGTTTTTGTATTTCACATAAATTTACCTTCACCGAAGTTTGCTTGCGTGACATTCAGAGCGACAGAACAAGGATAATTCCCACGAAGTACGCCCCACAGTGGTGCAATTACAGAGGACTCATAACTTCCTCCTGCTAGTAAGCACTCGATGAAACCTTCCCTCTCAACTAATCGACTGCAATTGAGGGAGAAAATAAAATTTCACTGCATGACTTTATGAGGTGATATGTTACTACACCCCTTAAATTAAAAAACCTGTTACCTAATGAGGATAGCTGTTTTATCTTCAACAATTGTGCCATTACAAAAAGTTACCTCTTTTAAAGTAAAATGTTCGTACACAGGTGGAATATCGGCAGAGAAACTTACCGCGGACGTGTAACGGTTCGAGATACTTAATCTGACAAAACAAAGTTCTTTTAAGAGGGAAGAGAGCGGAAGGAGGATCACAGGTGGGAGGAGAATGTAAGACAATTTTCATTTATTGGTATATAATTACAGGGGTTCTCAAGACGTCGATCACCAACTCGTTTTAGGTAGAACTCTGAAATTTTTCCCCCCGCTATTGAATTAAAACAAACACCAGCTCTAGCTTCCTGCGATCGATTTAAGCCCCCCCCCCCCCTCCCTCCCTCCCTCCCTCCAAGCTCGAAATAATTTTTAACATTGGAGATGGACGATCGATCGCCACATAAGTGGGAAATGATAAGTAGCTCCCAAGCTTGTAAAGTCTTAGCACACCTGATATCATTGGATACATGTCTTCTATTTTAAGCGTTCATCTTCTTGGTAGCAATCTTTCCAAGTCGTCTTTTCTTACCTCTTCCTATTTTTCCTTCCAGTTTTTCTTCTAATACGATTCTAATCATGCTCTCTCTCTTCTCAGGTAATGTCCAATCCAGTTCGCCTTCCTCTTTCTTATAGTCTGTATAATCGTTCTCTTTTCGCCTATCATTCTTAGTATACTTTTTCATTTTTAATCCTATTCGTTCATTTTATCTTTAGCATTCTTCTACATAACCACATTTTAAAGCTTTCTAAGCATTTAATATTAATTTTCCTTACCATCCATGATTTTGCTCTATATAAAACTATACTCCAACACGCCCTCTTCTATTTTTAATACGTGACTCAGTTTTTTGTTATGAGTAGTACATTAAGAATCTTTTAAGCCTACTTCCTAAAAAGAACACCCGTAGTATCTCGATTATTTTGGCTGTCTACATGCACAAACAGGGACCGCTTGTCGTTTTTGGATAGGACTTGGCATTCACGATATCTAAAGAAATAAAAGACGAATATGAAACCTCGGGTAAAATCACACAATTTACAAAGAAGCAGAAATGCGATCATTTTGCTCTTACTGTTATAAAATCCACATTAACTGCTTTACGGAAATTGGAGAGCTGAGGAAAATATTCATTTCTCGAAATACGACAATTTTCCTGTTTCGTGAAAAAATCGCGATAAATGTTTTTCTTCGATACCTTTTTCGCATTGACGCATTCATTTCAAGGTTCTGTATTTGGGAGTATTTTGTAATATACAACACAAAAATGGCCTGTGATCAGGACTAAAATATTTCGACCACATTAAAACTCGGGTGAAAATCTCATACTCGGATCTTATCATTCAACCAGGGCTTCCATATTACAGGAAATATGATTAGAAATTTCAACTCCTTCATTCTTGATTATAAATTCATAATATTCTGCATTTAACAATAATTCAAGAATTCAATGAGGTAAAAAAAGGCGCTCAAATAGTCTCGGCTTCTTCAGTAAATTTCATTTCAATCAATTAGAGCAGCCACGTACAGTATAAAACGAAAAGAGAAATTGATATTCTTGAGTCTTCTCAGAGAAACTCGACTAACTATCCCACACTTCTTGCGTGCATTATTCATGCATGTCTTAATTTAGACGCATTCGATTTTTCATAAATCAGGATTAAATGAAGGAATATTTAAACAAAGTAGCCTTTTATACTCCACCCCACTCATAAAAATTCATTATTTTCGGCTTTAGCAGGAAGCAGATGGGAGGATAGCAGCGAGCAAGATTAATAATTCATATTTAGATACTATTGCACTACTATGAATACGTAAAATGCGTGTTTTGAACAATACTATTACTATTTTTTATAAATTCTTATGAGTGATTTCCTTGGCATCGCCCTCAAACCGCGTTATAAAGCTAACAAACAGAAAATTATGTCAGATTGCGTGCTAAGAAAACACTCTCTTTTTTGTTCCATAGAATTGACCGTTCCAATTTGCATATGATGCGCTTTAATCTGTATACGTCAGAGAATTTCATTTACTCGTCTTAAACTGCGTTCCACGGAACAGCCCAGTAGCAACTCGAACATTTTTTAAATATCCACGATATTTTTTTGACATAGTGGTGGCGAAATGGCTTGAGTGCTTGCCTTCCATTAAGCAGTCTTGGGTTCGCATCTCTACGAATGCAAGTTTTTTTCAACCTGGGCTTACCCCATTTTGTGAGGATGATACGCAATAACAGCACTCAATTCTTAGGAAGGGATCTTAAGCAGCGTTCCCTATTGGTGCTTTTCGCAAGAGTAGGCTAATGCCGGCACCGAGTATTCCTCTTTCCTCGCAAGTGTAAATTCCTAGATATGCAGCAGAGGATTGGCAAACCGGCTGCATTACTTTGCGATTCATTCCCATGGATACGTACGAAATACAGTCAACCAGTCAGAAGAAAGAAGAGAGAGATATATAATTTTTACTTATAATTTTCCTAGATAATTTATTCGTTATTAACTAACACTAACATAGTTTAGCTGGAAAATGAACAAAGAATAATTTTCGGTCATCGTGGGATTCGGGAAAATTTTCCACTCAAATAAATGGGAGCCGAACTGAGGACGAATTATCCAAAAGGTCAAAATAACTCCTAATATTATTATTTTTCAACTTTTGCATCGACCTCCTTCAAAACCTCTATATATAAAGACAGCTGAGGTTCTACTTTTCCCTCGACTGACCGCATAATCTAGTCTCCTCATCAATTTTGCGGAGCGTAAAAAACTTGCGGACTAGAAATTTCAACACGGGTTTCCTTTTTTGGTTCGATAGAGGGCCAGGCTCCACCCCCTTTGACCCTCCTAAGCATAAATATATTTTCCCCTTATCATGGCCGCTTCACAATTCGAACTGCTAACGAGTTATAACCGCCTGGCGTTAAAAATAAAGCGGTTGAGTTCCAAGAAAATTCAAAAAAATCGAACGGCAGACAGTGCCGCCCTCTTCCTTCAATTTTTCCGTTAATGCCCTTCAATTATTCTCTTTATTCCTGCCTTTTTAACCCGGCGCCCTGGAAAATGCCCTCTGGAAATCTCTCGGCCCTTTTTGGCGGACCTAGACGTAATTCTTTGGTGGACAAGGTCGTCGGTCATTACTGCGGGCGTAGGGAAATGGAAGGAAATGAGGGAGGGAAAGGTGAGGAAGGGGGATATGGAGAGAAGGAAAAGGGATGTGAGAGGGACGAATGGGAGAGGGAGGGAAAGGTGGAAATGAGGAATGGGGATATGGAGAGAAGGGAGAGATGGGAGAGGGAGGGAAAGGTGGAAATGAGGAATGGGGATATGGAGAGGAGGGAGAGATGGGAGAGGGAGGGAAAGGTGGAAATGAGGAAGGGGGATATGGAGAGGAGGAGAGGGAGGGAAGGGAGAGGGACGGATGGGAGAAAGAGGAAGGGGGATATGTAGAGGAGGAGAAGGGATGGGAGAGGGACGAATGGGAGAGGGAGGGAAAGGTGGAATTGAGCAAGGGGGACGGTGGAGAGAGACGAAAAAGACGATGGAAGGACGAGCAGGGAGAGAAATAGAAAGAGAGGAGGGATGAAATGGTGGCTCGCTATAGCTTTTTCCCCCGCGGTCCAAATTCCGCCTTTGACACCCACCGGATCGACCGTTGCGACCATGTATACAACAAGTTTATCATATGCCTTATTATTTTGATTTCTGCTTTGTCTTCGCGTGGTTATAATGAAGTATTCGCCTTATAAGAATTTAGATCGAACTAACGAGTAACATTTTCGATTATCCCAACAAAATTTTCACACGGGGCTTAAATTTCTCTATTTATGGCATTCTCTTAATGATACGCCGCAAATATGAAATTAGAACAATGGGGGATGGTTTAGATATTTTAAAAATTGCTGTGATATACGATCGGTGGAACATTTTTTTAATTTCAAACCTAAATTTGCTGAAGCGTCTAAATTAAAGGCCGATTCACACTGGATGGTGAGGGCGCGGTGAGGGAGCGGTGAGGGCAGGGGCAATTTTGTAGCGAGTATTCACACCATTCGGTGAGGGCACGAGCAATGCGAGGGCCCACTGCGGACTGTCAGCTAGAAATGCCATTAGTATTGCTTTCCTGCGGGCGTTCACATAACATGCTCAGGGACCGCTAAGAGAGCGTCGTAGTGATCACCACTACGTCGGACACCGAAATGTTTATTGTCGCTGCCTTGTTGGAACAAGCAGAAAAAAAGAGAAGGAAGAGAAGAAGACATAACTGGGTAAACAAGATATTCGTAAGAAGACACTGCTAAAATCAGCCTTTCATCATCCATGGTGACACCGGTCACCTCGGCCATCACGTATCTACACCGTCTTTACTGCTCGAATGCTCCACGTGATCGAAAATATATTCCCTCACCCAATCAGCGGCGGAGAGGAAGGGATGCGACGGGCACCGACGGGCAGGCTGGCAAAATATTCTCGGGCGGGTGACTGCGCCCGCCCGTCCCCTGCCCTCACCGTCACCGTACCCTCGGGAATGGGACTTTTAGCCGCAGCCACCTCGCCGCAGCCATCTCGCCGCAGCCATCTCGCCGCGAAGGTACATTTCGCCGCGGCCATCTCGCCGCGGCCATCTCGCCGCGAGGACTTCTCTCGCCGTGATTGATTAAAAATTAACGGAAAATCACGTTGAATATTCCATATTAGTTTTATTTTACATTATACGTGTATTTTTAAGTAGGTATATATGAAAATCTCACGGCCTATGCGAACAATGTTCAGTTTTCTTTCTGTCTTCACGTCTTTGTCTGATTTTCGTCCTTTTAGTAATAATAAGTGTTTAACATAATATTAATATTAAACGTGCTGATTATCCTATGCTATTAACATATCGATCTACCGTAGCAACAAAACTCTGACGATCGCGAAGAACCTTAATCGCTTATCCATCGCTAATTTGATAAAAATGCTTTGGGTGCGATTCGTCTAACATGTAACTATACACTATTAAATTGAGTAAATTGAGATAAAGCGAAAAGAAGATTTCGACAAACCAAAAAGAAGCGTTGAGTTTTCAAATACGAGTGCCCAAATATGGAGTTTTGAAGTGATAAAAACTATGAATTGTTTTCATGCTTGCTTCGTACTTTCTCATATACGAAGTATATTGAGAAAGTATTGTTATCGCGAAAAAAATCGACCTCGATATTTTTACGGAAATACACGTTTTAGGTGTTGCTGAATCCGAACAAGTGGTTTTCGCAATGCCGTCTGTCTGTCTATCTGTCTGTTACTGGCTCTGGAGCCTAAACGGCAGAAGTTGAAGAGTAGAAGAATTGATTACAAAAGGAAACTTTTTGAAAAATTCGAAAGCTCCGAATTCGTTGAAGACGTACGCGGCATAGTCGTCCCCATCGGTGTTAGTGAACGTAATGTTAGATCAGAATACAGGAGAAAATGTGTCGAAACAATCGCTAGAACAGAGAAATACTACAGATCCTTTTTCCCAGACGCGATGAGACAGTCCAAGAGAGGAATTAGTTAGAGTTCACTTGGTGTTGTGACACCCCCTGCCAAACGCTTCTAGCGGCTTGCAGGGTATTGATGTAAATCTAAACGGTAAAGCGAAAATGAATGGAATCACGTACTTAAGCATTTTATCATACTGAGCAGAGACTATGATGAAATGGTTGACATTGATCAGTAATTAAGGGAAGTTTATTCTACGCGTTTTTAAGAACAATTTGATTTTCTCAAAAACGGCTCTAACGATTTTGATCAAATTTCGTACAGTTACTTGAGTTTGCGTCTTCAATAATACTACATAGTTCATATTTATTCTAGACAACTTTAACAATAATTTGATTTTCTTAAAATACGAAGTTGCCGCTTCGTTAATATGTGATTCACTTTGGAATACAAGTGGGTATTCTAGCTTTGCACATTCCACGTTCTTCACAACGCCAAAATTTCTCACGCTCATCGCTACTTAACCGCACAAACACATACACAAAACCTTCCACTAATAGTTTCTCCTTTCCACGGATAGACAGAATAATTTCCTTTTTAAGGGATTAGTAAAAGTTAGAAAAACTTTCGGAATGTTATGGTAAAGTGAATAAAAATGTTCACTGAGCAAGTTAGCAAGGATCCACAGACGATATCACACCGTGAATGGGAACTCGGAGGACGGATGTTTACCATACGGTAGCAAAGATAAGACTGCCATAATCATGGTCGATCTTAGGCTATAGCTCGATTGTTTAGCGAAAGGCCGAATTGTCCTACCTTCCATGGTCATCGACACCCTCACGCTCCCATACCCTGTCGCCATGGGGTCCAAACCCCACCCAAATTCACTAATCCTCAAGTCCCTTGGTTCGTTCCACAAATTTGACATTAAGATAATATCTAACGACTTCCAGAAATTCCATGGGGAAATTTACTCATTTGAGAATTCCGTGAATCTTATGAATGCCTAGTGGGAGTAGTTTTATTTTCTAGTTCAGTTCCTCGTGCAGGTGGTCAATAGAGGAGGAAGCTTCTTTGATACAAAGTATAACAACTACTGAAATATATTTTTAAGGAAACGTTTATTTATCATTTTATACATGCAAAATATAATAGTTAATAATTATTTTGATATTTATTAGTCACTTGCTTCAGTGCTATCACTTTCATTCTCCGAATTTATATTAACAAGTATTTCTTCAATTCCGTTCATTACACATTCTCTTTGAATGTACTCATTTTCTGTATTTTTTCTGGCTTACTGTTCTCCACTCATTTTCACCTATTAAATTACGTTTCTCCTCCACTAACTCCTGCGTCGTCGCCTGCTATTGTAAAACGATCGAGCTATAACCACGGCAAATTATGTATGAATCTCATCGAGAGAATTTTTTGAAGCCATTAGTGCATCTCAATAAGTCGATTTAAAAAAATAGGGTATCCTCTCAGAAAGAAAAATTTATTCAAATGGTAATTATACAAAAACCTTGTTTTTGTGCTTTTTGATAGGCAAACTCATGCAATAATTTTCAAAAGTTTAAGACAACTTCTCTACATTAATGGCCGCCAGTCAACCATTCCTATGACTGCTGATATCAAGCACGTACACAATATAGGAAGTCTAATTTGAATTATACCCCTAGTTCCATTATAAACTCAAATGATACAGAAAATAATTTCTTCAGAATACGAATAAAATGTACTGAATAGACGCTTTAATAAAGTTTTCTAGATCAAAAGAGGAGATAATAATTTGCGTAAAAGCACATTTTATAATTATATGCATTTCAAAAATGAATGTAACTCATGATGATCATTCATGCGAGTTGACTTAAAGAATTTAATTTTACAGTCAAGATAACCTAATAAAAAAGAATTTCGGAATATTTAATTGGTTATTCTGAATTTTAGTGTTTCGTTTCTAGTTTAACTCACAAACGTTTACCATAAAAATTCCCTTAAACACTCGACTTACTAAAATTCAAAGACTTTCTCTCAGTTTATCAATACATACTGATGTTTTTCAACTTGGACTCGCTTCTAGAAAAGTAAAAACATTAAACTATTACACACTATACATTTTATATGCTTTGTATATCATTTGTATTGCAGATAATACCATAGGTAAAAATTACAATTCGGAAGTAAACTTTTATCTATCTTCTCTAAAAATTCAACTCTGGAATGCACTTAAAAACATCCAGCGCAAAAAGTCCCCGCGGCGAGACGGCTGCGGCGAAATGTCTCGCGGCGAGACGGCTGCGGCGAAAGGTCTTCGCGGCGAGACGGCCGCGGCGAGGTGGCCGCGGCGAGATGGCCGCGTCGAGATGTCCTAGACCCCGTACCCTCTGGTGTGAATATAACATATGATACCAATGTAATGTATTTCGGGCGGGCATGCCTCCGTCTGCCCTCACCGGGCCCTCACCGTCTAGTGTGAATCGGCCTTAATCCTACCTGCAATGCAGAGGCCGTTGAGTCGAACCGCGATACTGCTAAATACCATCTTCACCGCTGCCTCGAAGCCCATCCAAAACTTTGCTATGGCCGAAACGATATCTAATAAAGTACTTCCAAAATTCGCAGGTGTTTAGGTATTCCGATTTCAGAGAAATTGTCAGCCAAGTGCACCAAAGATTCCAACTTCTAATACGAAGACGGGAGTCCAAGGAACCAAGCGAGACCGGAATTAAAATCATATTTTCAGAAATACTTATCCTGTTTTCTCTGAATCACCGTAGAATACAACGGCCTCGCCTAATTATTCCACCTCGTCGCGCAACTCTCAATCCGACGGCCTCTTTCGCCCCACATCCAGCGGCGATGATAATAACTCCCCTGCCCCACCCCACCTCCCCTCAACTCCCATCCCTCTCCACAGAATTAACCACTTCGCCGCTCTGCATCCGAAAATTTCGCCTCAACCGAGAGACCAATTTTCATCTCTCGAAATTTCCATCTCTCGTGTTCTTCCGCCGCCTTTCTTCCATGAAATATTCTCTATCGCGTCTTCCGACTTTAATTTTCAAAAACGATAGATGCTCTTTATTTTTTTATTTCGATATTATATAATTTTTCTAATTTATCGATCCGTAAGTGCGTTTATTGTTCATCGGGCATAGAATTTTACAACCAATGTTGAAAGGTGATTTTCTTCTAAATTTACCAATAAAAGTTCATTTTAGTTGTGAAGAAGAAATACGAAAATAGGGAGTAATTCAACGTGTCATTTTTTCTTCGAAATTACAAATAAACCTAAATAATTAGCTCAACATTTACAACTTTGTCTTTTAGATCTTAGTTCAAAAATATGTTTACGTATAATTATCAAGAATGTAATAATACTATATTTTAATTAACGTTGCTCAAAACAATTTTTAATTTCTAAACCCTCCCCTCTATTCGACCTTTCCGAAGTTAAACAAGACTCATCCAATGCAAGATTTATCCTTATAATATTGGTTAAATGCTAATATCATAGAAGCGTTGCATTTTGCTATGGCATTTAAAGACTAATACAATAGTATACATATGATATTTTATGAAACCTAATTTTTAATTTGTGTAAAGAAAATTAAGCTAATGTTAGATACCAAAACATAAATAATAATGGTTGAATTATAAATTTAGATTGTCTATATACAATTGTTTTCTTACTTTAGCATTTTCATTTCACAAGTCACTTCGTATTTTTATTGTATCAATTAAAATTTTTGTCCCTAAACAATTTTTATTTCTTCTTTCTTTTAAATACACAATTAACGTATAAACACGTTGCGACATCTTAAAATCAGTTTTTCCCAAATACATTTAATGAAAATGAGCGGTAATCAAAGAAGATACGACCGATACAAAATGGATGGTGAGTTTGGATGGGGAAGGGATTACCCTATTGGTGAGAAACTAAAATGAAGAGAAATGACGGAAGTTGAGTTTGGTGGGAGTGGGGAGCACGTGTGGAGAGGACGAATGATGCCGAATAGAAAGTGAACAACAAATGTGTGGACTCCAGAATCCGAAAGTTTGTTTCAACGTGTGTCTGCAGAACATCCATTTTTCTAATTTATATTTAAAGTACGTTATATTTAAAACGTTCTAGAGCAGGGTAGAAGAATACCAAGCGATCTTTATACTTTAGTAACAATTTATGTATCATAAATAACACTGTTCTGCATTGATTTTATGTTTCCAAACTTACAGCTGTTTTTAACCCATTTTTGACGCTGGTTGCAAAAATGAAAACCGTAGTAACTGGCTCTAAAATTACTTTTTAAAACTGAATATTATAACTTTAATTTCGCCTCGCGCTATTTCTTTTCGGTCAGCGTAAATCAGTCAGCGTCATCCGTCAGTTGTTCTAATCATAATCAGGGGTGTGCTGCAGCCGGCTCCGTCCGGCTCGCGCGAGCCATTTGTTAAAATGTTTAATGCTCGGCGATCCGGTTGTTGAGCTAAGCATTCAACATTATCCGGAGGTTAGCGAAGTATCACGGCCTGATAATAATGGGACGCCAAAAGTTTAAGGGGGCTTTCTAGATTGTGTTACGCAGTAATTTATTGTCTGAATGACGCCAAACTATTGTACATGGAATATGCTTATTCGAAGCCACCACCCTTGATATATTAGTCATTTTGATATTTAAACATTTAAAATAAAAATTTTATTTTTATTTACAATATTACCTTCTTTTTTTATTGAAATCTCTTTTAATTCCCGCAAATATCAGAAAACGCGATCTCAGGACCGCAATAAAAAGGTAACGAATTCGATGCTGAATGGGATGCCTAACTGTCAGGGGCGCGATTATATTGACTCGGTTGTTATATATTTGGCAGCACACTCCTGATCATAGTGCAATGTTTTGCCTTACAAATGCATTATTACATAAATTCAACGCATGCATAAAAATGAAGCACGTTATACTGAAATATTTAACATTGCACATATAGAGTGCCCGAGTGGCATTAATAAAAAGTGCGTTCAACTGAAAAATGACTTATAACGAAGTGCGTTGTAGCTAGTGTTTTTGCACAAAATTTGAAGGTCAGAGGTGAGGTTAGTTAGAAAGTTGAAGTCCAGGTATTGGATGGAAAGGGTACAAAGGCAATAACGATAGATGAAAGGCGAAGACAATGGAGAGAAATGAGATGGGATAGGGTTTGGAACGAAGTGATGGTTCAGCGCGAGAAGGGGTTGAATGCCGGGGGGGGAGGGGAGGGAGAGGGGCGAGCGTGGGCGTTGGGAGTGGTTGCGCGCAGTGAAATGGCTCCGGAGTCAGGTACGTAAACAGTGAGGTGATGTCCATGTGGGAGGCGTGTCCTGGGATGCGGACGTGAGAGGGCGTGGGAAGTTCCCCTGATCGATGGCGTAAGAGGG
Source organism: Uropetala carovei (assembly GCA_036926305.1). NCBI lineage: Eukaryota > Metazoa > Arthropoda > Insecta > Odonata > Petaluridae > Uropetala > Uropetala carovei. The sequence continues at coordinate 93,222 of JAXCHB010000027.1, forward strand.
AGTTTGTTTGGCTGCGGGAAGGATGAAAGTGTGGGCGGAAAGTTGGAACCGCATGGGCCATGTAAATTTATCACGGCTATGCGCTGAAAACGATATTTTATATCTCACGAGAAACTTTAGACCGTGGCCTGATTCAACCAAACTATTTATATTCCGACAACGTGCCGCGACTTTTATGATCGAACTTTTAACCGTGGTATAGGTAAATGAATATGAAAATATGGCGATTCTAAAATCGAATTCAAATTTCGCATCCTCTATGATGAGTGAAAAATGGACGCAATTAACACTATTGTGAGAAAAACAATAAATACTAATCGTTATGGTGGCCGTCGATTGTTTACACGTGCGTCGTCAGTAGAAAAAAATCGCTTCGATCCAGTGTCTTATTTTCTCATCAGGTTGCTAACGAAAAGTGCACCAGAGAATGAGTAGGTATGAAATCTCATCACTTAACACATCCGAACTGCCGATCAGATACATACTGGAGACTTCTACGCAATAGCCATTCTCACGTATAACATTTGTCACATTAATTTCATTTTCTATATCTAGCTCCTCGTAGACGAATCACGCCTAGTCGCACATTTTTTCTATCGGGTTACAATTGTATAATATTAATCAATCATTTTTTCATAGTTAAGCTATTTTTCTTATAAATTGTCTTATTTAATCCGTAATTTAAAACGACAATGACGGAGAACCACATCAAATTCCTCCTATTCCTTCATCACTGCTAAGTAAACAAAAACCACTGCATTCTCTTTGCTATAGTGATGAAATCTCTCGTCCACTCGCTCAATCATACTTTCATCATCGGTTTTGTTATAATTTTATTAGTATCCTTAAGTGATATGAGATAACAGATTAAAAACTTGAGACAATTTCCTTTTCTGCAGTAATTCCCAACGGGAATCAAAATAAATGGGTAGAGGATGATGTTTTTGAGTCAGGCTCTCATTAATTAAAGGCTATTTTCTTTTTGCCTCCTTCTTACTCTTCAAAACTCATCGCAAATCGTTTCCTCAGCCCAATGCAATGTTCATCATAAAATAGAAAAGGTAACAACACTTCCTGAGTCCGCTGGGAGTTCAGTGTGCTCAGTTGGCAGTTAAATTCCATGGACACCACCGATTATAAGAATTGCACTTGCGATTCCACGTACTCCTCGTTCGGCTCCGTGGGCGCGAGACAAGAAAACGTTGGCCAACGGAAAAGACGCGAGAGAGAGAGAGAAATAGAGAGAGACCGACTCAGAGAGCTTCGAGAGTGGACCCCATCGGTCGAGTCGAGATTTTTTGCGCTGTCCAGGCGGAATAAATATCGCAAGAGAACCAAAGTCGTGTTCTCCGTCGTAAAAAAACATCCTAGTGTGCGTCCTCAATTCTTCTCTCCCTCCTAACTTCCGTTTTCCAATCTCGTGTTGTCTCTTCCACTGGAAAGAGCACGATAATGCTACGACCTTGCGTCTCTGCGAGAAGTCTCGGACGTAAAACCACTTCCGTGAAAAAAAAAACTCTTTTGTCGTAGATTTCAGAGATATGAAGCGAACACTTGGGTTTTCCACATTTCGATTTGTCTCGGGACAAAAACTTTTCCGCCGGATATGGAAAAAATCTACGTTTGTAAAATGTTAAATGTAAGTAGAAATCGTATTTTTTACCAAAAATCTTATTTGTAGATTAATAAATTTAGGCTTCTATTGACAAAATTACACGGTCAATCAATTTTTTAAAAGAAAGACCGAACACAAACCGAACACGAGGAATAGACAGCTAATATTATGGCATATGTCGAAGGTCTTCACCAACTTAAAAAAATACTATCCAAATACTTTTATATTTAACAGTTTTACTATATTATGCGCGTATATTACAATTATGCCTTAATGAGATACCAAAAGTAAAAATTTTCTCTATAAAAACTTTTCAGTTGTATTATACTTCAATAAACTGCTATTTTATCAATGGCACGCACTGAGTGGCATAAAACTTAAATATAAAAAAAATGAGCAACTTCAATAAAATTCTAGGAAAAATATTTGGCTTATATTTGCTTATTCCTATAAATTTTAACATTTAATGCAAATTTTTCTTCTTATACATCAAGCATGATCACTTCAATCAAGAGTACCTATATGTTATAGGGAGTACATTTTGTTTATGTTAGTTACATATTGTTACATATTTATTTATGTTAGTTGTTATTGATTTGTCAAGACAGGCAAATCAGTTTTTACAAACCCAATCTCCAGACAAGAAACCGATTGGCCGGCTTCAACATTTACTAACCCAATCTCCGGAAAACGTGGAGGGATATTATGGTTCCGGGCGAGGCGAAGAGCGCGGTAGGGCCCGGAGCCGATTACGCATTATAACAGCGAGCCGAAGGCTCACCAATACATTCTTTCAATGTTTTTTGAAGTATACTTATCGATTTACATAATATAAGTGAGTAAATTTTAGCTTGGAAGCCTTAAATAATAAAAGTGACTAAACTTCATGATTACTCCAAAATCTTACATTTGTTAAAAAAATAGTCTATTGATGAATCTGTTGTATCTGACAAGCTAGTTGTAAGTTAATTCATAGAAAATTACAAAGATGTCTTTGATGGTTTTGGAAAATTACCTTTTAAGTACCATATTAAATTAAAACAGAATGCTTCCCTTGTTATAAGGCCAGCAAGAAGATTTGCATTTAAAATAAGAGACAAGTTAAAGGCTACACTCATCAATCTGGAATTAAAAAATATTATTTTAAAAGTAGAAAAGCCAACCTGGTGGGTAAACAATTTGGTTATTGCCGAAAAAAAATATGGGTCATTGAGAATTTGTTTAGACCCAAAATTTTTGAACCAGGCTATTGAAAGGGAACGATCTTACATTCCAACTCAGGGTATCAAGTGAAATTTAGCAGGTAAATATATATTTACTGTACTTGATATGAAAGATGGGTTCTAGCTGGAACCAACTAATGTTAATGAAGTACAAAGTGTTAGGCTTCGCAAGTTATTTGCATGAATTTATTCATAATCTAGCTGAGCTGACCTGGCAGCACCTTTGAGAATGTTAATTAAGAAAGAGAGTCCTTGGATTTGGGGTGACGATCAGATAAAGGTTTTTCAGAAACTGAAAGAAGCCTTTGTAGAATCACCAGTTTTTGCATTATTCAATCCAGCAAAAGATATTTATATGCATGTTTATGCAAGTTCCCATGGGCTAGGTTGTGTAATGCTACAGAATGGACATCCTACTGCATATGGCTCAAGAAGTTTAACGGATACAGAAAAGAAATATGCTCAAATTGTAAAGGAGCTATTAGCACTGTACTTTGCTTGCAAATGATTTTATACGTACATGTATGGTAAACCATTTATCACTATTTTTAAAAGGGATTATATCAAACAACAGCTAGACTTCAGAGGATTATGCTTGTTCTTTTAAAATATGACATAGAATTAAGATTAAACAGTGGGAAAAATAATTTGATTTCAGACCTCCTCTCAAGGCTATGTCCTAAATCACAAGAAATCTCAGAAAGTCACTTTGATATAGTGCATGAAATCTTTTTGGCTCCAGAAAGTTCTTTAAAAGTAAGTGAAAAGAGAATGCAAAGAATTAGGAAGGGTACTAAGAAAGATCCCATCTTAGTTGAAGTAATAGATAACTATTTAAAAGGATAGACAAGAAAAGGAATAATACTGAATTACAGAAGTATTTTAAATTACAGGAGGATATAATTTGTAGTGATGGTATTATAATGTACCATGACAAATTGGTCATTCCAAAAATATTTCAGCATGATATTAAAATCCTTACATGCAGGGCACACAGGAATAGAAAAGACAAAAACAAAAGCTAGACAAGTAGTTTTTTGGCCTAACATAAGCAGTGATATTGAAAACTATGTAAAATCTTGCCAATTTTGTATCAAGTACCAACCAAGAAGTCCGAAGGAGCCATTGCTTTCACAAAATATTTCTAATCAACCATTTAGCAAAATAGGAGTTGACATTGCAGAAATATCAAATAAACTCTTTTTTATAGTGGTAGATTACTATTCTAATTGTAAGTGGTTAGAAATTGTCCCACTCAAGTCTAAGAGAGCCAGAGCTGTAATTGATAAATTAAAAGACTTATTCGCTAAATTTGGTATTCCCCAGACTATTGTGTCAGACAATGTACCTTTCAATAGCTTGGAATTTTGGGAGTTTGCCAAAACTTATCATATAGATCTCTGCTTCATTAGTCCAAAACATTCTCAATCAAATGGGCTAGCAGAGAAAGGGGTTCTTTTCCTTTATATCCCTCCCTCTAATTGTTTACTGATGATGTTATAGTTGTTAAAGGGGTTTATTTATTCCTCCCTACTAGCATGACACAACAACAACGACTTCATTGAGTTAATTTAAAGCTTGCCAACGCATGACCGATTGGCGCATCGCGACATTTACAAACCCGCTCACTGGATAACGGGGAGGAATAGTTTGGTTTCAGCGAGGCGAAGGGCATGGTAGCGCCCGAAGACGACAAGTAAATTAAAAACAAAGCGAGCTAAAGGCTCGCCAATATCCTCTCCATTTGCAGTGCAACAGTCAAGCGAGATATAATTCCTCTGTAGACTACAGATATCTTGGTAGAAACCAATCCAACCTTGTTCTTTCCACCAAAACATGGTAAAAATGAATAAATAAATAGTATAATTTAGAAGGTTATAATCATAATTATATCTCGCTTGACTGTTTCGCCGCAAATGGAGAGGATATTGGCGAGCCTTCGGCTTGCTTTGTTTTTAATTTATTTGTCGTCTCCGGGCGCTACCACACCCTTCACCTTGCTGGAACCAAACTATCCCTCCCCATTGTCCAGTCCAGTCATGGGTTAGCAAGCTTTAAATTAACTCAAGTCAAGTGAGATATATTCCTCTGTAGACTACAGATATCTTGATAGAAACCAATCCAACCTTGTTCTCTCCACCAAAACATGGTAAAAATTAATAAATAAATAGTATAATTTAGAATTTTATAATCATATTTGGATTGTTTATTACTAATCTTGTTATCCAATATCCTTGGTTACTAGGCAGATTAAAAACATAATAAGTAAACAATTAGAGCGGGGATATCAAGGAAAAGAACCGAGAAAGGTGTTGGGATTCCTAAGCAACTAATTAAAAAAATAAATTTCGACCTGGATAAATTATGGTATGCTCTCCTTGAATACAGGAACACCCCTATTTTAGAATTAGGAGCATCACCTTCTCAATTAATGCTAAATAGGAGATTATGGTCACTGGTACCTGTGACTACTGCACTTTTGAATTCTGAAATTCCCAAAAATATTGAACAAGGAATTTGTACCAGTCAGCAAAGGCAGAAATACTACTATGACAGAAATATTGTTTGTAAAGACCATGATAAAATTAAGAACTCAAAATATATATTATTGTATATTAATGGAAAATGGGAGTTAGTTGGCCAAGCAGATATACCCAGAAGCTATTGGGTCAGGAAAAGATGGGCAAATATTAAAAAGTAATTCAAAATATATTAAGCCATTTTATGGAGACAATTTGTATAACTCGTTCCTGCTAATGTTTATTTATCTTTTATGTATTTACTTATGAAAAGTTTGTATGAAACCTATATATTATGCGCGTAGTGAAGCTGCTTGCGTGCGTACGAAGCATCGCGTAATTATCTAGCCTATATATAATTTTGGAAGTGTCTGCCTGTCTATCTCAAAAACCGTTCGTCGTAGAGATATTCGGTAAACTCCGTTTTGTTTATATAAGCTAGGAGGTCCCTAAAAAACTATTCTCATTTTCATAAAGTCTTGGGTTCGAATCCAGGAGACAATTATGTTTTCCCATAAGTTGACACGGGATTTTCGATTTTTCAGAGTGCAAGGTTTTTCCTTCTTTCATTAAAACATGTAAATATGGACCGATTTTCTTCGTTTTTACTTTATTCGAGGATAAAAACTATAATATCTTATTCTTGCGATGATTACATGTTACACCGTCGAGGTTTTCAGAAATACACAATTGTTTTCGAATTTTTACGGATATTTCGTACTCTTCCCGGGCGTTGCCAAGGCGACCGTCATTGTTGCCTCCGATTCAATTACTATCAATTATACCTTCAAATATGTGAAAGAATAGAGTTATTCGCTTCGCAGTTTTGTTTAATCGAAACAATTGAATCTTCATTTCATCGTTTTAATGCTGGAATCTTACCCTTTCGTATGTAAAATTATTATATTACACATCTGTAATGCTTATTAACGCAAATAGGCTCACGCATAAATTTAAAATTAAATGAGAATAGGGACACACGTTATTTTTTTAAACACATTACATGGTTATTTTCTCTTCATTGATATTCTACATAAACGGTTGCATTGATTGTTATATAAAAAAGAAAGAACATATATATGAATAAAAAGAAAAACAAAAGTTCGCGATCAATTACTGTGTAAGGAAAAGCATTTTTAGAGCTAAATGTGAATTATTGAGATCAATTTATTTTATATCATCATTTTTAATAAATAAATAGAAAATTCACGGCGCAAGGATTGCTCGGGATCAGTTAGTATCGGTGTATTTCTCAAGAACCGTTCGTCGTAAAGATATGCGGTAAACGGCGTTTTGTTTCTACTGGCTTTGAGTACCCTGGAAAAATATTTTTGGTTGCTAAAGTGTCCCGGGTTGGAATTCAGGAGACTTATATTTTCCCATAAGTTTACAAGGGATTTTCGATTTTTCAGAGTGCAAGATTTTTTTCCTTAATTCATTAAAATACGTAAATATGTACCGATTTTCTTCTTTTACGCTTTATGCGATGGGTAAAGGTCTATAGTATCTTATTCTTGCGATGTGTACACCTTACAGGGTCGAATTTTTCAGAAATACGCATTCTTTTTCGAAATTTTTTGTACTCATTCCGGGCGTTGCCAAGGAAACTCTCACTGTTGCCTCCGATTCATTTAAGGCCAATTAAACCATCAAATAGACGAAAGAAAAGGGTTATTCGCACCGAACTGTTATTTGAGCATCGAAATTAATGAGGCATAGCAACATAAATATTTAAAGATAATTATACTGTTGACTGCGTCTGGGAAGCGTTTCTAACGGTTTAATCAAGGCATTTCATCATTTGTATGCTGGAATCTTAATCTTATGTAAGTAAAACAATTATATTAAAGATCTGTAATATTTACTAACGCAAATAGGCTCAAGTATAAATTAAAAATTAGATGAGAATAGGGACGCACGTTATTTTGTAAACACATTATATGGTTATCTTCTCTTCATTGATAATCTAAATAAACACTTGCATTGACGCCGCCTTAGTAGGTTCTGTAAGAAGTTAAAAGCAGTCATTGATAGACACTTGAAGGAAAGCAACTGTTTGTGAGTTTGTATATATGGGTGCAACGATAATCATTGGAACTAAGATAAGGTAGAATTAAAATTTTTTCCCCTTTGAATATACCGCGATATTAAACTAGCATTGAGTAAATCTGTGACATTGTGATCACGTAATTGCTCTAATATATTGCTGTAAAATCGCAGAAAATTAAAAAATGCCCGTAAAAAGGAGAGCTATTAGCCCAGCTACAGCTACCAGAGAAAGGAAGAGGAGCCAGAGATCAAAGGAAGGGTAGTATTGTAGGAAAGAGTGAGAAAGAGATGCGGAAGCTCATACGATTGCCCGCGTAGATGAGGAGCGGAGAGTACAAGAAAGACAAAGAAATAGGGATACACGTCAAATGAATAGGGAACAAAGATCTAACCTAGGGCAGAACTATTTAGATTATTTGCAAGCGTAGCTGCAACGGGCTGCTACTGTTTATTTATTTTTGTAATTTGTATAACTAGTGGTGTTGTGTGCATTGAAAAAAAATCGGTACAACACACATTGTACAAACTTTCTCATATATGGGTACTAATGCGTCGTTTAGTTATCTTTAGAAAATGAAAATCGTATGAGCCTGTTTTTAGAAAATCAATTTTTGTTAAAGTTGCCCAAGAATAAACTAGCCTTATATTCATTCAATGAGAAAAATTAAATACGTAGTATTATTGTAGATGTATACTCAAGTAACTGTACGGAATTTGATCAAAATCGTTACTGCCGTTTTTGAGAAAATCGAATTGCTGTTAAAGTTGCCTAGAATAAACTAGCCTTATATTCATTTTTTGAGAAATATGAACTATACAGTATTATTGAAGACGTAAACTCAAGTAACTGTACGAAATTTGATCAAAATCGTTAGAGCCGTTTTCGAGAAAGTCGGATTGCTGTTAAAAATGCGTAGAATAAACTACTCTTAATAATTGATCAAATTCAATCATTTCTAGGTATACTCTGCTCAGTATGATAAAATGCCTAAGTACGAGATTTCATTCATTGTCGTTCTACCGTATAGGCTCCAGAGCCAGTAACAGACAGACGGCATTGCGAAAACCACTTTTTCCGATTCAGCGACATCTAAAACGTGTATTTCCGTAAAAATCTCGAGGTCGAATTTTTTCGCGAAAACAATACTTTCTCGATACTACGTATGAGAAAGTAAAAATCTAATGTGGCCAACACATGAATTTCTCCATATATGGGGTATAGATATCTAAATTATTGTGAATAGCATTATAAGGCAAAATTATTATTTCGTATCGTAAAAGAACACAGTCGTCCTTATTGCCGTAAATTATACGTATTTTGAATACGTTTACAGAAGATGCAAGACGGTGGCGCTGTATACTGAAAGTTTAAGAATAAATTAATTATCTACTAAATGGAAGGTTCTACGAAAATTTGTTTCAAAAAAACTTGGGAAGAAATATTATTCTCTACAACTTTGGTCCTCACGAAGATGACCAATTACGATGTTTTTAAGGAGATAATTGACGGAAACCGAAAAAACCGATTATTTATAAATAATTCCTAAAAAATAACTGCTATGGAAAATTGTTTCAAATGAAAGTTGTAGGAAATAACATTCTCTATAACCTTTGCATAGAATTGTATATACAACAATGATGTTTTAACGGAGAAATATCGCCAAAACCGAATCGGATTTCGAATAAACCTCGATTCGGTTAACCGGTATTGTTAAAAAAAACTAATCAGCTCCTCGTGCTCATAGTGTTATGTGTATATGAAATTTGGTAACGATATGGCAAGTACTTTTCGAGTTAGAGCGCCCACAATCACACACATACATACATACACACAGACATCATTCCGAAAATAGCCTAAACGTGTTCTAGGGACCTTAAAACATACATTTCCGTTCAAATCTCGAAGTCGATCTTTTTCTTGAAAACAATACCTACTTTCTCTATAGTACTACCTATATGGAGAAAGTAAAAAGGAGATGTTATAGGAGGTACATATTTGTTTATGTTAATTACATATTTATTTGTTAGCTATTATTGATTTGGTTGATGTTGATGGTATGGTTGTGGAAGAAATAAATGGCTGCAATTGAAACTAAAACCAACTAAAATGAAACAGTATATAGATTGAACATGTTATGCGCCCTAATAATTTGTGTCTTTCCGACTGCTTGTAATTGAGGCGTATTCTGAAATTCTAAAGTGAAATCAGTAGATATTGCAACAGTGAACATTTTGAATCGAATGATACGGAAGAGAATTAGGGGAGAGAGAAAGTAGAATGTGGTAATTGTGCAGAAGAAGGACAAATCAGCATAGGAAACAAATTAATCCCGTTTATTCTCTTTCACATTTACATTTTTCTGATCCTTCCCTTCTCCGCCCTTTCACGATACACTCCGCGGGCGGACGTATGCTCCATCGCAAGCCGCCTGTTGATCTTCACCCTTAACCTATCGCCTCCTTCCTTTCTGGACGAACGCCAAAAAAGAACTATATAGGCTATTTTATGTCCTTGAATGTCGCTGCAGTTTCTAACAGAGTTTGTAACCCTGGGAGAGAGGGAGGGGATTAATCCTTCTTTCTAGTGCTGCTTAAGTCTTTCCAGCGCGATTCTCGATAATCGCCTACTTTTTTTAATTACCCCCTCGTGCAGAAAACGATGTCACGGGTGACAATTGCATCGGCACGCTTCCAAGGGCTTCACATATCATTTTAATGACCTTTACCATATTCATTAGCTTAGGTTGATGATGGTGTCATAATGTGAAAGTCTGCATCCATAAAACTTTCAGAATATCCTTATTAAGGTACAGAGTGCCTCTTTGAAAGCAGTTAATGAAACTTTGAGGATAACATGTCATTTCACAAAAAATATATAAACCGGCATGTGATATTATTATGGAATAGAAGGTAATATTTAAAAGTGTTTTATGCGATTTTATGCATCGGGGGAATTTATTCAAACGTTCAATTAATGTTTATCAAAAACAAATTATCCTTTTCCTATGAGCAAGTTTAGGACAGGGTTTCCCAAACTGTAGCGGAAGCTAAATGAGGTTCGGTGACAGACAGATGAAGATATTCAATACACTCCTCCTCCTATTATTTGCAGCAGGAAACATGAGCCCCACTTGTAAATTGTATACTGTAGGACAGTGGTTCTCAACCTTTTGCCTCTTGCGTCCCACCTACCACTTTTTCAAGAAACCCTGGTCCCACCATGATATAAAGGAAAACCTCACTTTTTCTAATAAATTTATTTCTACGTTTATAAGCGTACTAGCTTGAAAGCCCGTGTCAAGACGTGCAAGAAACTTCTAAAAGGAAAAAACATTTTATTTTCCAGCTTCTAAAATCACAGTTTATTGCAAAAACTCTTTCAGTTCAACATCTCTCGTAAATGTTCTTGAGAATGAGAATGTTCTTGCATCTTGTAGGAGTTTTCGTTGGAACTCGTCGTTGGTAATGAAGAGTTTCAGCTCGTTTTCATCCATTGTTCTTGACACTGCCACGTAAAGTTTTCCATGAGCGAAAACTGGTTCTGACAGATAAACTCCAACTCTGTCGATGTTTGGCCCTGGGATTTGTTGATAGTTATAAAAAATGCCAAAATCAGAGGAAATTGTCTTCTCTTTAAAATGAACGGCAAATTAGTTTCACTTGGAGCTAAATCAATTCTCGGGATGAAAACTCGTTCTCCACAATTGCTTCCAGTTAGAATCTCAGCATCAATAAAGTGTTGATGCAATGCCTTCATAATCAGTCTGGTTCCATTGAACAATCCTTTCTTGGGATTCAGCTTTCTGTTAAGCATCACAATTGCTCAGTCGACGTCTTTGAGAAGCTGTTTCCTTTTCCATTTTCTAAAGTTTCGTAGTTTCGATAAGAATCTATTTCAATTTATATATATATATATATATATATATATATATATATATATATATATATATATATATATAAATACTAAGGAAGAGGAAAGGTAAGTAAGGATATTTTGGGCAACTATACTCCTTTAAAAATGACATTGGGGTTTAGAGAGAGAGCGAAGTAGAGAGCTCTCGCTCACGTGATTTTCCGGGAACCAATAGATGACGGCTCTTGCGAGGCTTAACCTGGCGGAGCTCAGTGTCTCTTAGACCTCCGTTGTGCACACATCGTGTCTGCGAGTGCTGTGTTGCCAAGCGTTTCATTCGTGTTGCTAAGCGTTTCGTTCGTGTTGCATCCCGTTCTTCGTTCGGCGTCTTGCTTATTTGGATAGCTTTTTTATACATTTAAACAAGCTATGGAAAGGAAGAGGCAGTACACTGTTCTGCATCGCCAAACAAAAAGGGTTGTGCATTCCATATTAATGTTCTTCCAAAAGGAGAAGGAATTAGGAAGGCCATTCATTTTGCTTGAGAAAGTTCAATAGAGGGCAGCTGTGGCTTGTGGCCTTACCGTAAAGAAAATGCAGGCAATCGCTCGTGAAGGTATTGATGTTACTCTAATTATGCATTCCTACATTTGTTATTATAGCAATAGATTTAACAAATATAATGGTAAGAAATTCATTCCTACGTCATCACTGCTTTTTACATATTTTATCTATTAATAGGGAGAGAGAGTAGTACTTCAAAAAAGACGAAAATCGGGACAAAATGATTGATCCTGTCGTGATTAATCTCATGGATAGTGATGATGAGTCCAGCTATGATGAAGACGATAGTGATAACGAGGAAGAAGAAAATTTAGCCACTCCGTTGCAACAAAATATTTTGTGCAATTGTAATAGGAAATAATAAAATACATAAATACATTTAATATTTGGTGAATTTTGTTATTTATATTTTTCTTTGTATATAGTGTCCGCGTACGATGAAGCGTTTGTCCGCCTCAGCTTCTATAACTTTCTCGTTCCCTTAGCCTAGAGAGAAAAAGAGAGAGAGCCCAATATGAAATAGATCTGACAACATTGGTACCGAATTCTCCCGCGCAAGCACGTCTCCCCACCTCCTCGAAGTGAAAGCGAACGACATGTTCCGAGTATCTCCGAAGAGCCACCCCAAATGTCATTTTTAAAAGAGTATAGGTGTTGAAGGAAACCCAGTGAACACTTACCGGAAGTAGAGCCGCTGGGGTGTTGGAGAAACACATTTGTAGAGGTTAGAGCTTTCGGGATGATCCCTTCATCAGCACAAGAGAGACACAACTCTACAAATGTGTTTCTCCAACACCCCAGCGGCTCTACTTCCGGTAAGTGTTCACTGGGTTTCCTTCAACACCTAGTTGCCCAAAATATATATATATATATATATGATATTTATAATTATCTATATTATTATTATTAGCGCCATATATACTTATCTATATTATTATTAGCGCCATTTGGTGGACGGCCGTTTTGTAGGTGGAAAATTTTGGTTGCAAAATGAATTTTTTCAATTTAACTATCAATAGGTTTCCCATTGCAAAAGAAATCAGATCTTAAAAGTGTTTTGGGCTGGAGTTATTAAAGTTCAAAGAGCGTTACTGACAGAGTGACTCAAGCAAATTATAAGGTGAGATAAGTAGTACATCAATAATTTGTAGACACAAAGGAGAAGGTCGAAATAAAAACGATTTACTCGGTATTTTCACAAAAAATTATTTATTTACTGATTTTTAAGAATTAATTTCTGCGGAATTACCAAGTAAATCATTTTTATTTCGACAATATGAAGAAATTCCATCAAGTTACGCTTGAGACTGTTAACTATATAAAGGAGAAAATGACAGATAGTGTAACCGATTGGGGTGCCAAAATGTCTCCACAGCCGGCTCTGGTCCCACCTAGACGGCTTTCAAGTCCCACCAGTGGGACGCGTCCCACCGGTTGAGAAACACTGCTGTAGGATACATAAGCTATATAAATAAACGTTATAATGATTTTAAAGATAATTTTATTGCGATTAGGCTTACCACAACTTGGTTAGGATTCAGCGAGAAAAAATAATTTAATATAAGGGTTCCGTGTATTCAAAAAGTTTGGGAACCCCTGGTTTAGGACATCAACTTGCTTGATTGATTTATCATCAATCTAAAGAAAGGTTATGAGCAAGAATAACGCATGGATACCAGCTTCTGAAAATAAAAGCACTTGCTATAAATTTATCTTTATGACCCCTATAACCTGCTATAAGTTCCGCGGTGCACCAATAAAGTTAACTTTCTCCACCAAAGCCTCATTTGTTCCCCATTATTGCTGTTAACCCCTGTTACAACTCATGTTCAAAACTTTTGAAACAAGGTTTAATTAGCGAGATGCCTTAAGGTTTAACCTCGCCCTCCCGCCAAGAGTACCCATAATCTCGGTGAAAATCGAATGCAGATAAGATGGAGCGTGTGGAAATAGCAATACATAATAAAGAATTCTCTAATTTCGTGATCTCGCTTCAAGAACGTTCTAATACATATTCTGATTTAGAAGTTGCTAAAATCTCTACATCTTAAGGAAAAAATTATATGCTACAAATCCGCATTAATCACAATTTGCGAGACGAATTTTATTAACACCACACAGTACATATATCGGATTTGTATTTTAATCGGAGAATAATAATAATAATTTCCTAATTTTTATGAAGTTAATTATAATAAGAGAATCTCCGGGATTACTATTGCACCTCGATTTGTACGTTTGAGGTAAAAATCTGCGTCGCGGTTTCTCCATTTATAAAATTCTCTTGTACGAGAGATACAATCACAGCCCCCTAAACCCACGTTCTTGAGAAAACGTTTTTCCCCTAAACTTGCGATGACTCATTAAATGAGGTGGGCCCTCCCACACGACCCGCGCCACCCTTTAATTCGCTAGAAAGGCATTACCTCGGGGGGATTGCAACAAGGATCGGACGCATAAAACCCTGTTCCGTGAAGCGACGGGGATAGGGAATACGAGGAGTGGAGGGGAGGGGGGTGGGGGTAGGAAGAAAAAATTGAATTACGACCCGCACACGAACGAGCGGGTTTTAAGAGCGTTACTAAGATGCGAAGGTTATTAAAAAATTTAGATAAGGGCTCGGAACATCCGAAGACAAGAACAACGCTAAGTCTAATATATAGGTCGACTCATTTACCGAAATCCCTGCCCTTTTAAATCCATCCTCCGGACTTCCTTATAAGAGAACTTCCTTACGAGGATCCCCCAAATAAGACCTCCACCAATAAGAATCCTACATTTTTCCCTCTCTCCACAAACCCATCCTCTCACCGCGGCACTTCCCCTCTTTCAAAGCGGGCTGTTCTCCCCCCTCCAATCTCAGAGCCGACCCCCTACCACTTCTCGCACAACCTCTGAGGCGCATATGGAGCTGCCCTCAGACGAAACTTTCATAGCGGCCCCATCAACGCCAACCCTCGCCCCCGAGGCCACACCCGCCCCCGAGGCCACTCCCGCCCCATTACCCGCCCCACGAACGCCTCCGCCCATCAACCGTTTCCTCCGAGAGAAACCACGTAACGTTAATTAATAGGAGCCGCCGCGAACCCCCCGTGTATCCCTCCTGCTCCTTGGAACACGCTTCCTCCCCCTCTCTCTCCCCCTACCTCCCTATCCCCCCTCTCCCTCCTCTCCGCCCCCTCACCCCCCCTCTCTCCTTTCCACCTGCCTAATTCTCACGTTAATTGCTCTCACACTCCCTGTGTTCTCCCCCCCCCTCACATCACCCTTCTTCTACCTTTCCTTCGACACCCAACTCTTCTTACTTCAAATCCCCTTGTCATCTTGTCGGTCTAACGACGCAAAACGGAGTTGCTATAGCTAACGTGCTCGAAACAAGAAGGGGAGCTATCTGATGTTGGGTAAAAATAAATCCGTCCGACAATGTGGCAACGCTTCAAAACAATGGAATAATACAGAATGATTTTGTGTGTGCGCGTGCGTGCGTGTGTGTGCGCGCGCGTGTGTATTGTTGTTGTTGTGTCTCTCTTGTGCTGACGAAGGGATCATCCCTAAAGCTCCAAAAACTTCTACAAATGTGTCTCTCCAACACCCCAGCGGCTCTCCTTCCGGTAAATGCTCACTGGGTTTCCTTCAACACCTAGCTGCCCTAAATATCCTCATTCAGCTTTCCTCTTCCGTAGTATATATATATAAAATCAGGGCCGTGCCGATGGGTGAGGCGGCGAGGTAACCGCCTCAGGCGCCTCTCGAAGGGGGGCGCCAAAATTTGACAAAAATGAAAACCTATCAAAGGCGGATCCAGAAACTTCTCAAGGGGGGAGGGGGGGGGGTGATCGCTCCTCCACCTATCGAATCCGCCTCTGCCAACTGCCCTATATTTTGAAAATCCCTACCCCTATCAGAATCCTTCTATACAGGCCTAATCAGCGGCGTCTAATTGAGGATTTTTGGGCGGAATGAATTTAAGAAATCGTCCAGTGGAATGCAATGGGGTTATCCAAGGAGGGGGCGACCGCCCTCCCCCCTCCCTGGATCCGCCACTGAAACCTATCAAAATAAATTCATAGGGACAGCGAGGCCAGGGGGCGCCATATTATATCTCGCCTCAGGCGGCAAAATGTCTGGGCACGGCCCTGTATATAATACAGAGCTTCAAAAAGAATTCTGAAAATAAAAAGTAGTGAGCACACACTTTTTAGTAAATTTCGATAAAAATGCATTTATTAATTATGCACTTGATTACTCGAATACCGTATATAATATCTACTCCTGAGATGCTGGTTTGTCCAGCCACCTACTCTACGAAAAAAATAATTGGTCCTAAGCTGAGTTTCAGGGGTGACATGTTGAGGGAGAAGGAAGGCTTACTGTGACGTTTTCCCTTCCACTGTGTGCTGAAATATTTTTTCTCGGGTAAAGATAATAATTACTGGAAGCAGAATTTCATGTAAAAATCGAGTTTTTATCTCCCTGCCTGAATTTTTTCTACTAAAGTTTAATTTCGTAATGTCAGGGATGGATGCTAAAACCTCCCAAAGGAGATAACCCATTAATAGCCCCTCTCCCTTGTATCCGACGGCCATTTATTCTGAAAATCTCTACCTTGTCAGAATCCTCTTTCCATTTCCCTATGGACTTAATCTACAGAGGAATTTTACGCAGAATGGGTTTAATAAAGCATCAATGGAAGAATTCTAGGGATGGCACTCACTGCCTTATGTCGAATTTTCTTGAGTTACGTAACTCCTGAGCAATTTTTCGAAAAAGAAAATTACTGCCGATTTGCCTAAAATATGTGGAAAAGTCCTTAAAAAATGTGAAACTCTCGAATTGGCTGTATGTACGATCGCAAAGGCGTTGATGTAGTCGTCGTTGGATCTCAACCACTCAATATTTAAGCGTTTAGACCCGTGATGTTATCAAATGGAGTCTACTGAAATAATTACGGAGAAAAAATAAGTCGTTTATTAATTCGGAGTAATTAAAATTTCCATTTTAAATAAAAGGATAATTGCTGAGCTGGGTGTTTCTTTTTAAGCGCGTCGAGTGCAGATTATCTCTTCAAGAAAGAGAAGAGGAAGTCGGAGGTAGTAATAAGAAAGGATATTATCGTAGGTCGCATGTGGTGGTTTTATTTGCGCACATATAGCGCGGAGATAACTTTTTAGAAATTCACTCGTGTGTAATGAACGCCTCTAAATATATTTCAGGGAAAAACATTTCTATTTATAGTAGTTCATTCTTCAAGAACACAGTGACTACGACAAAAAATCGCACAAACTGTTAGCATCATTTTTTTCAATAAAAGACACATTGTCACATATGGAGCGTGACACAATGTTTACTATTCAGGTGGCACTGTTTTTTGGGTGAAAAATCTTCGTCCGATTAGTTTCTTCAGGTGTTACATTAAAAAGAAGAAACTAATCGGACGAAGATTTTTCACCCAAAAAACAGTGCCACCTGAATAGTAAACATTGTGTATATATATATATATATAAATACTAAGGAAGAGGAAAGGTAAGTAAGGATATTTTGGGCAACTAGGTGTTGAAGGAAACCCAGTGAACACTTACCGGAAGTAGAGCCGCTGGGGTGTTGGAGAGACACATTTGTAGAGGTTAGAGCTTTCGGGATGATCCCTTCGTCAGCACAAGAGAGAATGTGTCTCTCCAACACCCCAGCGGCTCTACTTCCGGTAAGTGTTCACTGGGTTTCCTTCAACACCTAGTTGCCCAAAATATATATATATATATATATATTGATTATATATTCAATTAATTTTAAATAAGTGGGGAATAATTAGCAGCGAAGAAAATTTTGGTATGACATTTTTTATGGATTTCACAAAGCCTAAATTATAAAAGTGAGATCGTTATCCCTAGAAATATCATATCTATAGGCTGTTCTATTATAAATCGATCAATTATATGCACTTACATAAAACAGAAAATTGGTATATATTTGTCATTTCTGAAAATCTCTTTTTTTTAACGATTTCATGACCCAACCTCCCAGACCTTCTCTTTCCCTCTTCGGACCAATTTGTATCGTCGAATAGTCGCCTTATCATGATCGATAAGAACATTGAGATTTTAAAAGGCGAGCGCTTGCTTCCGTCTCTAACGAATGGCGTGCCTCGTGGGTATCCGTGGGGAAAACTTCCTTCTCTTTTAACGAGCACACACTTTTCTAAGAAGATTCAGTATATAGATCCTTTCCCGTCTCACATCCAGACTCCTTTCCCTCGATTCAAAAATAAAATATTCTCGTCTAAGAACCTGGAAGCTCCTGCCTTTGGCAATAAAAGGGTTTCTATTCCAGACGGCGACGCCATCTGCATAGGGGTATGAATTGGGTCTCCGCAAAACAGCGGGCGGGGGGAAGGGGGGGAGGGAGAAGCAGTTGGTTGCAACGGCGCATCCCACTTAGAAGGAAGAGGAGAGAGAGGAGGGAGGAAGATAGGAAGGGAATGGGGAGCGGCCTGTGAAGTGTAGTGTCGTGGGGAGTGGGGTGTGGAATGAAGTGGGTAGGTTGGGGGCGCCTCTTTCGTCGGCCGCCGGAGTCTCACAAAAGGGCGCCACCGCCACGCAGTTACTCGTCATTACCGGCGAAAATGGGAGATCTGTAGAGGGGGTGGAAGAGAGCAAGGTTGTTTGTTCGCCCACCGCCAGGAGTGAGGGGGGAGGTTAGAGGCGCCGCCATTTCCCCCAGAGTAATCGGCGTCCGTTTGTTTTTACACCCTTTCTCCCCCGCCTCTACTTCCTATTTTCCTCCAGTCGCTCTTGAACGAACTCCACGAAAGGTCCTCCCTCTCTCTCTCTCTCCTCTCTCTTTCCCTTTCTCTCCCCTTATCTTCTCCTATTTCTTCCTACTCTCTCTCTCTCTCAGTCACTCGTTCTCTTCCTCTCGCTATATTTCCACCTCTTTATCGCTGGCACGCATAACCCAAAACACGGACCACTCAAATCACACATACGCACGCTCCATCCATCCGTTGACAGGAGAGGATTTATGGAGAACATTTCTCTCCAACCCGTTTTGGGTATAGTACACATGTATGCATGCGACGTTTTCTAATTAAATGAGGAGTAATCTCGCGTAGGTAGTTTGGGTTTCTCCTCGCTGGAGGTGTATTAGAGGGTGAGGTCCAGGTGGGAAGGAAGGTTTCCCGCCGCAGACTGGGGATTACTGTTTGGTTGGTAAACAGTGCCTATTATTCCGAAAAGGCCTTGAGGCCTTTTTGGGCAGCGAAAGAATATTCCTCTTCATTATCTTACCGAGTGCAGGATGCTGAGAACAATGGAGAGACACGCTAGGTTCGATGGAAACCCCCAGGTCAATAGGGCAACTCTTGCATAAATGCAGAGATATGAGTAGGTATATAATGCGTACATTTTTTCGGCAGTGTGTGATGGAAGAGGATTTTTTTCAAATTAAAATGCACTCGAGGTTTATATTCCATTAACGTTTTTCAATTTGTGGGATCACTTTTATATTATTTATTTTATTACCAAGCGAATTAAAGAGCTTATATCGGATCCATTTGCGGTTTTACGGGAGAAACCTTCTTTCGGTACGATATTAATAGGATTAAAATGGACAGTTTTTCATCGGCTAAAAGGATGCTTACTGCAAAATGTGTAAAAAATATTTCGCTCTGAAAGTTATTAGCCGTAAAAATCATATCATAAAATTGTAACTTCGGGATTAAATATTTAAAATTCATTTTGTAACCAATCAGCATGCAAAAAAACAATTCGGAAACAGTCGCCGCCCGCTTTCATTCTGTGTAATCACTTTCACAGCATCGATGGAAAAAATCGAGCAAATATAATGTCCTCCTCTAATGATGATGCTTTTGTTTTGCGCATTCTTAATTCGTTGGATACGGTTACCAGGTTATATTTACCCGGATTAACTCGAATATCACGTACGTTCCCCGTTAACGCTTCTCTCGTAGGATTAGAATTGTTTATTTGTTAATGCGGAATGATTTATCTTGATTTCTCGAAACGTAATAATTCGTTAAAAATAATCCAAAACCAAAAATATTGTGCGCGATTCTTTAAATATCATAAAGAGCACAATCCCCTTGAAGGGATTACAAATAATTTTTAAAAAGTGAAAATTTTTTAAAGAGGACCAGAAAAAAACTTCTCTTGTTAACAATTAAGATAAAATTAACCATCGCCTGGCAACTTCCTCTCCCTTTTTCTCCTTTGTTATGAAAACTTCTTACGTGCGTGTAATCCGCATAAATTGTATTTCGGATGTGGGAACGTTTATTTATTTAGTTTTTTTGATAATTCGGCATGCGAATGCAAAAACTTGCTTTGCATCGGAAAGTTTTAAATTTCACATTATAATGTTTATTCTGTGTAATTTTTCTTTCGTGATAGCTCTTCGTTCATCTCATAATATTAAACAAGGTAAAAAATGCGTATAATTCTTTTGTATTTTGTAACGTAAACCAAAAAACAGTTACATATGTTAAAGTTAAATCAAAGGATCTCTGATAGTGTTGCACCAATTCGCATCGCATTAGAACAAATCAGATTATAACTGTATAACAATACATAATGTAACATTCTCCGAGATCTAATCAGATGTTATAATCTTTTTTAATCGAAATCTATGAATGGCATACGCAAAACATTTTGATAGTGCTACGATTTTGAATGATCCTTAATTGATCACATTTCCTTATATAAAAGTTCTGGCACTTATCCTAGGGGAGCGTATCCTGCGGCCCGCGGGCCACATTCGGCCTCGGTGAGAACATTTTACGCATTTCGCGAAGCTTTGCTGAAGATATGGTCTTTGCTATATATAACAGATAATTTTATACATTTTCAGTTCGATTGTTACCATAACACATTGCCTGGCGAAGTTTTTACGCTAAAAATGATTAATACTTTATTTTCAGTTTTAGAATCGCATATAATCAATTGAGTAAGTTCCTATGTATAGTATAATCCGGCCCACCGAGGCACTCGTGACTTCTAATACGGCTCGACAAAGCACTCAAATGTATGAATGTGGCCCGCCACTTAAGGAGATTGCATGCCCCTGCTATATCCATGAAGCAGGTGGATTCCATTATATTAAAGCCTGAAGCAAGAAATATTTAAACTCCAAATCGAAGGATTAGCATTTTCTCCGAACTTCAAACAGGAAGGATTCTCACTTAAGCCATCTCATAGCTAAGACAATTTAATTTAGCCCTAAAGTGTGTGTGTGTGCGCGTGCGTGTGTGTGTGAGTGTGTGAGTGAGTGAGTGAGTGTGTGAGTGAGTGTGTGAGTGAGTGAGTGAGTGTGTGAGTGAGTGAGTGTGTGAGTGAGTGAGTGAGTGTGTGCGTGCGTGCGTGTGTGTGTGTATACAGAAGGGTGTCCATAAAGTTCCTATCTATTTTGGTGAAATAACTAAAATTTTATTAATTTTGTTCCAGAAACCCTTAGAATGAATACAGAGGAGCGTGTGACAGTAGTAATTTGGCGAATCCAGGGAAAGAAATGCAACGAAGGACAGGTGAAGGACAGGGAGGCTGAGTCTGTGTGATGCTGCACGAACGGACGTACGTGACTCCTCAGTGATAATTCGGCGCACTGCGTTCACGTTACGCTCCGACACACGCGGTCGTCCATATCTTGCTTCATCATTCGCAGATCCCGTTCGTTTAAATGTTTTCACCAATTCCCGTATTGTCTTGCCTGTTGGCCCCGCCTTATGAAATCTCCTTCTAAACTTCTCTCAGATTTCATTGCATTTCTTTCCCTGGATTCGCCAAATTACTACTGTCACACGCTCCTCTGTATTCATTCTAAGGGTTTCTGGAACAAAATTAATAAAATTTTAATTATTTCACCAAAATAGATAGGAACTTTATGGACACCCTGTAAACACTACGGAAGAGGAAAGGTAAGTAAGGATATTTAGGGCAACTAGGTGTTGAAGGAAACCCAGTGAACACATACCGGAAGTAGAGCCGCTGGGGTGTTGGAGAGACACATTTGTAGAGGTTAAGAGCTTTCGGGATGATCCCTTGGTCAGCACAAGAGATACATATATATATACTTTCACGTGTAATCGGCATTTATAATAGCAGACTTTTCATTTATTTCAGCAGCGGCAATATATGAAATGGCATTATCACATAAATAAAGCAGCGAAATCGTCAATCTGACTTTCTAAATCATCGGGACGCCGACTGCGTAGTAAGCGAAAAAAAGGCTTGGCATCTGTCACAACGCTACAAGGGCAATATTAAAACAAGTGAATGGCGGCAGCATTTATGAAACTTCAGACAGATCGAGCCGTACCTCCGGCGACACTTCTGTCATTGGATTCGCTTCGAATGCGAATAATATCGCATTTCCGTGTACTTCAATCTCCCAATCAATGGAGAAAAATGAAATTTAAATAAAATTTCCTATATGTCACCTGCGCGTAGACGTTTTAGTGCGTTCCTTTTATTTATTTATGTCTGCGCTTCCCGTATTCATTTATTTATTTATTCATTGATTCGTTTATTTTTTCATTTCGGATCGGTTGGTTTTTTGTTTTATTTATTCATTCTTCATTAATCAGTTCAGCGTGGCATTTTTGTATTAATATTTTTACCGCGTCTCTCTTGTGAAAATTTATGAAACCAAGCCAGAGAACCGCGGATCGCCGGCCCTCCTTGAGCACTGTGGTTTTGCGCGTGTTTGTTATGGAGTATCCCGTGGATCAGATTGAGAGGGGATAACACGGAGCGAAAGGATGACGACGGAATGGAAAGCCGATAAAATAAAAACAATGGAAATGCGACCAGATAATCTCGAGGAAAAGATGGAAGGGAGAAAGGCGATATGGAGGGAAAGGGGAGGAGAAGTGCGGGCGATGGGAAAGGAGGGCGTTTTGCGAATGGAGGTGACGGGAGATGCGCTCGACAAATAGGGGTGGTCGGGGATCCGAGCGTAAGCAGCTTGGAAGGATCGGTATAAAGGGAGGGAGAAGAGGGAGGGGAGGGGAAAGTAGACGATAAACCCTCCCCCCTCCCTCCCCCCAAGGGTTAGGACCGCGCGGACTGAGGGGATCAGTAGACACGAGGAGAAGACGAAAACTCCGAGGGAGATGATTGCTGCCGTTATGGTGAGGTCTCCAGCACCACAGCGCCTTCTCCCAAAGCCTCTTCTCACCATTTCTCCCATCGCCTCTTCTCTCTCTCTCTCTCTCTCTCTCTCTCTCTCTCTCTCTCTCTCTCTCTCTCTCTCTCTCTCTCTCTCTCTCTCTCTCTCTCTCTCTCTCTCTCTCTTCTCTCTCTCTCTCTCTCTCTCTCTCTCTCTCTCTCTCTCTCTCTCTCTCTCTCTCTCTCTCTCTCTCTCTCTCTCTCTCTCTCTCTCTCTCTCTCTCTCTCTCTCTCTCTCTCTCTCTCTCTCTCTCTCTCTCTCTCTCTCTCTCTCTCTCTCTCTCTCTCTCTCTCTCTCTCTCTCTCTCTCTCTCTCTCTCTCTCTCTCTCTCTCTCCTTCCACTCTTTTCTTTTTCTTAAACATTTCGCCTCGCGAAGTCAGTGGGGAGAGATTCGGCGACACTTTCAACACTTTTGAGTCGGAGTACAAGCCATCTGGGACGAAAGCTCTATGGGAAAAAGTGGATTCGAGTCGCGAGGATCAATCTATAAAGCTGCGGATGTTAACTCTCTTCTTCCCATCTTAGATTGGATTTATTTTGCATTGAAATCAATTTCGACGCAGAGATTGAGTAAGCCTATCGGCTACGTGAAATTTTTCCGAAGCAAATGTAGCGTCGGCAGAAGCTTAGAGGTTAAATCCCGATCGCGAATCTAAGGCGTATGCACGTTGTGATCAAATGTAAGCCGGGGTTGATAGGCCATCGACTGTAAACCGGATTCGCCATTGTGGTCTCTCGTGTGATTGCCGTCTGCTTTGTGAAGGCGCTGAGGCTCACGAGAGATAATTGAACGGAAAATTGCCGCCGTGAAATCCGACCTGGTCTCGTAAGCCAATAGGTCGCTAAAAAAACAGGAATTATGGAATGCGACCCCTTTGAATTCAAAACAGGATGATTCTGTAAAGGTTTTTTGTGTACTTACTCAAATGGAATCCATTCGTAATACGGATGAAATTATTTAACAACGTAAGGAATTTTAAATGCGAACTTGGTGAGTATTAAGACAATAATTAAATGTCAAGAATTTTTGTAGGCATTACTTACAATTAGATAAAAAAGAAGTATATCTGATGAAACTATCTATAATTTATATATTAAAACTTTCTTATATTATAATAAATGATAATACATTTCTTCTTTATGCGGTTTTTTCAACTTCTTTCGGTTATCGGTTCTTAATTTTCAATGCTCAAGGTCTTCCTATTATTCATCCTTAAGACCTCTTTCATCCATCAGAAGTTATAAACTCACACTCTCTCTCTTTTAACATTATATTTTCAGTTCTCTATTCAACACTTCCTTTAACCTAAATCCTTTCTCTAATCTCTTCTTTCCTTATCCTTTGCAGGCGCAAAACTCTTAACCCTTTCACTCCTGAATTTCCAAAACTTAATTTCAGTAGAATTGATTATATTCTATTATATTCTAATATATACTCCCTGCAAATGTGCTGAATGCCATATTTTTTGTTTTCTCCCTAACACCTTTATTCTAGTGTGCTATTCAATTATTTATGTTATTATTTTTAACCAACGTAACCCAATTTTGGATGTAATTTGTGCATCTTACGGCCTCTAAACTTATTATACTCGTATTCCTCAATGGCTCATCCATTTTCCAGATTCAAGTTTCCTCCTCCTTCAATCATCACATGTTTTATCTTCTCGAGATTTACCTCAAATCCGAGCTTTTTATACACTTCTATTAGTTTTCTCATCATTTAATTAACATCTTCCATCTATAAATATAACTTGACCATCTACAAAATACAGAGAATTGACTATCACATCTTTCACTGGTATTCCCATCTTTGAGCTCTTCTTAACCCATTTCCTTCAAATTCCAATCCCTTTAAATTTTGAATAGCTCTCCAAAATTATCACTAGGAATACTGTCGTAAACGTTATGCAGGCCCATGAATATCAGTATGACTTTCTTACTTATTCCTGACATGTTTTCCTACTATCATCGATACAAGACTCGCCGGCGTTAAATAGTTTGATCTTCGGAAATCTTAGGTTTTATTAATAAATTCGAATCTGTCACACAAAGTGCCGCCAAACGGCCTTGCTTTCATATTTTTATAGAATTTCCTTGCTTTTGCTGGTTTAATAAAGTTCTGTGCATTTCTCCTGTCATCCATAATGTTTTATTCCCTTGTTCTAACTTTTATCTTTCTATCTTGCAACATATAATCTCCTCTGCCTTTTTATATTTTTGTACCGAGTCATTCAGAATAGGCTATTTTTCTCCTATTTAAGTTCTTTCTCATACTGTCTTCAGTACTCAACTCGTCTAAAACAGCGCCATGTAGAATTTCTATATTTTTTCCACATTATCTCTGCCTTCCTCGGTACTTTATAACCTTATATTTAATCTGGAAACCATTAAGCTCCAAGTATAATACTCTTATAATAAGTTCACATGGTTTCTCATGACGTTTAAAGTTTCTGTAATTTCATCTCTTTCTTACTTTTGCATGTGTTTCGCTTTAATAGAGAAAGCAATCATCAGCAGTTCACCATAATGATTCGACTCACATTCCATTCCCTTAATACAGAGATCGGCAAACTTTTTCTTTACAGGAAGAGCCAATATTTCAAATTATGAGCAACAGGCAACATAAGAAGAACCGAGGTCATTAGCGGACCCACGGGGGGTGGGTCGTCCCTTCCTTAAACGTACCGTTGTTTTACTTTTTGCAACAATCTCTGTAAAACAAAAGTTTCTTCGAATAATAACTTTTAATTTTCTGAAACTTCTATTAAAATTATCTGTGGTGCCAACTTCGCTCTGAGAGAATTTAGGCGTTGTAACAGAGAGAATTACTGTCGGGAGCAGAACGCAAGTCCTTAAAGAGCCGCAAGGTTGCTGACCTCTGACCTAGTCATTCCAATAACGTGTATGAGGATTTTCCTACTCGTTTCTTATGAGTAGCCAAGTCTATATTGTAATTTAATCGTCTTCTGGGCTGATCCGTAAATACTTGTGCGTTGGTAAAAAGTATTCATGACTGTACAGTCGTTTATTTTACGCATTTGTATTAGTCTTTATTTACAACCTCAAATCTACCGAATACTCGGCTGCAGATTTTCTTACTTACTCGTCTACTAAAGTCTCCCATAACTATTAGTTCCAGATTCGATTCCATTTGCTTAGTCATATCATTTCGCCTTTCGAAATATCCTTCCTTTTTAATGGCTGCTATATCCTCACCCGACGCATGCATTCCTATAACCGCCAATTCAGTTCCAAACAAATTAAATGCAGCTTTATATATTATTTCTTTTCCATTTCTTTGCGATTACCAAAGATATTCCTGGTTTTTGCTATTTTTCTTTATTTATCCCGCTCTATGTATGTACACACCCATTATACTCCATCTGTCCGTTTCCCTTCATTTTTGTCTCCGGCGGCACTTAATTTTTTGTGCTCAAATATTCTTCTCTTTCGTAGAAATTCCTTGTATATCCATGTTCGAAAGAGTTATATCTTTTTCCGTAGCCATTGTCGTGATCTGGTAAAGCCATTCATTTTCGAAGGCATTGTAAACGTAGCAAAATTTCTTTTAGAGGAGTGGAGCACACGACCCTATCGAATAACTCTCAACCTGGAGGTTCAGAGGATTTTTATCCCTTACATAAGTCGTCTTCTTCTCGACTATTGAGCCTCACCCGCCCACGTTTTTAAGTAGTAGGTAGTCCTCTTCTCCTAGCTTTCGAGGCATCTCCCTCTTGTCATTCAAGGCAGCAATGGGAGCGCCTATTGAATGCCGGCACTATCTCGTCATGTCCCAGTGCCATTATAGGATTTCTATGGTTTTTTTAAACAGGAGCAGCCATTCCAATAACCACCCACCTACATCCTAATAGCAGTGCCTCCTCTTAGCCCGGGTATCCTTATTCAGGAAGAATTCCTTATTCACATACTATATCCCACATATCTGTGTGGCATTCGCCATCAGCCACCTGCTACCCTTTCGGTAGAATGAAGCTAAGCCACGATTAAAAATATATTTTCCCAGAGATTTCGAGCGAGCCATTTTTTAACTCGAGGGATTGGTGGAAGGAGCGAAGAAACTATGAATATCATGAATAATATTCGCCATCTTTTGAAAAACAGAATTTCATATTTGAATATATGATATTGAATTTAGGAAGTGTACAATTTCAATTCGGGCAGCCGTTAAAAATATCTTAAACGACCAATTGATGGTCTGACAATGAGATATTCGGTTGAATGATCATCTCATGGTTTTAGTCTCCGTGATCCGTCAAGTGTACGAAATAGAGAGATTTGGAGGACTTTGGATGCGATTCCTAACAAACATGAATGTATTCCGAATAGATAGAAGAGCGTCTCAGATTCGCCCTCTCTCTCCTTCGATACGACGCCACAGCGTTAATTAAATCCGTCATCTGACGGTTGGCTCAAAGGAGGCCAAGTGCCCCTCGAGAGCGTCCCTTTGTGCTTCCTTCTTTGCGAGGGAAAAATGGCACAGACCGCATCGCCACCTCCGAATTCAATGCCATCGAATGAATGATGCTAATTAAGGCGGCGGAGTGAAGCGAGCGACATCGGAAGGGAACATGGCCTCCGCGCGTGCGATTTTCAAACTATCACCTCTCCGCCAATTGATAGAGAATAATCTGTGAACGAAGATTACCAATTAAAAATGGCGACGCGTTCCAAACGAAGAGTAAATAATATGCGGAATATATCCCGCGATGCATTTAAGTTGGTGCGTTTCTTCACCAAGAAAAGACACGCGGTTTCAGAGAATACATCTCAGGTATTAAATGAAAGTCTCCTAGGGACACACGCATAATTTATGAATTTTTGGCGAACATCGCCATGTTTATAACGTTTCTATTTCTTTCGGTAGATCTGGTACCAAATGATAAGAAGGAGTTGATTATAGCGCTTGGAAACTGGTTCAGGAAAGAAAAACAAGAATATCTTGTTCTAAAAATTTTTCCGAAAATTAATGATAATATAAAAAAATACACAGATAAGGATTCAAATTAAAAAATTTTGCAAGATAAGATAAAAAAAATTAAAACCTAACATTTGGATTATCGGTATATTTAACTGTCGAAAGAAACAATTAGAATTTGAACGAAGTAAACCACTCTTTAAGGAAAATATCATTAAAGAATAATTGAATGTCAAAGCTAAAAGCATTTCAGTTAAATTATGCTTTCCAAAGACAATGATCGTAAAAAGCTTGTTTCATCTCGCTTCGACAGCAATTTATTTTTTGCAAAAGTGAAATTATATTTTTCGTAAAATTCTTTCTCAGAAGTATCGATTACACCGTCTGGGTTCTTTATTTCCAAATCTGCAATTTCACGCTCCACGTCGGCATTCGATCGGTCGAAAACTTGCCGTGATTAATAATTCAGCCAGTTCGAACATCAAACCCCCTCCCTCTCAAACCCCCTTCCCACTGTAATCTAGACGCTAATCAAACCGACTTCCCGGTAAACGGACGATTAGAAACCTTCCCTCCGGCGTCAATAAAATGTTAACCGAAGTTTAAATCCGATAGCTTGAGAAACGAAAAACCGCGGCTCGTAAAATGCAAACAAATTTCAGCGAAGAGGACTCGGGGGAGAGGGGCCGATAAGGATGGGGAGTAGCCGAATGCGGAAGAGGGAGCCGATAAAGAGGGGGGATAGCCGATAGAGAGGGGGGTAAACGATAGGGAGGGGTTAACCGATAGGGAGAACGCCGAAGTGGACGAACAAGGAGGGGAAATGAGAAAAAATTTCTATCAGACAAACAGCTCTCCCGACGTAACGTGTTTGCTTTTAAATTTGACGTGAGCCGCTTCCTATCAATATCATCTACCGATGGACACAGAACCCAGAAACCAATTCGTTGCCAATGAATCAGTTTTCAATCGAAAACAAAACAATCGCGGTGCCCAAATCCGTCCTCCTTCCTCTCCTCTCTCTCTTCTTTTAATCCTCCCTCTCATCGAGTCGTTTGTGTGCAGTGACGAATGCGGAAAATCAATCGCAATCACGCAGCTCTCGATAGTCTCTCTCCTCCCTCTCTCTCTCTCTCTCTCTCTCTCCCATGTATCTATCTATCCATCTCCCTCCCTCCCTCTCTCTCTTTAAATGTAAGAAGGGACTTTACGTATAGTCTCAATTTCACCCTCAACAAAGTCGTTTGTCTGTCTGTCTGTATCTCTCATCTCTCTCTCTCTCTACCACTCTCTCTCTACCACTCTCTCTCTACCACTCTCTCTCTACCACTCTCTCTCTCTACCACTCTCTCTCTACCACTCTCTCTCTACCACTCTCTCTCTACCACTCTCTCTACCACTCTCTCTACCACTCTCTCTCTCTCCCACTCTCTCTCCCCCACTCTCTCACCCCTCTTCTTCCACTCTCTCTCTCTCACCCACTCTCTCTCACCCACTCTCTCTCACCCACTCTCTCTCACCCACTCTCTCACTCACCCACTCTGTCTCTCCCACTCTCTCTCCCACTCTCTCTCCCACTCTTTCTCACTCTCTCTCTCACCCACTCTCTCTCCTCTCTCTCCCTCTCACTATCCCTCTCTCTCCGTCTCTCTCTCTCTCTTACTCTCTCTCCCTTTCTGTCTCCTCTTTCCGATGTCTTTCAAAAATGGCGCGCATAGGACAGTGGCGGCTGCCTTTGCTAAGGAGGTTTTTGAGAGGAATGGAACGGGTTTGGAGATGAAGATAGAAGAAGAGAAAGTTTGCGTGGATTGAAGGGGTGGAGTGGGAATAGTTGGAAGAGTGTGGGAATGGTTGCAGAAAGAGGCACAACGGGGGAGGGGCGGGCATCGGGAGGTGGGCTTCAATTGGGGTGGATGGGATTTGGCGAAAGGGCGCTTCCGGTAACAAGCAAGAATGCATGAGACGGCAGAAGAGAAAGTGCGAAGTGTTGGACGAATTAGAAGGGAAGGAGGAGGAGACGAAACGGGAGGGAGAGAGAGGGATGAAAGAGGAAAAGGAACGAGAACGTACAAGAGGCGGATTTTTGTCGCAGCTTCTTCGCCCGCAGCCACGATATCTAGTCTTCTGCGGAGGCCGCGCTCTCTCTCACTCTCATACTAAGTTTTTTCTCTCACTTTCTCTCCTTTTTCCCCTTTCATTCTTCTCTGATTTCCCATTGCTATGCGCAGCCGTCTGATTTTTATCTCTCTCTCTCTCTCTCTCTCTATCTCTCCCTCTCTCTCCCCTCTCTCACCCACTCTCCCCCATCTCCCCCCTCTCTCAATCTCCCCCCCTCCCCCCCCCCCCCTCCCTCCCTCTCCCCCTCCCTCCCTCTCTCTCTCTCTTTTTCCCAATCCCCCATTCATCATCCACTTCTATCTAGAAATCTGATTTTCTCCGTTCTCATAAAATAATTCCAGCGAGTGACAAAAGCATATATTTTTATCAACTGAAAACCACTACCCATAACTGTAGCAATAAAGAGAGAATTTGTTAACAAATCGATAGAAAATAATGTCTCAATGCTTAACTTTAACGACGATAAAACGCAATAAATATATCGTAATTCAACATAAAAACTACGACTTTTTGGAAATCACAGCAATATTATTTGGATTTTTAATTTTTTAATTATGAACACTGTGTTTAATAAAATCCTTTTACAATACATAGCAGTTTCATCTGACCTTTACGGTTGAAGCTATATCTTCCGCAATTTCCCTTTACATTAGGCGCATATACTTGTCTATCAGGTGGATTTTATTAATTTTTATCAAGTTCATGATCAAATATTTGGAAATATTTAGGCGATCATACTTTCAAAATTTTATTTCGGATAATATTTTAAAATGTGAAATTATTAAGATATAACGATTCTAATAAAAATATGAATTTGAGAGAGGTCAAATAAATCTTCTCAATGTTTACATGTTAAATAACATAATTCCTCAGGTAGGTTACATACCTAAGTAGGTTTACTCTATTAAATACATTAAGGATATCGGGAATTAGCCGCAAAGGCCTACTTTATAACTGAATCGAAGGAAGGTAGAATTTTAAAATAAAATCTTCTCAATTGGAACTTACTAAATAAATACCTAACCGAAATACCTAAGCATTAATTGAAACTGTAAGAGAAATTTTCAGCTGAAACTGAATAAATTAATCTCTCCAAGACTTCCAGTTTTATATTTGTGTGGTTATGCAGAAAGATAGGCATTTTTAACGTAGGAAAATTTTATTTTTTTACTGCCAGATATTGTTCGAAACGATTATCTTCATCGAAATCATCCACTGAACATCACAACCGAACCAGATATTAGATAGACCGTTACATATATTTTGCGCATGTTTACATATATATATATATAGAGAGAGAGAGAGAGAGAGAGACAGAGAGAGAGAGAGACAGAGAGAGAGAGACAAAAAGGAAAAAGACTAGGGATAAGTATAAACGCAGGGACGATTGTTACGTAAGCCACTGAAAGGTCGTTTTGATTCAATCCGTTTTCTTTTTCGATTCCATCGTTTCATTCCCCTCCAGTTCCATTCCCTTTAACTCAATCTCTCTCTCTCTCCGCCTTTCCGATTTTCCTTTCCTCCCCCTTTCCTTCCTCTTTTTCCATTTTCTTTCTCTCTCTCTTCCCCTTTCATTCTCTCATCTCCTTTCTTTCTCTCTCTCTCTCCGTCTTAATACCATCCATTGCGATTAAGGATCGATGCACCGATTTAAAAGTCATTCTCAATCGCGTTTTTCAACCAAATATGCGTTCTCAGGGCATCTGATTCATTGAAATATTCCTCTCCGTGCCATATGAAATTGCGCGATTGTTTATCCTTCTGAATTGCTTTCATAATCCAAATTAAAGATACATATTCGTCAAAGTCAGTCTCGGCGAGATCGTAATCGTAAACACACAAACTTTAAAAGTAGAATATGTGTAAATATTTCCTGGAAGAATATTATGCAATAAATCATATGGACTGTTGTACATTTCCGATTCGCCTCTCCAAAATATCAAAAATAAAACAAGCCATCAAGAAAAAAATAAAGCGTTTCGATAACAGGCTCGCTATTCGATACAAATCAAATTTCGCGCCGTCGTTTGACTTGTATCGGAATTGTTAAACGTCAGCAGTAGATCCTCCCACCACCTCCTCCTCACTCAAACCCTCAAGGAAAATCCGGAGCCCAACTTTAGTACGAGTCGCTAATCGTAAGAGAGAG
The DNA here is from genome assembly GCA_036926305.1 of Uropetala carovei. NCBI lineage: Eukaryota > Metazoa > Arthropoda > Insecta > Odonata > Petaluridae > Uropetala > Uropetala carovei. Next base: position 125,427 of record JAXCHB010000027.1, read on the forward strand.
ATGGAAAGAAGAGATGGGCTGGGGAGGGAGGGAGTGAAGGAAAAGAAAAGGGAATGGTTTCCGGAGGAGGTAGGAGGATGGAGAGGAGAAGGGAGGGGGGGTGGGGGGGAAGCGCCGGTGAAGTTGCCATGAGAAGGATTTCGAGGATGGATGCCCTCTCTCAGAAGACCACCGAAGCCCCTCGCTCTTCCTCATAAGTCGATGGCCGATGTTTCCGCAAAGAGAGCGGAGGAAGAAGAGATACAGCAGGGAGGCCGAGGTGTTGCGAAGGGGGGAAAGAGGGAGTGCTATAAAGGGAGGGAGGCTGCGTAGGAAAACGAAAGGGTCGTTAGGAGTAGGAGAAGGGCGTGGAGGGGGAGAGAGAGAGAGAGAGAAGGAGGAGCGGGACTGAAGGAGGAGAGAGGGCTGACGCGAGGAGAAAGAGAGGCGGATATCTGGTAGGAGATTCCCTGCCAGGAATAAATGAATGCTGTATTTATTCTCCTTTGAGCTCCTTGAAACTTGGGGATATCTCACATAGCTTAACGGAAAAGTTTCTACGAGAGGATTTCTGAGAATTTATTTTTACATTTATTCGGCGATCATTTACATCTTTAAAGAGAAGGTTTAGTAATGGAGAGAGATAGAGAAGAAGAAGACTCGTGGATTAAACTCAAGTTTATTCGGGATATTTGGCTGGCAGCGAATTAAATGATAACTCTCTCGCGCTACCGATCTCTTTCTTTGTCGCCTATCAAGATGGAGCTTCCATGAAACATCTCACTACGGGATTGTTTCATGTTAGTATATAAATCCCACAAAAGTAATCACAGCATTTAGAGAAAAAGGTGCAAATTATTTAAGTTTTTCTTTAAAATTTCGATCTATCACTCGTCGTCCACTTCAGCGTGATTACCTTATATTCTGAATATATCGAGCTTGCTAAGCCATTCCGCTTCCAAATTTTTCTGAGAATACTATTAGGCGCTAAATTAAAAATCAGAAAGGTACTTTTGTCAAATTTAATGTCGGACATTCTCCGCAAATCTCTTTACATCAACTCCCTTGACATCCTTATCATTTACCATCCTATAGTTAGAATTCAATAACCCATCGTCTAGGTAACGTGACTGTCGCCTTCAAAACTTTATAAATAATAGATAACCATATATGGTATACATTTGCTGATCATATGCCGCAAATCGCGGCACAAGCTGATAGCGGCCGCTAGGTCCTGAGAAAAAATTCTTGGCGGTCTTAATTCTCCACGTCCCATGTTCCGCTGTTTGTTTTCTAGCGATCGATTCCCACTCGTCATAGGTTATTCCGCTAGCCCTAAGTACAAGCATAACTAAAGGCATCGTACTCTATTTATCAAGTGTCGAAGACCTCCTTCAACCTTGACTTCGAAATTTTGAGTGTAATAAGACCGAAACGGGAACATCTTGCAACTGTAAATGTCACTCAATAGACCAGTGGTTCTCAACCGGGTTGACATGACATCCCTGGGTGACGCAATGTTTATTGAGGGGTGACGCGAATATTTGATAAATTCAGTGTATCATATTCTGGTTTATAAACATGCTAAATAAAACCAGGAGAATAAACATTCATGCTTATTTTAATTCCATAATTTTATCTTTATGTGGTAGGGAAGGTACATTTAATCTTTAAATGTGACTTGAAGGTAATGGAACTGTAAACGGGGTGACGCATAACTGAATGAACTGAACATAGGATGGCGCAGACAAAAAAAAGGTTGAGAACCACTGCAATAGACGAATGGGAAGGCCTTCCTCAGCTCTGTTCACGAAATAGAAAATCACGTTACAAGAAGTGGCCGAATATTCTTATATGCATTCCTTCTGGATCCTACTTAATTGTTAAATCTACACAGTGCGTAAGAGACCCGGTAGCCTCGTCCCCCGAATCCATAATGCCTCTTAAAACGGAGAATGGAAAATTAAATAAAATGAGTAATAGGGTAGGATGGGGTACCCTGAATACCTTATCTATAATATAATCTTGTCATACTATAATGGAGCAAATGTGAATTTTATTCGTTCGGAATGTAAATGTCGAGAAGCATCAGATCAGCCTCTAGCGACGAGGAATTGAATTGCCTCCTAATAGAAACTTACAAATTAAATATGGATATTTTTGTTTCCGAAATGAAGCCTATTTTTATACATTTATGATCCAGAGGACTCGTTTAGAACATATTCTTACGATCCATCGTCTCTGCAAAATCGAAGATAAAGCGTAAGATAGAAAGGAACGAATCAAAACTACCAGTACTGAGGATTTCTACAGGCATCTCACGACAAACTAACACTTAACGACACCAATCGATAAAAGCACCTAAAATAAGACCAGGACCGGCCCAAGGTACGGATCTGTCCGGCAGCTGCTCGCCAAAGTATTGATGGCAATAACCTAACGATCCATCTATATAATACGTTCAGGTGAATAAATATTTGATGCCAATTTATATCGCGATAAAATTCCTTTTTGTTTTCATTACCAATTATTTTACGGAGGAATGAGTAAATCAACAAGTTCTTTTAAAAATATCTTAACAAAAATTTACTGAACCGGAGCACAAAAATATCTCGGGTCGCTCATGATTGCGACGAAATCTGACGTGTGACCACATCCATTCATAATCGATCATAACATGGTTGTTTTCCTTCGATTATTTAAAATAAATATAAGCATTTATGTTGCCTTTGAAATGCGAATAAATGAGTAACAGTAAAAGAAAAATGTAGTACTGTTACCAATAAATCAAAGCACGTTTTGCATGCACTGAAAAGTAAAATACATATATCATTCACATAAATTAAAGTAAAAATAGTTTTGGGCATATAAACGTTTTATAGCGTGATGGTTAACAAATAAACTTTCATTAATATTACTTTTAAACACAACTTTTATGTGTCCAAAACCATTTTTTTACTTTCTGGAACATTCAATTATGTGAATTTTACATTTACTGCTTACTTTTTAGTGCAATAAAAGATAGTTTCATTAATTTATAATTTTAATTTTATTTTAATGTCATACTTGATTCAGGCACACCCGTCATATTTAACGGACAATAACGTTAGTTGTAATAATTCTGCTTGACTGAATATCTTCATTTAAACACCAAATAATTCTTTAACAAATCTAAGATCTCTCTACAAAGAGTGGTTTCATGTAATATAATTAACTCCATAAATTTGATCCAAATGTGCTATTAGTGTCTGAATAACAGAGAAATGCAGACATTATTTCAGTAAACACGATTTAATCCCCAACAATAAATTTCATTCTATCGATAGTTTGTTATTCGTGTAAATTGGAGAGATTTAAGGAGGGCACGAAACAGATTCTGACGACAAATAATCCACTCACAAGGAAATTTTTTCGTAATAAATACGCTCGTAAGTATCACGCGAAATATACATAAATCATATTTTTCGACTGGATGAAATTTAAATATTTTGATTAAGAATTCGCAATATCGGAACCCAGAAATTTCAAACCGTTAAAAAAAAGCGATTTATTAAAAATATCAATTTCCGAGTGTATATTTGGAAGATTATTCATCGCTAACAATAAGTGATGGTGAGGTTGTCAGTATTAAATCGCAATCAATAACTCACACATTATTACTCTGCGCAACCTTTCCATCAGTTGTCCGCATTAGTCTTTCCTCCGTCGCCCCCTTCCGCCGCCCTCATACTCCCCCCCAACCCCCTCCACTCTCTTTGCCTTCCCCTCGAACACAGACTGATACCAACCTCGCATCACCCGCGGAATCGAAACGTCTCATCGAATGGAATGTGGGTCACGCGCAGAGTAGTAATGCTTGTCCGAAAGTACAACTCTGATACGCATGCGTCCAGCCAGCAGCTCTACCCGAGGCCACATTTTTTTCACCTCCTCCATCTTCCGTTCCCTCCGCCGGTTTAAAAGGGAGAGAGAATCGCTCGTAACGCGGTAAGCGAAATCCGAATAAAGCGACAGCCTGAACGAATAAATCCACAATTATGAGGAGAATGAAAAAATTAAAGAAACGATTTGAACTTTTTAAAGACGAAAACCACGAGGACTGATATAATATTCCAGCAGAGAAATATAATATCAAAATTAATAGAAAATTTATAAGAAGAAATACTAAAATGTTTGCCACATACATGCATTAAAAAGAAAAGAAGGATCTGAATTAATGTCCATGACAGATGCAAAAAATGGCAGCCCAAAGTAGGAATAGAACACGCAATCCTCTATTCACAGGGATTGAGAATAGGAATGTTTTATAGTTTTATGTTTTGTCTGGTGTAGCCTCAGTAAACTCACTCCTTCCTCTTCAGTCCTAAATTTTGTGATTATTGACGCGGTGCATATTGCTAATAATACTAATGACTAAATTATATCAGTTGTATAATCATAATTTTATATGTAAATAAACTTAAATTTTAGAAGAACTGCTCTTTTGTATTAATTTAATCGTTAAAATTTGTTTTGAAAAATTGACTTTAGATAATTTACTTACACAAAGTAATGCTTTTTCGAAGTGCTGATATTCAAATGTTTGCTCATTCGTGGAAAATTTTTCCATAAAATGTTTTTCGAAGCATTTCCCGTGTTCTGTAATTTATAGGCTTCTATCATTGTATTTAAAATGTACTATAGTATTATGACATTTATACAAAATTATATGCATATATAACGGAAAATGTTTACAGTTAATTTATTACGTCATATCATCTTTCTCAAATAATACATCATTCTGTTGAATTAATTATTTTTGTGTTAGTACCATTTCATTAGGTTTCTTAATTTATTAATATGAATTTTTTTCGCCCTACAATATTTATGACCTCGCTCTTTCTGTGTACTGGTTGCTCTACCCATTTGTGTTCAATTTATTTGCGTAAGCTCTGATTTTTTTATACTAGCTTAATTTTTAAAATTTCTTAATAAATATATATAATATTTCATGCATATAAACAGAACAGTATTAAGCAAAAATAAATTTCATTCTTACGCAACTAATTAACATGTTGAAACTTTTTCCACTAACAATTACTTTTTCTGTATAATAATATAACGGTTGTAATACGTGGTTCAGAAAACTATTTGTAGTGTAATGGTGTTACATAAAAAATATAAACTAATTATATCATATCGATAGATATATTTCGGTATATAGGTGCCATTTTCAGTTTTTAGAATATATGTAATTAAGTGTACCATTAATTGCTACATAATACATTCATTTTTACATAGTCATTCAGTATAACATATTAATTCCAGAATAGACTCTATTAATATAAGTATAGATAGCGCCGAAATGCAACTCGGGCAAAACGTGTCATGGGTGAAGTGCACTGTGGTCGAAAAACCTCTGGGCGAAGGTGCATGGATGAAGTGTCTTTGGGTGAAATGTCATGCAGCACACTTTCCTGGCTACACCACAACTATTTCACACACAACTCCTTATTTCTACCTTCTTCTAAGCCTTCCAACTGCCTTCCCTAGAAACTTCCCTCCATATCCCTATCTTTTTACACTCTACCGCCCCCAAAAGCCTATCCTGAACGTTTCTGAATTAAAACTCGTAGGAAGGTTTTTCAAAAAAATGGGATAGGGTGAGGTAGAGTGTGGTCGAAGAATGGATTGCAAGGGTCGAGATGGTTGGAGTAGTGTAGGGGTTGGAGAAGGGATAGGATGGAGCGATTGGGAAGGAGATAAAGGGAAGAGATAAAGAGAGAGGAAGGAAAGGCATTGAGGGACTAGAAATTGATGGAGGGAATGGAGAGGAATGAGACAAGAAATTAAAGGTGTTGGGGAGAGATAGAAAGATGGCTGAAGGAGATAAGGTGTGGGATGGTGGACAGTTTAAGGGAAGGACGAAGGGAAGAGAAGGAACAGATGAACGACGGAGAAGAGAGGGCGGGAAGGAGGGAGAAGGATGATATGAAGGGTGGAGGGGAAATGGGGTAGAGTATGAGAGAGAGGGGTGGAGATTGAGAGAATGGATGGAGGACGGTGGTGTGGAGGATGTAGGACGGAAGAGATGGAGCGTGGGAAGGAAAGGTATGGAGGGACATACCCTTTACGTAGAGAGAAGGTGAGAAAGCAGATTGGGTGGTTGGAAGGGAGAGAGATAGAATGGATGAATATCATAAAGTTTGGGCAGAGCGTTAATATTCTCACCTTCCTCTGAGATCATTTGTTTAATCTTACGATTATTTAACAAACGGATTGCTTCTTGTTCAGATTAAAGTGAATTCTATTAAAACACTTTTAACGTTTATCCGTTTGTGAAGATTGTAGTTGTGTATTAAATTCAAATTAATATGGGGACAATAAATGTGAGAGTCATATTTCTTATGAATAAATTCCAAGTTAAGCATTTAAAGTAAAATTTGCAATGAAGTCTGTCAATGAAAAACGTATGTAAGAAGTACTTCAGCAATGCATGCACTATCCTTTGAGAGAAAGTTTAACGCAAACCTCTCCTTTAATCTAATTAAAATTATACGACTATTCAAGTAGACAACAAGCGATTCCTTTAAATTAAATAATTGTGGTCAGCGATATTACTCTTTTTATATTAAATTTTGATTAAAACGAGGAACATATATTGTCTACTTTTCTCACGAAGCAAGTAATATTAATCGTTTTACTGCCGAAACAGCCATTGTTGGCGGTATCGAAAATAAAGAATCGCTTTCCTTTTTGGTACAGTAAAACTCGTTTAATACGTACTTGAGGGGACCGACTCATTGCTTCGTTATAAGCGTGACTACGTTATATACGAGAAACATGGTTTTTGGCCTATACATCCCATATAACACGTATACACATACAGTAAAAGCTGTGCTATCCGGCTATTTAGAACCGGCCGGCCTTAGATACCGGCAATTACACAAATACAATTCATTTTTAATTCATTTTTTATGATTTTTTGTGTGAATAGTATATGTGTAATAACACAACTTCCACTTTAAAATTTCTTAAAATATGAGATGTATATAATACGTATTTACTCCGTATACTTCTGTGGCTGCCGAGTAATCATGGCGTTTTTGGTTACGTAAGCCATTTGCATTGTCTAGATGTTTTGGTTTACTTTTACAATTTCCAGTTTTATCGCTTTTTATTATTTTAAAAATTACCCATCCATTGAATATGGCATCAAAATAAATACCTAAAAGCAAGGAACAGGAGAGAAAAGGTTGTTTTAACGCTAACACAAACGCTGGAGCTGATCAAACGAATTGAAAAAGGAAAAAATAGAGCACCCATAGCAAAAGAATTCAACATCGGATCTTCCACGCTCTACGATATCAAGGCTCATAAGGCTAAATTAATGAAATTTGTGTCATCTTCTGAGACGAGTAAATCAATCAATAAATATCATACGCTTCATAAGCAAAAAATGGAGGAACTGGATAAAATATTATATGACTGGTTTTCACAGGAATGTTCAGAAGAGTTAAATATTTTCGTCCTTTTCTAATAGAGTAAATAATGATAAATAATAAAGATAAATAATAAAGATTTAGTCCAATAAATTCAATTTTGGGAACAGGTTCACTGCCGTAATCCCCAAACTTCCCGGACATCCTAAACTTTTCAATAGTCTTTTTGTTTTGCATGTAAGCGTAGCAACGTATTAAATAAGAATGGGTAAATAGTGTCTATATCTAACTACATGTGGAAGAATTAAAATGGAAAATGCAAACCCCATGAATAGTTATGTTTGGGGAGTACGATAGTGAACCTAAGCCCAAATTTGTTTGGTTATTGCTAAATTTGCGATGTCAAAATCGAAAATCGCTCCCCTAACCGGATATTTCTCCTAATCGGCTTTCCACAATCCCCAAGATAGCCGGATAACACAGCTTTTACTGTATTTGCAGTGAGTCGACTTATATATGCAAAAAGATGCTTATCAACTTCGCGGCATGTAAAATGTTCGACTGCTCTTACATACGATTTTTAATTGGTCAATTAATATTATTATTGTCATTAATTTACATAAACATTTTACATTTTTAATATCAATTTCAAAACAAAAGGAGCGTGGAAATTCGTATGGAAGGGTTAGATGGAGGAAGGGGACCTCTACGAACAAGTGCGCGGTAAACGGGCGGAAACTATTCATTACTTATCGCTCTGCCCGCCAAAATTCGTTATATATGGGGCATTTTTGCCACGGGACCAAACATTTGTTCGTTACAGCTGAGAATTCGTAAAATGCGTGTTCATTACATCCGAGAAATTTAACCAATGCCCTTATGGAGAAGTTCAAGGGACCGAGACATTTCTTCATTATAGCCGAGATTTCGTTTTAGGCGTGATCGTTATAAACGAGTTTTACTGTATAAGTAAACCGTGATTAAATCCAACTAAGATGGGCATAATTTTCATGCCAATTAAATTTTCCTGATTAAATTAAAATCGGCGTAGCTCGAATCCAATACCAGTTTCGAGTGATTCAGAAGGAAATTTAATCCTGATCGCAGACAAAGTAGAATGGGTACTTTTAACTGCACTGACCTTTAAGTGCAAAGATACGGTTCAGCCATTTTAAAATTTCAAATTAAAAATAGATTAGTTCCACTGTAAATTGAATGGATAAAAAAAGTTTCTGGAATTGAACCCGATTTTTTGCACACGATTTCAGTTGTCTAAGTTTTAACTTGGGACATTTTCTCATTTCAGTTTTTTCTGGCACTCAATCTAATATTGACGAATTATAAAAAAAAACCATTGGGCAGATGGCAGAAAATTGTAAACGAATAATATAATACGTATTACTAATGAAAAAGCTAATAACTTCGAGAAATAACAATTTAGATCGCACTAAACACTTTTAATTTCATAGGTAACTTCACCTTTAAAATAACGAATGCAGTTATACTAAACTAATTATTCAACATGATCGTATTTGATACGTATCAATTGAAATTTTTGAATTTATAAACTTAATGAACACAAATATTTTTAACGTTGGCAGGGAAAAAAGCTGCTTTAATTGCTTCATCTCAAATGAGAAGAAAATGACCGAGGTAGTTATTGTCATTACAATTAAATATATATTCTCCAAACTCAAAACTTTTTTCCGTTGCATTAGAAAATTATTTGAATTTTTATGGTCCATAAATCAAACTCCGTCCCGTAAATTTTTCATTTGTTTACGTCTGGATATTTGTCTTAATTTACACTGCATAAATGCAATAAATTACATTTATTCGTTATTGATATGAATGAATGAATGTTTTAATCAAAATAATTATTCTTTGTCTTAAACCGTATGATTACCGTGGTGCCAAAGTTCTCTGTCATTTTGATTGAGCAGTGACTGAGGCCAATGCGGTTTAATGTATCTATCAATACATAGACACATTTCACATAAGTTAAAAGATTAATATGCATAGCTTTCACGACTTGATGGAGATTACCTTAATCCATTAACGTCTATCGACTGCGATCATCTTCACAATTTACTGGACTATTTTCTGCATTTTAATGCAATTTGTTTCCTAACAAAATGTATTATATTATTCATGAAATATTTGTTGAACACTGTATTAGGAACAAATTTTAGTTGAAAGTATATACGTTTCCGTATTTAAACTCCTTATATTTTAAAATAAGAAAATAAAACTTAACGCTAATCATTTAATTACTTAGCATGATATCTCATTTCGTGATCAAATGCCCGCTTAAAGGTGATCGCTCATTTAAATCGTCGCTTCCACCTCAGTAAATTGTTTCCACCCTTTGATGTTATTTTTGCAGGAATAACGTGACAATGCAATTTTGCAGCCTTGTTTTGACGTCCAGGAATTTTTCAATATTTTCCTTTTTAATTCTTTCCGACGTTATAAAAAGAAAGGATTTAGAACAAAATGCGGCACATTTATTTTAAAAAATAAATTCCTAGGATGATTTCGAAAGTTGAAATTAAATACGTCCATAATGTGTTTCCCCCTGTTTCTGGGGAGAGTAGACGGATTCTAACGCTTCAGTATGCTGGGTGTTTGGGAAATGTGTTTAATAATTCAGGGCCTGAATTCAGTAGGCCAAACCGAAGCAAAAAGGTTCCCGTCAACATGGTTCGAAAAACGCTTCCTAACCGTGCAACCCTCACTTCGTGTTGCCGGTGCTACTATCATAAATGAAGACCAATATCATTCTAACGAGCCGTTTATCCATATGGATGTGTTGCAGAATGTTTTCTACGGTGTCCCCCGCCTCTATGCACACGCTTCTGAGCAACGTATGTATTGGAGACCGGCTCACACGTTGGATAAAAAGGAACTGTTACACAAGACACTAGCATATGTTGCCTTAGTAGCATCAAAAACACAAAAAGTGGCATTAGCTCGGCTAGGAGGGGAATTTCGACCGATGTTGATGGAAACTTTTTGCTTTGGTTTGACCTATTGAATTCACAGAAAGCCTGTAGACGACAGAATATAAAATAAAATGTTTGACGGCAAAAACAACGAAAGCTCACAAGACTAAATCAATAGGAAAGCATGTAAAAAGATGTTTTTTATACCCAGGCGCGAAATAAATTAACAATTTGCATCGACATTTTTATCGTTGAACACACTTTATTGGTAATAATTTTATTACATATTGATATTTAAAAACAAAAGTTAATAAAATAATGTACTCGAACACAGTAGCATTTAGCTTTTATTATGAATCGCCCGGAATCACGCAAAACCCCATTAAAGAAGGTTACCGAATAAAACTTTTTCTAACAAACTTCTCCAACATGAAAATATATCAAATCGGTCTGCAAGAATTACTGCTGGAAATTCATTTTCAAAAAATCAGGTTTAAAGTCCAGGTGCTATTATGAATTACTACTGAAAATATGTCTGAAAATGGTGGGAGAAAATGACTTCGTTAAAAGGTCGTCAAATCAATTTTAGGTTTGGCAAAATAATCACATATCTACCAAAATTAAATAGTTAAATATTGAAATTCTGTTTTTACATGTGTCACCTTGGCACACAATTGTGAAGTGTCGTACCTATAATAATAAGCTTTATTGGTATGGCAACCGCATAAAAACAGACTGCACAAAGCTAGACTTCTACTAAAAATACCAATTTTTGTTGGCGGATAGATATTTGTTGGGATGTGACGTATTGAAGATAAGCAAATAATAAAATATAATTTGTAGAACCAGATTATTTTGAAAATGATACCGAAACAATAAATTCATCTTTAACCTTCATTTTAGCGGCCAATTTACTTATCTGGTTATCATGACAACGAATTAGTAGTAGTTTTTTTTTTTTTTTTTTTTTTTAACTTTTAAAGTGGTTCAAATGGAGATACGTACACGACACGTGAATTTCCGTACAAACAAGGGAACTTAGTTTATTTTTACTTCTGATAGTTTTTAAATTCTCTCCTAATCCGCCTTAAAATCATTTTGTATCCCAAACAAGGGATATTTTAAATATTTGAATGATAAAATCTATTTTAAAGCAAAGACCAATTCCTGTGTTTTTTTTTTTTTTTTTTTTTTTTTCCGAATGAATTTGGCTGAAAATATCGTATAATTACTCTAGCATGTCACGGATAATGACTCCTTTTCCTTTGGAGCTGTTTTAATGAATGTCTCTTATTAAAAACATAAACACGAAGACATCCTATGCAAGCATTATCGGAATAATGTGTGCTGTGCTTTTAGAATATCTCTATTAAAACACAAAATAAACCTGAACGAAAACAAAATCCTGTCTGCGAAAAAATTTAAAATGTGTAATATATTGCTAAAATATAATTTGAATACCCAATTGTGCTATTCCTATTACTAATCTATTTGGAGTGATCGGTGCTTTTCCATTGAGAATTGAATTAAAATCCGTCGCAGTCAACCGGAATTCAGCGCCCATATTACTCACCTACAATTCCCCCCCCCCCCCTCTCTCGTAATCTTTTAAACGTGTGGACGACACTTGTTCCGTTCTTCTTACTATAACTGATGAATTTCTATTTTGAGAGTCCTGATCTTTCGTCTGAATCTGCTCTTACAGTGATTTGTTGGCCTAGTAAAAATGTCTACACCGAGCATTTTCTTTTTTTTTTTTTTTTTTTTTTTTTTTTTTTTTTTATATTGGTGATGGTGTCCGAGATTTTTTCGGGCGCTCTTGTCCACCATGGAAAGTCTAATGAGAGGGAGGGAGTCATAGAGTTCCCCCCTTCAACGGGCCACTCAACACGCCTTCAAGTTATTCAGACTCGGGTCATAAAAGGATACCACTCCAAGCGTGAGTTCATCAAGAAAATATGCAAATGAGCTCCCTTCACCTGCTCACCCACAGGCCAAATGCGTAAATTCATTAGCAAAAGTTGATAAAATCCAAACTGTGGCGAAGGTAACCTTTCCCGCTCCAAACCAGAGCTTAACTCCCTGCAGCCCAGACAAACGCTTAGCGACGTTACGGACAATACTTCACTCGAACGTGAAGAGTGATAGATTCTCAAAAAATTATATACGCCTCACGCATTAGTCATTGAGGGTTTGCTTTTATCTCTAAAATAGTAAAAACGCCAATAACTTGGCGAGAGGGAGTATTATTTACTCTAATAAAGATTGGAGAAACTTCTTTATAACCATAAAAATTGTAAATTAGGAAGCAACCACATACCGATCACTCTACACCATGGATGGAACACTTACGCAATTTTACATACTCACGGGTTAATGGGAAGCTACTCCACGCCAGGGACCTTATGTTAACACACGCACGAAACACGCAAACACAAAACCACACGGTGCACTCCCTTTTTCAAAAAAGCCTAGATACGTATTTCAGAATCAATGCAGAAAGTACACTGTGAGGTTTTAATTTTGTTTCTTTAATGTAAAAACATTTTAGTTAAACAAATGACCAAGTAAGCGAAGATCTGGAGATCTCGTTGGCTGTAATATCAATCAGCTGTCCATGAAACATAGATTCAACGTTGTGAGGGATTATATATACATTCACTAATGTGTTGCGCTTCTTTTTGAACACCTTTTAGCTATAGTTATCTATTAAATATGTTCTCGTTTGCTTTGAAATCAAATGCAGAAAAGAAACCTTACTGAGATTTATTATTTTCATGAGTAATAACATACGATCTCCTAAAGGTGTACCAAGCTTACGCACGTTGCTAACTGCAAAATCCCAAAATAATCCTACCGGGCGAACATTTGAGAATCCCTATTTTGATACAAGCCAATTTCATTTATTCATTTTCATTTTAAAAGCACTTTAATGCAAATGAAAACGAAAATTAAATATTTTTATCTGACTTTTAAGAATTCAGACGTAAACTAAAGAATACATTACATGATATTTTGACCTTTAAATGATTTATTAACTTCTCCTTTAGTCTGTGAATGATAGTAATGCAATATTGTAATATGATTCACAATAGAAACGATGTGTATTTCACTGTACTTTCAGAACTGATTCGTATAATATTGAACGTAAGCTTGCGTTTACTATGGTTTTCTAGAATATAAATTAATTGAATTCTTCTGATGATTAAGTACCTTTCAATTACCAAATAAAACACCGTTCATTGGTAACCGTCAGAAATTAGGAGCAATAATTGACATTAATTTGGAATAACTGCCACCAGAGTGGAGTATTAACATTTATTTCCAGACACCATTCCGAATATGTCTCCTATTGGCGAATATACTCAATTTAAACGCAGATGCCATTAGTTTTGGGCAATTATTCGCGTTACAAAGAATCCTATCGTGCCATCAACACTCCATTATCAGAAAAATCTGATGTGGCCAACACATGACTTTCTCCATATTTGGGGTATAGATATTTAAATTATTATGAATAGCAGTATAAGGTAAAATTATTGTTTCGTGGGGGGAGTCGTGGCGTAGTGGTGCGGGCGCAGGCCTGCTACGCTTAGCAAACTTGGTGCGAACCGGGTTGCCCGGCTCCCCATTTGCGTGTTTAGAGGAGAACACGCAAATCAGCGCCCCGTCCTTCGGAAGGGACGTAAAGCCGTTGGTCCCCTTGGTGTTTCTCGTTAAGAGTAGGCTAATGCCGGCACCGGGTTTCACTCCTCCCTTGCTTTGTGATTTAGACTGAGAAGCCTTCTAGCGCTGGAGTCGTTTGAAGTCACAAGGTCCCCCCCAATTGGTATTGTTTCGTATCGTAGAAGAATAGTTCTTATTGCCGTAAATTATATGTTTAATATGTTTACAGAATTCACCGCTAGTTGGTGGCGCTGTATACTGGAAATTTAAGAATAAGTTAAATATCTCCGAAATGGGTGGTTCTACGAAAATTTGTTTCAAACAAAACTTGGAAGAAATATTATTCTCTGTAACTTTGGTCCTCACAAATATTACCAATAACGACATTTATAAGGAGATATTTGACGGAAACCGGGAAAACCGATTATTTAGAAATAATTCCTAAACAATAACTGCTATGGAAAATTATTTCAAATGAAAGTTGTAGGAAATTACATTCTCTATAATATTTGTGTAGAATTGTATATACAATAATGATGTTTTAACGGGCAAATATCGCAAAAACCGAATCGGGTTTCGAATAAACCTCGACTTTCGATTAACCGTTATTGTCCAAAAACTAATCATTTCTTTGTGCTCATGTTAAAGTGTTATACATGAAGTTTGTTAACGATATGGCGAGTACTTCTTGAGTTAGAGCGCCCACAATCACATCCATCCATCCATCCACACACACAGACATTCCGAAAATAGTCTAAACGTTTTCTAGGGACCTCAAAACGTGTATTTCCGTTGAAATCTCGAAGTCGATTTTTTCCGTGATCACAATACTTTCCATATACAACGTATGGGGAAAATAAAAAGCCACAAATTTTTATTCACGTATAAAGATGTATATCTAATCAAGATTGCGACGCAAACTACTAAGGAAGAACATTAAATGTTGCAGCTTAATTACACGTTCACGATTACTTCATGCTTACGAACAATATTTTTAAAAATATTGCGTTCAATTATAATTTTAAAACTTTTAGCATGTAATTTACTCGCACTAATCGTCTGCTGAATCATGGTCGTTGACAACTAGCAAATTCGGCGTTGTTCCGTTACCTTTAGAATAAATGAATTATTACTCACATAAATAATTAACCATTTCCATAAATAATTACCTACTCACTTTGATATTTCGATGCCATTTCCTAGCAGGAACATCAAGGGGTCCGCTTGGAGTTGAAACTCAATCCATCTCCTCTGATCCGTAAGGCAGAACGAACGACATCACGTAGACTTCTGTTTTCCGCCATCTTTGACAGACCAAATTCATCGTAGCACCTCACTCTTCCTTTTCACTCAGCATCAACAAATAACAACGAAGAAATCACCGAAAAACGAAACTTTTCGATTAAAAAGAGACGATTGCGCTAACGGCAGGATGTTTTCTCGAGCTGCAAAATGACTGGGAACAAGTCCAATAAGTCCTGACGCTGTCGAGAGTTGAAGACTGCTCTTCTCGTGACCGCAGATTTTAAGAAGAGTGGCTTCGTTTTGTCAGCATCGACCAATCACCGTCAACGTTGTCCCCCCCCCCCCCTTTTTGTTGTATATAACACGGAGCTATACAGCCCCATGCGAAACTCGATCGGGTTAACCACCTGCCTTGTGGAGCGTTTCGCTTACCGAGAAAATTTCTCCGAACCAGCGATGTTCCAGATTACCGAAATATATCTCCTGTTTTCGACTTGGCGTCCTACTTGGATTTCGCGGAAACGTTCGATGGTTTACGATTGGCTGATCCAAGTGGTTAGATATATTTTTTTAAGATATTGGTCTGTGATTGGTTGAAAAAATTAGTGTGGAGTAGATGAGCAGTCGTCTTGAAATATTGATTTGCTGTTGGACGTGCATATCCATATTTCGTGAGAGTAAGTGAAAGGCGGTCGATTGCGTTATTTATTCATTTTAGATGCATTCAATTTGTACTTTTATTACTGTTAATGTAAGTGTGAGGCTATAGAAATAAGATAGAGTAGCTAAACTGTGCGTTTTTGTTGAAGTTGTGTTCGATCTTTTCAAGGTGAAACTGGGAAGAAACCAACATGGCGGTTCAGTTGCTCGACGCTGCAGAGTTTCGGAAGAAATTGCTCCTGCATGCATTTCCACTCGCCTCCGGTCAGAAGAAGCTTCGAAATGTAATTGTGAGTAATCAATAGATTATTTATAAATAATTTTGGAATGTGATAACAAATTAATCACGCACAATAACGCATTCCAGTTCCGAAAGAATGAAACAAAACTATTACGAACTAGGTTATGGCACCTTACGCCTACATTAGGACTTTTTATATGACGTTTCACGTGAATGAAAATTGTTTTCAAATGTCTTTACTGGTTTTTGAAGTGCGCCGAGGGAAGGCTTCCGTAGTGAGTTTTATTATCTCTTCTTCGCGAAATTGACTAGCTGTGTCGCGACAGTAGCTAGAAATATTTTTACGTACACATCTAGCCTTATGGTTCAAGCAATTGCGTTTATTCGTCTTATTTTAAAGCTACGTGATTTGTTTTATTCTCGAAAATGTCAGTTAAGCTTGAAATTATATTTACGCTCGCTACATGGGGATGGTGTTCGCGCGTCGTCGGCTTGGTTGACTTACAATTAGATATTGGTTTACATTGGTGACTTACAGGCAACGTAATTTGAGTTAAGCAATGGAAAATTGGCAGTTCTTTTGGCCTGATAAATTGTACTTTCGGAGAACGTAATGTGTGCGGTCATGCTCTTATTGCGAAGTGAACGTAAGGTGGAATTGGTTTGAAATTGTAATTGCACAAAAAAGTATTGCGAAGGCACAACTAGTTTTGTTTTTAAAGTGAAATATTCTCTCAGCTCTAACGCGTTTTAAATCACTTCTTGCTGCTTAATCTGGCCTTTTAAATTGTTATTCACTGTTTCTGTGAATTTTATTTAATTTTTTACTGTAAATGTTTTTACTATAAATTTTTTTACTATGAATATTTTACTATAATTTTTTTACGACACAGATCTTTTACTATAAATTTTTACTGTAAATTTTTTTACTATAAATTTTTTACTACAATTTTTTACTACAAATTTTTTTACTATAAATTTTTTATGCATAGATAATGGAAATTTTCTAATAGATTGTTTTAAATTAAAGTTCTGCATAAGATTATCTTATCACAACCGTCTAAACTTTAAACGCTGAGTTATGATTTTGAACAAAAATTACTCTACGTTTTTGTTATGTAAAAGATAATCTATTATCAAATTAAAGGTTATGTATAATTAATTGTTTTGTGTTATAATATCTTGTTTAAATTCTAAAATATTGATAAACATTAAAAACCATTCGTACCTTGCTTCTCTTATAATGCGGTGCCATAGCTTAAATACCGTCAGCGCTTTTGACAATGCTAACAAGCAACCTTGGCACAAACAGTTTGGGTTGGATATAATCTTAAAGTGCCTGAGGCACAATTTAATTATGAAAACATAAAAGTTTAACATGCAATCCTTTGAATCACCTCTCTCCCCCACTTGAATCCGTCCCTGTTTACGACCCTTTATTCGAAACATATTTATCTCTCTCTGAATCTTTCTTTCTTTTCCCCTAAGAAGGAAATAGTTTTAAGAAGGCACTCAGTGGGGGCAATAGGGACATCCAAGGAAGTGGGTGATAAAGTCACTCGTCTCCCCTTTTATCCGCCATTGTCTATCAGAAATATTTTACATAGCGTGTAAATGATTGGTGATTTTCATTTAGCGAAGACCATAAAATGTTTCAAAATAATGTCGCTTATCTTGAAATGAAGAAAATAGTTTCTTCATTTGATGTTATTCCTAATTCATTAATTTGTATATATTTTAAGCCACAGTCAGAAGTTTCTTCTACCCAAAAGAAGAAACTTCTTTCAACTTGCCGGAATCCATCTATTTCATTGTTTCTTCGTCTTCTTCACTAATGCACTATTTCGTTCTGGCATTTTTATTTATTTATTTTATATTGACTGGATCGACAGAACTGCCTTTTAGAGCCTTTTAAAACGAGCAGAGAGGAGCACTTATACCGTGTCATCGTCAGGATTCAACATAGAGACATAAACGCGCTCTGCTCCTCTACACCGATTCTGCACCTCCCCGTGCTGACTAATTTCTCTTCTGCTGATTCCTTTGTTCAGGTTCGGCAAATAATAATCATATTTTATCGCTGCTTTCTTATATGTTTGTCTGATATTCCGATTCTATTATTTTATTGTCTCCGATGCGGAATCCCTTGCTATAAAACTACGCATGTAAAAAGATTAATTCAGCGGTTTCCAAACTTTACAAAGCCCCTTCAAATAAGAAAAATATCCTTGAGCCCCTTGTATGTCCCATATATGGCAAATAATAGGCCCTAGTCACCTGGGAGCTAGAATTCGCTGTTTGAATATTGTAGGTCTCACGAATGTGACAGTTAAAACGACAGTAAATACAATGTAAAGTCTTTTGCGCCCCTCTGAACTACTGCCCCCCCGCATCTTGGGCCGCGCCCCAAAGTTTGGAAACCACTGGATTAATGGGTGGAATAGAATTTATAACAAAATCTGATGTGACCAACACATGACTTTCTCCATATTAGAGGTATATATATTTAAGTTATTATGAATCGCATTATAAGGCAAAATTACTATTTCGTATCGTAAAAGAATACAGTCCTCGTTATTGGCCTAAATTAAGTATACAGTAAAACTCGTTTATAATGATCACGCCTAAAATGTAATATCTACATATTAATATCTACATATTAATATCTACATATTAATATTTTAAAATCTTTGCATTGAAAGTATACGTAATGTAAAAAATAGTTTGCGCTTACAAATCTCCACAACGTATGTGACAAATCTTTTTGAAACATTGTAAGAAGATTGGCCTTTGACATTTTATGCATTTATACCTGGTATTTCGATTTTGTGTATACGGACATTAGCTACACTTCCTCTTTCTTTCAGGTCTGTCGCTCTCAGATTTCTGTTTTGGTTTCGGTGTGCCATCCTTATTTGCTTCTTGTAAAACGCTTTCAATGAGTTTTTTCAAGTCTGAACGCAGATTTGGAACAGCAAGTCTGTTTCCTAGGTGTGGCCCCAAAAGTACTAGAGTTAATTCTTTCAAAAAATTCAGTCTCTTTATATTTTTCTGAATTTTTGAAACATAAGTAGAATATGTAACTATTCACCACATATATGTTTACAAACATATAAAATACTGCTAATGGCCAACGTCGACTTCTTCTGTTAGAAGAATAATTAGCGCATTTATGATCCATTACATCGACGCCTCCTTTTGTTCAGTTGTAAAATCCCACTATTTCCGGTTTATTTGTGTCGATGCATAGTTGATACCATCAACACCGCTTTATTCTTTTTTGGAACGTAACTGAGCAAGGTGATGTCATTACTAAATCCATGCAATGTCGAACCAACTACTCTTTTCCTCGATGGTAAAAACTCTTTTGGGATTTTCGTTTTTTTCTCTTCAGTGTTCCGAGGTGCTAGGGCCTGCATCCATCCTTACTTCTGTAATAAATCTAAATTATAATTATATAATTCTAAAAATTGTTAAAAAAAGAAATGAAAATAATATTTATTTGTATGTGTACAGCAAACACGCAAAAAATATACGTTATGAGAAGTAGGTGTCCACGAGACACTGTAACTTTTGAAAAGCGATTTCTTACGAACGGTTGAGAAATTGCGACTGCAAAAACAATGTATCACCCGCAGTAGGAAGTAATTTGAGGAAGGTACTGTGTGGTTTGGGCCGCCAGCTCAATCAGTGCAGCCACACTAACAAAATGAAAAATCGTATGTAGTTGTCAGACACATACTTCGGTTTAAGGGTTAAAGCCAATGTTAACAACGGCAATGCCTCGGCGTTTATTCTCTTGGCCATCTTGTAGAACTAAGCGAGTTTTCCGGGAGAAAATAAAACATATTATAGTATCTGGTGTGCGCATATTTATATCTTATCGCTAGCTATAACACCGCACAAAAATATAGCGCTATATAGTATAGCGCTCGGTGTGCGGTGGCCTTAAGAGTTCAATGCATTTATATTGGAAAAATAAATTTTTAACGTACTCAAAATATCGTTTGTCAATTTATGTGTACGATTTTAATTTGTTTACATGGAAACCAAATATTTGTTGTTTTTAATTGAATTATCTTCTAATCTAACATATAAAGGAGAATGTTTGTTTGTTCGCTTTGAATGCTTTTAATACGAGATAGGGAGGGAGAGAGATGGATGGTAACGGAGGGGGGAGATGGAGAGAGGGAATTAGGGGGAAGGGGTGGAGAGAGGCAGGGTGGGATATGGATGGGGATGGAGGGAGAGAGGGGAGGGAGGAAAAGGGAAGGAGAGGGTGGAAGGGAGGGGGAGGGAGTTTATACGTTATTTTCGTAAGATATTCTTCCTTAATTCATCTAACATAAATAGGAAAATGCGGAGCGGTTTTCTTCATTTTTGCTTTATTCGACGGATATAACTCTGTACTATCTTATTCGTGCGATGCTTACAAGTTATGCGGTCGAAGTTTTAGATTCACTAAATCCGTTGAAATTCAACAGGCACTTCAGCTAGTATATTTATAACGATGAGTAACATTGGTGTCTAATATGACCCCAAATGTAAAAGATGGAATGTAAGAATATGGGGTAGTGAACATTATATTACTATGATTAATTGGGCGATCATCTAACACAGTTGTTCTCAACCTTTTTCAGCCCAACGCCCCCTTTTTGCTGAAAAATATTTGCCACCGCCCCTTAATGAATACCGCCCTACACAGCTAAAAAACTACAGTCAGCTCCCGGTTTTACGACAGGTTAGGTTTCAGGCCACCGTCGTAAAGCCGATTCCGACTTAATGTGGACCCTATTATTTTTGGGACAGCATAGAAATAATACAAATATGTGCCAACCTATCTTAACATTAATAGAAAACGGAAAAAATATTAATACGTAAAAATATAAAAGCTATTACATAATGTACACAATTTATATAATAATAGCCGTCGTCGGTTGGTTGGTTGGTTGGTCACGCTATGCAAACGCTAATAACTTGAGAAATAATAATGATAGAAACTCGAAATTTGGTAGGGATGCTTGATTAACAATTATTCAGAGAATGGCGAATTTAAATCGCGAAAAAATTTCCTTGGTTCGTCTCCAAGAGAGGCATTTCCATTTCACATTACTTTACATGTAAAATGCGATTTTTCGACGTGCAGGCTTTTACTCATTTGGAAATTAAAATTAGAAGAAATAAACAAACGACCTTTGGATTTGAACCATTTTGAAGAGAAAATTATAACGTTTCTTATTTTGTTCGTCTTTTTTCGCCCACAGTTCAAAATATTCCATGTTAAACGTTTAATTTGCATATTTTGTGGAAATCTCGCCATTTTAACGTGATGTTGCTATGTCGACCATTATCATCGTTACACCTCAAATTACTGTTATTGTATACATCCTTCTGGGAATAAGCGTGCCTTGAGTGCTTCAATACCATTCATTACGAGAGAGAGAGGAAGGAAAGGGAGAGATTGGCGTGTTTTGTGGAAAATAAGTATATTAAAGCAAAATTTAAGTATCAACAGTGTCATTTTAGAAAAATAGGAAATAAAAAGCATTCTTAAATTAAATTCTTTGTAAACCATACGTGCTTATGAATTTATACTGTTATTCCTCGAATTAATTTCGTAACAATGGCCGAAGTTTGGAAACGAATATAAATTAAAATTAAAAGGACATTTAAAACTGTTAACAGGCAATTTTCGAAGAAACAACAGTGGATCTTTTAATGAATTGATTTGTTTTTATAAAAGGAATTTTGGTGCTTATTTAATACAGAGTAAGTTCTAAGGCTTATAATCCATTTAAATCTAATAACAGTGGCTATTATAGTTTAAAGAAAGAACTTTATTTATTCACTTTACAGAATGAATGGATTTTAGGCTAGCATTGCCTATTATAAAAGGAGTTACTTTGGAATTTACAGTATGTAAAGTGGAAGTTGTACTGAATTGACTCAAGTACATATATTTCAAAGCCAAAATCAATTTAAAACTATTGAAAGTTGTTGTTTCGGAAACTGAGAAGTCCAAAGTGGTGATCGGACGCTAAACGATATTAAGGTACATTTTATTCCAAAATCTATTTAAAGTATTATCAGAGGCAATTGATGATTGAACAATTTTTTTTGTAACCGGAATTCTGCTTATTTCATGAAATTGAAATGCTAAAGCATTAATCCATTAAAATCTTTTAAGAGTGGCTATTTCAGTTGAAAGAAATATATGTACATGGTAGGTACTTTTATTCACTTTCCAGAATGAATGAATTCTATGTTAACACTGCATATTATAAAAGGATTTTATTTGGAATTTGTGGTTATTTTAACTGAATTGAATCAAGTTCTCTTCTTAGTTTGAAATCAATTTAAAACTGGTGTAAGTGGTTGTTTCGGAAAATGAGAAAGAGTGCTGAGCAGACGATAAACGATATTGAGGTACACGATATATTCCAAAATCTATTTAAAGTATTATCAGAGGCAACTGAAGATTGAACCAATTTTTTGGAACCGGAATTCTGCTTATTTAATGAAATTAAATCCTAATGCTATAATCAATTTAAAACTAATAACAATGGCTATTTTAGTAGAAAGAAATGTACTATTTTATTCACAAGGAATTTCTGTGACATTTTAGTTAATTAATTAAAACAGACTTATAATATAGAAATATTCGATGGTTAAAAGAGTGCACAATTTTATTCTTGCGATTTTTATATGTTGCATTGACGAAAATTTATATTCATTAAACCCGTTGAAATTCAACGGGCACTTATGCTAGTATTTCATAATGGCGTAAAACTAGGTTCGGCGACGTAAAACTGAATTATTGGTTTGATGGGGAAAACGACGTAAAATCGAATCGTCGTAAAGCGGACCAACGCAAAGCGGGGGCTGATCGTATTCGTAAACCATATATCATGCTAAAATATGCCTGATTGTGGCCTGTTCGCCATATGCGGCGATTAGGGACCATTTTAAATGTCTTTCACACATTATTCTTAATATATTAGGTTTAAGTTTTCGCCTTCCTCATCTGAAAAGGAGTTTTATTTGTTATATGATGTGTATGAAACAATTTTTTGAGTTTTTAATTTAAACGCACCGATGTGAGAGTATTGGGAAAAACACCATGATTTGTTCCAAAGCATGGGAGTTCCCGGATTAGAGGAACACAGATTAAAGAGATTTCATTGAATTACAGTCTTCAATTGACAGTTTTGACCTCTCATAGTCTATCTATAGAATACAATTAAGATGCATAATGCCAGTTTCTTAAATTCTCACCTGCAACCACCTCGGTGTACACCGCCCCCCAAAAACTTCCTTAACGCCCCCTGGGGGGCGGTACCGCCCACGTTGGGGATCACTGATCTAATACTTAAGCTTATTATTATGAGCATGGCACAAGACGTAAGTTAATAAAAGATGGAACAAATACTGTGGAAAGAGAGTGGTGCAATGAATATTTGGACCGAGAATATTGACGTTTAGGAAGAGGCGATACGCAATACTTTTGAAAGTTTTCAAATGCCGACTTGAAGCAGAATGCCGAAAATAAAATGAACGGATGTCGTAATAAATGAGATAGTATTAAGAAGAACAAAAATAGAAATAATGAGAACAAAGCTGATAAGAAAGAGAAAGGCGGCCTATATCCGGTATTTTGAGGAAACCCTGATGATTAAATTTGTGATTGAAGGATAGCTTTGAGGCAAAAGAGGAATAGAGAAGGAAAAGATGGACGATCCGAAGAGCAAAAAAATAGTTATCAAGAAATGATGAAGTTTGCAGAGGACAGGAAATCATTAAGAACCCGCTTCCTATCTAAAAATCACTTACCTATCCGCGGATAATTACTAGCGTTTGTGATACAAGTCGATAAAGCATAACCTTTAACTTGCAGAAGTTTGACGTCCTTTATGGCGTCAGTTTCTCATTTTTCTTTTTCGCTTAAGTCGCTTAGCAACGCAGTTTGCGAGTCAATCTTCTAGATGATATCTCTGCCGTCGCATTAACTGCGTCAGCCGTGGCTTAAAGGTTAAATTGATTATTCCGCCTCTCACTCTAGGCCTCGACAAGAGTCGAAAAATCCGCGTGACAGTTCATTCCGAGACACCTCCTAAATACACCAAAATTTCCGTTTATATCCGCGCTCGCCCGTTCCATTTTAGTAAATTATAAGCGAATTCTAATCCTCGCGATGCGGAGGAGAGCTGCGCTTGTTTGCTGTGGCGTTAATTTGAGGAGCGAGAATGGCGGATGTGGGCGGATATAAGGTGAAAGGTCAGGCGAAAAATGATGTGGCGATAAAGAGAAGAAGTTAAGTGAAATTAGGAAAGAAGTACGTAGCTAAGGTGTGTGGATGAAAAGGTGTGTGGCTGAAAAGATTTGGGAAATCGAAAAGAGCGCATAAGAGAGGGGAATTGAGAGTCAGGTCAGTCAGTCAGTCAGGTGACTCAGGAGAATTGAATTATCGATTTTTGTTTCCAGGAAGGCGGCTAGCCAGATAAAGGGACGTGATTCAAATTCGGTTTTATCTCATCTTACTTTTAAATTTCTCTAAATATTGAATTAAAGCAAGTTCTATAATTTAAGATTGGAGGGATCAGATTTAAAAATTTTATTCACAGTAATTTGGCATCTGTGGTTGAGTATAAAATTATCACCCCGTATTTTAATATAATTGGAAATTGGAAGTTCTGATTTAATGATATTATCCATATATAGCAGTTTTTCCTGTATCTCAATAAAATCCTCAACATTAAAAATGAATCCGTGTATATGACGCAAATATGCAATTAAATACTTTACGATCAACTCTCTATAACAAGGCATCCTACCAAAATATGTACATATACGGCACGAAGTGTTTCTTTAGTTTTCCTCCACAATTTCTTGGAAGAAATCATTTTCTCGGTTCAATATTTTACGAGTACGGGCAAAACATCTCACTTATCGTTTCTTTGTAAAGTGGCAGTACAGATTGGATGATTTTATTAAATTATTTCAAGTCCTTTTTTGTTAATAGTAAACATTATATATTCTACAATTTAATATAACTTCTGTGATTTGCGTATAGTCTGAAAAACAAACATTATGAAAGTGGGTCTTTTAAATAAAGGCGCATAAAAATTATACGCAGGAGGATAAAGAGTGAGAAAGGGAGATGAAACAAAGGAGAGAGAAGATGATAGGACGACGAAAAGAGAAATGGATAATTATAATAAAAAGGGAATGACAGTGAAGTGGCTGAATTGTTAGTTTTTCGTCTTTATTGCGGTGAGAATAAATAATATAATAGAATAGGATGGATTAAGATAAAAGGGGAGGAATTTAAAGCAAATGGCGAAGTGTAAGATGAATAACGGACTGCGAATAAAGCAATATATCGTGATTTCCAATTATTTGCACGTGAAATGGCTTCCGGAAAAGTAGTTGCAAGCGTGAAGGGATGACGGATAAGGCGTTGAAGTTTAGAGAGGAAGAGAAATGGCGGTGAAGTGAGAAGTGAAGGAGCAGATATCCAGAGTGTCTGGTTGGAGATAATCCCTAGAGAGGCTTTATTTTCGACAAATCCATTCCCATTTCAGCTCTGCGTCCGCCTCTCTCCATCTTCACCTTCTATCTCTCACTCAGTCTATTCCATTCAACTCACCATCCTATCTCTCTCTCTCTCTCAAACCCTCTCCATCCTCTCTTCCCTCCTCATCCCATCCCCCCGTCTGCTTTTAATCTCCCCGCACCATTTCCGTCGCCAGTTTTGCCGCATCCAAAGGCACCGAAGATTTTTTAACTTTTACAAAGGACATCCGCCATCCTATCATGCTTTCCCCAACTCTTATTCCCTTCAACTCCCTCCCTCTACCCCTCCCTCTATCCCTCCCTTCAACTCCCTCCTTTCAACTCCCTCCCTCTACCCCTCCCCCTGCCCCTCCTTCTACCCCTCCCTCTACCCCTCCCTCTACCCCTCCCTCTACCCCTCCCTCTGCCCTCCCTCTACCCCTCCCCCTACCCCTCCTTCTACCCCTCCCTCTGCCCTCCCTCTACCCCTCCCTCTGCCCTCCCTCTACCCCTCCCCTACCCCTCCCCCTGCCCTTCCCTCTACCCCTCCCTCTACCCCTCCCCCTACCCCTCCCCCTCCCCGTACCCCTCCCTCTACCCCTCCCTCTGCCCTCCCTCTACCCCTCCCCCTACCCCTCCTTCTACCCCTCCTTCTGCCCTCCCTCTACCCCTCCCTCTGCCCTCCCTCTACCCCTCCCCTACCCCTCCCCCTGCCCTTCCCTCTACCCCTCCCTCTACCCCTCCCCCTCCCTCTACCCTCCCTCTGCCCCTCCCTCTACCCCTCCCTTCAACTCCCTCCCTCTATCCTTCCTTCCATTCCACCCTCAATTTCCACCACATTCCATCTCCTCTCTTCCAAATTGCCCTCACGACCTCTCCCTCTTTCCCTCACTCTCTACTATTGTTCTCTCCTTCTTTCATTCCAATCTCACTTCTCTTTTTAGCTAAAATAAGTCGAGACCAGTGGTTCCCTAACTGTTTTTACATCACGAACGCCTTTCATAATATTTTTCGTCGCGAACCCAAATTTAGTTTGATGAGTTCAATTATAAACATTTATGAAATGTTATTGCGTAACTTAATATTGCTGATTGAATGATGTACTTAACGCATTTCATTTAAGCAGGACCAGATATCATATGAGCCATTAAATGTTCCGTCTCCTATTTAATTGGTATTTTTTGGGTATCTAAAATATTACTTTAATATCTAGCAGCTTTTTTCACAATATATTCAATACTTGTATTTATGTAGATAAAAATTATTTTTGAAATACCACTTTCGATTATGTTTTCAACATGAAT
Source organism: Uropetala carovei (assembly GCA_036926305.1). Lineage (NCBI taxonomy): Eukaryota > Metazoa > Arthropoda > Insecta > Odonata > Petaluridae > Uropetala > Uropetala carovei. The sequence continues at coordinate 152,440 of JAXCHB010000027.1, forward strand.
ATGAAGGGAGCATATAATACACAACGTTATCAGACTGAATCCTAAGCCTTCTTCTAAGATTCTAAGCCTTGGTGAAACAAATGAGATTTTCAAATTATTTGCGTAAAAAAGATTTCGTGTTAACCCTATGATTGTTAAATATTCATAAATATCGTGTATGCGCAATGCATGGCTATATAATTAGTAAATTAAATAAGCGAAAGAGACAGTATCTCTTTTAATTATAAATCTTCGATTGATATTTTATGAATATTTCGGCAAGTTTTTGGCTTAACAGATCCAAAAACTTTTCTCTTAATCTTCTCCTTTGTTTAAGAAAAATAATATTCCGTTTCTCTCTCTCTCTTCCCCTTTTCTAGCATCCTCCCTTCCATTACTCCTCTCAAAATTTAAGTCACCAATTCCTTATAACTCTAATCAACCTTCCCTCTTCTCCTGCATTATTTAAAACTTCTTCTCTCTCGTTCCAACTAATTTTATCCAGTCGGCGCCATACCCACATCTCAAAAGCTCACGTATTCTTTCCTTCGTGTCTTACCCCAAAATAATATATCACACTCCACGTCAAAGTATTCGCTGACCTCTTTTTAATGCCTCTTTTCAAATCGCCTGTCAACATATCTCGTAGTCTCACAAATACCTTATTTTCTCTTTGCTATCTTTCCTATATTGGTCCTGACTACTTCTGATCTGAATCGGAATACTACTTAAATATGCCCAATGTTCCACCTTTTCTAGTCTTTCTTTACACTTTTTTGTAGTTGACGTCCATGCAGATCGATACTTAACGCCTACAGTCAGTAAATTTCGAGGATGACAACGAATGCGCTTATGAACTCGTCTAGAAAAAAACCAGCTGCTCATCAAAACATCAACTTTTAGAAGAGCTTTATTTCGTAAAATGAATTTTAAACGCTCCACCAAAACGAGGCCGAAGGAAATCGTTGCCGCAGCGCAAATCGATTGATGCCTATTATTAGGCTAGTTTTTAGACCCATTTTATTGCAGAAAACGCTCCTCGGGAACCCAGGAAGCTTTAATCTGGGTATAAAAGAAATGAAGAGCGCGGTGCGAATTTCGGATAGCGGAGATCAAATAGAAAGTCGTTCTCCCCCTCTCTTTCTCCCTCTCCTGCCCCTTCCCCTCTCTACTACCATCTCCCTCAACTCCATTCTCTGATGCACCTGTGCATGCACGTTTCAAAGGGAGCAGCACATCGTTGGCGAGGGATTTCTGCAGAGAAATTAAACAAAACCAGCTCAAAAGAGACCACAACGGAAGCGGAACCACGATGTCCTTCGCAGAATTTTCCTTTAAGCTTTGACGATGCACACTTTTCATGGAACGTATGTTAATTATGATTTGTCGTTTATATGTCAAGTATTCTCTTTATGCACCTGTTCTTTTGAACATATGCACCTTCTAATTTCACAGTTTGTATGTTTTGTTATCCGTTTCTATTCCTTTCAAAGAAACTTCCGAGATGTCGACATTCCAAATTCAGGGAAAACCGTATTAAAATATACATTTACAATGGCATTGTATGAATTATATAACGACTTATGTCACAAACGATTACAATGAATCGATTGTTAATTATGATTCTGTGAAAGCGAAGAGTGAAACATTATTACACATAACTAAGACAATACTATATTGAAGATATTTTAAACGCAGCGATACGTGTTTCAGTTCAAGAATAGTATTAATTGTAATTAATGAAAGTAGATAACTGTTAATGACATTTAACCGATAACCATAGCCACGTTGCAAATTCAAAGTCGTGTAAGAGAAGATATAATTCGTGTTTTATCTGACAGTGAGAACTTCCCATGGGCACATTTGTCACAGTTAAAGCTTTTTTTGCTGGGTATATCAGTTTAAATTTTTAATTAAATTAAATTATTGACAAGAAATGTTTAACCAATAAGCATAAAAAGGTTAGGAAAATCTTATCGCATTTCGGCTACAAAGCAGCCTTCGTCGGTGGCGATTGACAGTTTGTAATTTTATAATCTAGTATCAGTCAATGATAGCTACTTTGTAGCCGAAATGCGCGTCAAGTTCTCTCAAACATTTTTATTGCTATTGGAGGAACATTTTATTTCAATTTTGATTCCTGCCGTAGAGTGGGCTCAATAATTTCTTCTAAAATTAAAATTCACTATAAATACGAATCACAGCAATCTCTGCTGCCCGTATAATTAGGATTTTTTAAAGTAACCGAGCTAATTGGTTATATTTTACAAAACTATTTCGATTATCGATCTACAAACAATTTAAAAAATTCAAGCCGATTTAGTCAGTCCGAACGTTTGAAAGAGCAAAGTACTTTTTAAAAAGTGTTACGAATCTCGTTAATTGCATTTCTCTTGGCGCAGTTTAGTTATAGAGAATAGATTAATGCAACTCGCAAATTCGTTCGCAAATACATAAATATTTACGTGAGTAATCTTTTGTTTGTTTTGTTAGATTCCCTTTTCTTCCGAGTCGATACGTGAATGTGCAGAGAGGTCAGGGAAACGCCGTTTCGCTCATCGAATATTAATCCAAACGCCGCGGCGCGCCGTCTCGAAGGACCGGCCATTGTTCGGCACACGTTCAGAAATTCTAAACCAGAAATATCGCCAAGCGCATTTAATGTTTCTTTTGAACGTAGACATAATGGTCTTTGCTACTACGTAGAAACCTCTAGAGGAAAATTCAGTGAAATAGAAATGAAGAGCCAATAAGAGTTGTTACACGACCCCAATCGGTAGCGCCGGCTGCCACTGCCGCATTAACGAGCGTTTTATATCTCGGCAATAATATTTTACGAGTTACTGGAATTATAACAAGGAAAATTCTCGTGCGACATTAAAGGTATTTATAACCATAATCTGAATTCTTCCGCCATTAAATTGAGGGAATTAATTAAAAAAATCACCTTTCTCGAACTAAGGTAGAGAAAAATGTTAATAGTAAACATTTATTTTCTCAGTTTAGCAATCATTTTCGATACAACACGAGGTGTTTGCACATTTAACAATTCCTGGATACGACGTCTTTGCGCGGAGACTATGAACGCTCCAATTTCCCAAGTTAACTTTTGTCACCTTTCCTTCCCGTTATAAGCGAAGTTCGGGAGGTAAATGTGCTTGATTTTTCACCAAAAAAATTCTTACTTATGTCGTAGGGATAATAAAATTCAAGTTCCGTCTAAAATGTTTTCCTCCGGTTTATAGCGGAACATTCCTGAATGTCCCTTCGGCATAAAGTAGAAGAGGAATAAAACTCTAATAAGAAACGTAAACACGGGACTTCGTCCATCGATTTTTCCTCTTAACGCTTCGCTCTCTCAATCTCCCCTTCGCTCCAACCAGTCTACGTCTTTCTCGCTCCCGAATTCCTACGAAAAGGTAAGCGCCTCCGCGATCGGCTTTGTACGCTAGAACAGCGCTCTGCAACCTTTGTGACGCGACCCATAGGACTTCCATGAAAAATTTTCATAACACGCCGTGGTGCATTTAGAATTATAGGAAAGGGATAACGTCATTGCGCTTCATCATTTTTACTCTAGGAATACAATAGAAAATAAATATATTAAAAAGGACGATACTTTATGGATGATTTTTTCTCAGTGACTCGTTTTCTTGAAACTAAAAGAAATTCTGCCTTAATTGGAGGATTAGTAATTATCGTCACTAAATTATTATAAGTTCAGTCGATCTGAAAGTGTAGTTTCTTTGCAGTGATTCTCTCCATCTATGCAGCAAAGATGATTATTTTCTCCCATCTTCTTTTACATCTGAGTGATTACAGTTTTTCATACAATCTCATGTAAATTGGTTCTATGTGACGTGAGGAAAAAAATCTGCCGTGAAATAAAACAAAAGAAGTTTCGGAGAACTGTCACAAAGGTCTCCTTCGGTTTTCTCTTTGACTCGGTGGTCAATGTCACGCGTTGAGTAGGTCAGACGACAAACGAGTGACGCACACTTCTGATCGAATCATTGTTTCCATCTTTCTGGGTCCACACTAAAATCTTCGAGCTACGGCTTGCATTAAGGAAATCTATGGGTTTAATAAAGTTAACCAACGCATATATGTGAGGAGCGTATTTCAGATGAAGGACAACATTTGGACGGATGAACGTAATCTACAGGGAGTAAGTTTATGAAAACCGGTGGTCTGGTATTGCAAAACTCATATCAAAACCTGAACAAGAGATATAGTAATTGAAACTTTCAAAAATAATTTTTAAAACTGGCGCTTACATAAATATATTTTATTCGGTTACAAACAAATTTGATGAATTATTGTACAGAACTTAAGAATATGTTAAATGCGTTTAAATTCCCATTTTAGCAATAATAATAAATTGCTTTAATTAAAATTGTCGACAAATACGGGATTTTCATCTGCCCGAAGTGGTATTTCTAGTCTCGGGCGATGAAGCACTGATCGTCTGGCGAGAAAAGCGATCATGAACGTTTTACGTTGCCAGGTAATATCCTAGAGTTGTCATCTACAATCCCTTCGAGTCCCCTCTCCTGCCAACTTGCCGTCCGATAACGCCCTCTGCCTCGCTCGTTACCACGTTTCCGAGAATTCTATGAACGTCCATTAGACCCTCCGTTTCAAAATCATTAGTCCCGATGGCGTGTATTGCATAACAGTTTCTGCGCTCAAAGCGCATAATAACAGTTTTCGGTGTTTGCGATCCTAAGCCTAACTTCTAAAGAGAAACGGACAAAGAGATTTAAATATAAATATGTACAAAATTTATACTAGCGTTTCTCGGATCGATCACCCTTACTATTTCACTATTTCATTTTGACATTTCCGCTGGATTTTAGGAAAATTTTCAGGTTTTGCGGCTGTGAAAATGATTGTAAAAGTCTTGCTAAAAAAATAGTCCTCAATTCCACAAAATGGCCAAAGCGCCGTTTTTAATGATGCTGTATATAATCTGATGAGCTCTTCCTGCCGAAACAATAATGAAGCAATGAGTAAAATCCGCCCTTTCTGGTATTGCAATCACAAAAGTAATCTCTCTGTTTCAACGGTAGTCACACAGTTGTGGAAAGCAACGCAGGTATGAAGGAAACTGTAAGATGAATAAGCAAATTAGTGATGTCAAATGACAAAACACAACGTCATTTCCGATAAACACGAAAAATTCAGATATAATTGTAGCTATTTAGAAATTTTATTTTAGGTATTAATGAAGTATAATTTTAATTTATACCAAAAATGCCAATCAATCGATTGATTTATAAAGATAAAATTTCACCTTTTTCTCACGAATGGCCTCTTATCGCTTATGACGCTGATTAAGCATGATCTTTCAGTTGTAAGTTAAGACAGCATCATCGGAAATAAATCATTAAAAAATCATTTCCAAACATTGACGTGCTAGATATATAAGAGAAAAGAGTAATTCGACTATAGTTTGAATATTACTTTTGAGTTCACCTTGAAACACGTCGAAAAAAGGTCAAAATTCATGAAAATTTATGAAATTCTAAACGACATATAAGTTATTTATATTAAATATTATGCACAAAATTATCGATTTATATGCCGGTGAGTTTTGTAGCTGCCAGAAATGTCTATCTTGATCATTAGTTATATGCTATCCATAAGATGAAATACAGATTTAATTTTTGAAAGGACCAATAATTCCTAAGCGGTTATCAAGAAGCTAAAGATGGTGCAAACATGCATCACTCTGTTCATAATCTCCAATGATAAACAAAAATTTAATCGTTATCCTTAAAAGCACTGCAAAAAAATCATCACATATTTCGATTAGAGGCAGTCAATAGTTCGTATCATGCGCGAATTAAACTCCAAAATTAGTACACAGGGAAATCGTTTTGCACGGCACTGATAGCTGAATGAATACGATTCGTAAGTATCTTCAAATATTAACACTTCCTCCTCCATCCATCTGCCCTTTCCCTCCCTTTTATCCGCTTCTCTTCCAAATTTGAACGAAGCCATTGCAAATATTTGCAAAAGTCATTTATGAGAGCAATGGATCGAGAACTGTAAACCACGAATGGAGTGTAAAGCGTCTTTAATTTGTTTGAATAAATGTCCAGCAATTATAACTAACTGTTATTAAGCATTTCATATTTCTATATTATCTGAGTAACAAAAGATATTATATAAAAATTCTTTAGTTTATCCTATTTTAAGGGTTTATTCTTAAAATTCTTAAAATAGAACCCAACATTTTGAAAGCCAATTGGGAAAAGAAAATAAAAGCAATGTTCATGAATGGGGTATTTTTAGTATACGATCCCAATGAGTGACAGAACCGAAATTAAATACCAAAACTCATTTGTTTAAACGTAGGACTATTTCGCGCAAGATACGCAGAGACATTCTCGTGAATGACAGTTTCATTCGTCGGTTCAGAGACTAGTATTTACATTGGTCTGATTTTTTCCATTTAAAACGGCAGTTGCAGAATATTTCCAACACAATTAATTTTTTTTATTCGTAACTTTCATATTTTTTCAGACCAAATAGCACATTTATTTAAATAATATCTTCGCCAATAATTTGCGAAATTTTCAGAAAAATATTTATTCTACTAGAAATACTAACTTTTTACATTAAATCATGATGAGATTTTATTTTTTAATTAATTTTTCATTCGATTTTAGATTTCATCTAAACGAAGTCGAATTTTTAAACGCGAGTTTATTGAATTTGTGATGCAGAGTATTTTTTGCAAAAATGTCGATTTAAATACTATTTTACTACGGTAGATTGCCATAAAATAACGAACTACATCAAAAGCCTTAATTACACGCTCCCTGCAAAAACTTGTGATCTTTTTTAGCTGAATATAAATGGATATAAAAAAGTTTAAGAATGAGAAGCCATAGGTATCTATTATCCCAAGTAAAACACAGACTAAAGACAATAACTTTTATTTCTTCGGCACTGGTGCTTGTCTATTTCATGTTTTGTTTATTGGAATCTGCAATGGTATATAACGTGTAATCCCCAAGTAACTGAGTAAAATCAAAATTATTACACTTATTGACAATCTCGTTCAATTAGTCAGATACACGTCTAAAGTGCAAATAATATAGGAGAAATAAGACAAACCCTAAACTTATCATGAGAAAAATTCCAAAACTAAATGTTCTAAAGTTACACGCTCGCATTAAGAAATTAAATACCGCAATAGTTTTCTAACCTTATACTTTAACTTCACGAATATATACGTCTTCTTTTTGCTTCATTTATTTTATATATTGTACAAAAAAAAGGAATAAGACATGTATAAACAACTTTTTGTATAAAACGTTACACGCGATTATTTATGGGACTTTTCAATGTGCGAGTTGCTAATTTTGGTTGACAAATAAGAATTTTTGCAATTATTAGCGACATTATCGTATAGGGTTTACATTAGAATGCTTATATTCTCGCTTTTCAAAATAAAAATGCACACTAGACATACAAAGGTAAATGATCATTCGCGTTTAGCAAAGAAAAGGCGCACTTTATGAAATTGAATATCGATAACAAGAATAATTGTGTACCGTGAGACCCCAACTCCATTTGAAACAAGAATTTCCTACTTCGGTTTTCAATTTGTCAGAGCTATTCAAAGACTACACAGAAAAATCTCCTCTCTGGAATCACTCTTGCTGTGTCACAAATGCACTCACAAGCTAGGTAGGTACATACAAAGAAGTAAAAATGATATATCTCAGCGCTTATAATTATTTTGCAATATGTATCAATTAGAGGCTTGCTTTTGATCTCGCTCGCTTTTTTCGTGCTGTGAAATATTTCAAAAACTTTTCCGAAAAAATCCTCTGGCAATTCATTCATTTTAGATTCAATTACACGTAATAAAAAGGTAAAAAATCAAATACTAAAAAGAGAGCAAACTTTTGAGTTCCTATCACTGACGATGGTAAAATTTACCCGAAAACGATACTTAATGGAGTTCATTTGAATAAGATGCAAATTGGGGAGCTTCGTGTTTTGACTGTCACTGTAAAACTTACTGAACAGATTCAACGAGCTTTTATATTTTCCATATAATATTTATAGATGTATATGATATTTTAATGATTTACTCTTAAAAGCAATAGCATTTCAATACAAGGCTATGGTGTGATGCGAGACCAGTATTTCCGGGTTTAAAATTTCATTCGAGCGAGGAGAAAATTTGCGTTTTTTAAGTGAAATAAAGCTGGTGACAGCTTTCAGAGACGGCTGCGGCTGAGACAACGTTTCACACACGTTGCAGTGTTCTTATTCAAGTAAGAGAAAGCTGTCACCGCTCCTAATGATGTTGGACAATATTTCGCACTATCAAATAAAAAACTTGTCATCTTCATCATGGAAATTACCGTCACTACTCTCATATGTCCCCTGCAATTCACTTTCTTTGGAATCTGCCAGTTTCTCTACACGTATTTAAATTTCTTGGATGCCTGAAATATTAAGAGACTTCAAATATCTCTTGCAACTTCACGCCATGGTTGCGTACTGAAATGTCACTAAGACGCACAATATATTTGGGTAAATCCTCAGTCGCATGTATTCTTTAAAGAACTTTAGTGGACTGCAGTAAACGTCGGGCATCTCCTGAAGTTGCACTAACCCGTTTGTCTCCATCGTTTCTTATAAAAAACAAATGGTTTCGTCACACTATATAGGGGAGAGGAAACTACCGTCCGCTGACCGTATGCGACCCGTGAAGCCATGATGACAAAGTGAGCCTTTAAATTTTACATACAAATTCATATTTTTAGTAACATCATGATGACGAAACTTTTAATTTTTTAAACCTAAAATGAAGGCGAGAATTAAAATAGTATTTTCGAGAGTTTCTATCCCTACTTAGATAGTCCATGCTTCAACAACTTGATGAAGAACGAATTCGCGAGATTTTTAAATGACAGACTTCTAAATGAGTGGGATAAAGGATCGGGAGAGGGAAATAATATTATTTGCGTTTCCGCGAGGAAAATGGAAGGAAATTCCAAGAGGAAATTCTACGGAGGAGATAAAATGGAAAAGGAAATGGAAAGATCTGCGAAGAATTGAAAAGAGTTTCAGAGTGAATATTCGAGTCGATGGCGAATGGAACAGATATGAGATGCGGAAATGAAGGCGATGAGAGAGGAAAAAAGATTCGGGAGTTGGCGGGAGGGAGATGCCAGAGAAAAATAATCGGAAAGAGAGGGAGAAAATGTTTTCCAAGAAGGCTTTATTTTTTTTCGCCAGGATACATTTCGCGTCCTTAACTCCCGAATCCAAAACGGGTTTTCTTCGTTGAAAAATGCTCTCATTAAATCGTTCCATTTCTTCAAAAGATATCGAGTACCAATAACCGGTTTAACTTAATACAGATAAATGATGAACAGAAATGAAGAGAAAGATATAGAAGCGTCCTAGTAATATTTCGGAAATAGAGCAGTGGTTCTCACATATGTTTTATGCGCGGCCAGCTTTCTAACACAAACAGGACTTCCTGGTACCCCCACCTAGAAACAAGATTTTATATTTATACAAACGAGCGTCACAAACTTTGGTCGCAACCACCTCTTGGTGCTACACAATAGTCAATTTATTAAAACGAACGTTAATGCCCTAATGACCTACAAACACTTCCAAGAGGTAGATTTATTTACTTTGAGCGATTTTTTTCGCATGACCCGTAAAAATGCTGAGAGACAGCAAAATAAAAGAGCCACTTGGAGTTAAATTACAATGAGAAAGAAACAGAGACAGAAGATGGTATTCGTGGGATCCTGGCGCACGTGATGCGACTGACTGAGGGGAGGGAAGAAGAAAATGGTGCTGCCCCCCGCGGGGGCGGAATAACGGACGGGGCGGCGTGAGAACTGCACCGAGTGGCCCGAGAAGAGAGAGGCGGGAATGAGTAGGAACACTGTGTCGGACAGGTGCATCAGGCGCCGCGCCCGGAGCATAGCTAGAAAGGTATCTGATGCAGGGAAATAGCGGACGGGGTGATGGAAAGGGGGAAAATAGGAGAGAGAATGGGGTGGAGAGGATAGGAGGGAGGTAAAGGATAGAGGAGTAGGGGAGATAGAAGCGAGGAGAGGCATGGCAGGTTAGGGAGGGGGCAGATGCCAACGAAGCTGCTCAGCGGACCCCGGGGGGAGGGTGAGAAGGGGAGAAGAATGAGAGGGGGGAGGGGTAATTTCGAGGGTGGTGTTGGATGGGAGGAGACTGCGCGATAGTGGATGGTGGACGGAGAGGAAAGTGACGGGGGGGGGGGGGGGGTGGAGATGGAAGGGAGGGAATGTTTTACGGCGCCGAATTCCATAAAGCATCCACTCACCTATGGCATTTTTTTCTGAACTGGTGGTGCCCGTGGGAGCGGCGGGCGCTTCGCCCTTTCCCGCTGGGATACTGGAGAATTCGCAGCTGCGTGCGGGTTCGGAAAGGGAGAACGGACACGACTGAAGGCTCAAAACCATCTCTTTATTTGCCGGCGCGAATATATCTATATGAAAATGAAACGCTATCGATTTCTTTCGCAGTTCTTTTTTTAGGGGAAAACAGAAGAGCTTACGGCGTCGATGGAAATTCTGCAGCTCGTATTCTCATAATTTTCACCGCTGCTAGAGAACGGGAGTTTTTTTATCCATGAATAATTGCTTATCGGATTAAGCCGAACCGATCAGGGAACCGTAATCCAGATGAGCACCCGGAAATGTGGGAGAGAATTAATGATTAAAAATTGGACATTTTAGTGAAATATACTTCTTCTGACGCATAATTATAAAATATTCTCCGTGATGCAATGCTTCCCAGTGTTCTTAATGGGGAACATTAAATTAAATTTTACCGTCATAATTATAAATTAACGCCAATAAATATTTTTTTAATATCTGTTCTTTAATTAGTTAGTATTATTAATGTCCATATATTTGGGAGTATATTAAAACATGAATCTTGTAATTATTATCTTTTTATAATTTTGGTTCATAGAATATCCTTCTCCCTAATGTATAAAAACATTTTATTCGTACAAAGAGGCGTTCAAAATCTGATCTTATTATTATTGTTATCAGTTAAAGTATTGCACAAACTTACGTTTAATTATAAAAGACAGTACAATACGAGCATAATGCGGAATGGCAACAAAGAGAGACCAAAAATAATCTGTTGAAGCTATTAATCTTTCAAACAATTAAAATAATAATTTTTTCGAGTTTATGACAGCTTCCATTTACTTTTGAATTACGTTAACACTATGACTACTTGAGTAATAATAATTATTGTTTCATAATGAACTTCTATAGACCAATTAGCATCGAAGGTAGCACCAAATTTGACCAAATAATATTCATTGCAGTTCTTGATAGAAAATTAAAAACAAACACGACGATTACGCCAATAACTTCACTAATTCCATCGAAGAGAACAAAATAACCTCCATCCTTTCGATAGGCATAGATGGATTAAAAGAAAACAAAACAACAAAAGATAAATTAAAAACTAAGCATGCCGAAATATAAAGTTGATTTTTAAAATATCCACTTATTCCCCCAAGGCAAAGAGCCAATTTACTGTCTTCTTAAAGTACAAGTACGTTTTATGATTTAATATGCATAAAAATATACGCGGAGTGCTTTTACGGCAAGACGAATAAGAACCACGGAATTGTCGACACTTGGAATATATAGCTGTTGCTCTTGAACGTTTCTGAGGTGCTTCAACGGGATTATGTTTTTTTCAGCGTCTCAAACGGGCCAGAAAAAATATTATCAGTAATGGGGTGCAATCTGATAACACTTTGCGTTCCTTAAGGGCGTCGTTGAGAAGTGGCAAGCTCTCTGAAGCCTAATAAAGAGAGGTAAATTCCTTTGCTCCAAATTCCTCCTCTGATCGCTAGTATAATAGACTCGAAAAAAAGAGGAAATTTAACGACAAAATCGACTTTGGAAAGCGGCAGCGACCGTTAAAGCTTTTTGCGTGGGTGTTTGTAAGAGAGGTCCCGGCAAGGACACTTTTGTTGGATGCATTACGAGACTGCATTGCAATTTTCAAGTTCTTACTCTGTATTTCGTCTATTTAAAAAGTATCTGGCTCCTTACCTTTTTGCAATAAAATTTATAGATCTTAAACTTCAGATTCAATATTGAGTTATTTTATATATGACATCAGTTGAAAATGGGTACGTTAAATATGGAACTATATTCTTCTTTCCCTCGCTTTGATATCATTACAGATAAGGGGTCTTGTCCCTCTCTTGCAAAAGGCTGATCGATGCTTCCTTTACGTTTTCTTTTTATAGACAAAGCACTTTCTGTCATTTTTTTCATAAAAATTTTTTCCACTGTAAAATTTTCGACCCGATGCTACTCTATAAGGCTCTTAATAAATGGTTTCATCGACAATTTTAGCAGAATATTCCATCGCTAAAATGGAAAGTGAAGTTAAATTTATAACCTAAAAGAATATATATACCTATGTAAAAACATTACATATATGAAAGAGGATATCAATTCAAAATATCAATTTTTAGGTTATTCTACTCCTAAGATTCCCAGAAACTTCAACTGCAGCTTACTCTAGATTTTAACTTCATTGTTCAAGCCAGTTTGCAGTCAGATCTCGAAAATACAAAAAGCTGCAATTTAAGAGAAGAGGTGAGCAAACCGTATAAAGGTTGGCGCGTGGTAAAAAAGGGAGCCCATTTCGACAACGCCCTTTCTAACTGGGGGAGAAAAACGAGTATTATGGAGAGTGGAAATGGAAAGAAAGGGAATAGAGGGAAAATGAGGGGAGATCTGCGGATGAGATGGGGCAATGGTAGTGGCCATTGGAAAATGGGCGTTAAGGGACGATGGAGGAAAGGGTTATAAGGTTAGGGTGGAAAGAGGAAAAGGGAGGGAGAGGGGGTGCAGGAAAGGTGGAGAGAACACGGGCGGCAGCGGGCAACGTCACTCTAAGCTGCCAGAAAGGATAATGCAGGCATCTGATAAAAACCTAAGGGGCGAGAGGCACTTCTTAGCCGAGCTCCCAGCAATGGAACACGCAATATATGCCCTGCAGATATGACGCCCCGTGGTAGAAGATATCTCACTACCTCACTTCTCTCTTTTGAAGAAAATGAAGCATACAGGCCACGACTAAATATAAGCAATAAATCTGAGGCACACACGTATCTCTCTCTCCTCTTTCTAACCCATTCCTTCACTTACTGACACACGAGTTTACATTTTTAGCCACTATGCGGCAGCGAAATAGAACAAATGTGGAGTCTCCTCAAATTTATCGCCTCATTGTGCAGCTTTAGGGCCTTTTCACAGGGGGCGCGGCCACAAGGAATATTGTTTTAAATGCACCTTTTCACACGGTGGTGTCACCACCACCTTGGCCGCGCGGCCAGTAGGACCAGTCGTGACTACCTTTGTGGTGGCCCACTTCAACTTGGTGGCGCGACCAGTCGAGATACGTGTAAAGGCATCAGCGCTTTCAGACGAGAAGCCACCCAAGACACCAGAAGCCACCAACGGAGCGTTTCGGAACCAGCGCTTGCGTTAGCTCGGGTCGTCGCAGGAGAAATGTTCTCGTGTCGGTCTAAAGAAGTTAGTCTGAAGTGAATGCTAGTAAAACAAATCGGTACAACATACATTGTACAAACTTCCTGATATATTAATGCGTCGTTTAGTTATCTTTAGAAAATGAAAATCGTATGAGCCTGTTTATAGAAAATCCAATTTTTGTTGAAGTTGACCAAGAATAAACTAGCCTTATATTCTTTCATTGAGAAAAATGAAATATGTAGCAATCAATATTGCAGACGTATAATCAAGAAACTCTACGAAATTTTATCAAAATCGTTTGAGCCGTTTCTGAGAAAATCAAATTATTGTTACAGTTGCCTAGAATAAACTATCCTTATATTCATTTTTGAGAAATATGAACTATGCAGTATTATTGAAGACGTACACTCAAGTAAATGCGCAAAATTTGATCAAAATCGTTATAGCCGTTTTTGAGAAATTCAGATTGTTGTTATAAATGCGTAGAATAAATTTTCCTTAATTATTGAGTAATTTCAATCATCTCCACATATACTCTGCCCAGTATGATGAAATGCCCAAGTACGAGATTTTATTTATTTTCGCTATACCGTTTAAGCTCTAGAGCCAGTAACAGTCAGACAGACAGACGGCATTGTGAAAACCACTTTTTCGGATTCAGCGACACCTAAAACGTATATTTCCGAAAAAGTTCGAGGTCGAATTTTTTCTCAATATACTTGGTATATGAAAAAGTAAAAATTCAATATAGATGATTCATTGAAGATATTTTCTTGTAAATTTCATAGTAAATGGGATAAAGAAAATGCCCTTTTAAAATACTTTTAGCTTTTCTAAGTTTTACTTTGTCATATACGAAGTATATTGACAAAATATTGTTATCGCGAAAAAATTCGACCTCGAGATTTTTCCGGAAATATACGTTTTAGGTGTCGCTGAATCCGAAAATGTGGTTTTCGCAATGCCATCTGTCTGTCTGTTACTAGCTCTAGAGCTTAAACGTTTTTAAGGAGGTATTTGACGGAAACCTAAAAAACCGATTATTTATAAATAATTCCTAAACAATAATATGGAAAAATGTTTCAAATGAATGTTGTAGGAAATTACATTCTCTATAACCTTTGTATCGAATTTTATATACAATACTGATGTTTTAAGGGAGATACCTCGCCAAAACCGAATCGTGTTTCGAATAAAGGTATTATTCAAAAACTAATCAGCTCCCTGTGATCATAGCAAAGTGTTATATATGAAATTTGGTAATGATATGGCAAGTACTTTTCGAGTTAGAGCGCCCACAATCACACATACAGACATCATTCCGATAAGTCTAAACGTGTTCTAGGGACCTCAAAACATGTAATACACACACACACACACACACAGACATCATTCCGCAAATAGTCTAAAGGTGTTCCAGGGACCTCAAAACGTATTTCAGTTGAAATCTCGAAGTTGATTTTTTTCATGAAAACAATACTTTCTCTATACTACGTATATGGAGAAAGTAAAAAGAATACAGACGTATATATACACAAATTATTACGGTAGGAGAAAGCAGACTGATCAAATACATTGCATTACAGTAGGTAAAAGCGCCTTTCTAAGATTCCATCTATTCTTAACGCTAGCACTTATTTGTTTACCCGCTTTTTGTCACGGCTATAACGACAACGCATTACCCCCTTACATTATTTTGCTTCCAATCTTTTTACTTTATCCATATATATAGTATAGAGAAAGTATTGTGTTCATGAAAAAAATCGACTTCGAGATTTCAACGAAAATACGTTTTGAGGTCCCTGGAACACGTTCAGACTATTTTCGGAATGCCTGTGTGCGTGTATGTGTGTGTGTGTATGTGATTGTGGGCGCTCTAACTCGAGAAGTACTTGCCATATCCTTACCAAATTTCATATACATATAACACTTTGGTATGAGCACGAGGAGCTGATTAGTTTTTTAATAATACCGATTAACAGAAAATCGAGGTTTATTCGAAATCCGATTCGGTTTTGGCAAAATATCTCCTTTAAAACATCATTATTGTATATACAATTCTATGCAAAGGTTATAGAGAATGTAATTTCCTACAACTTTTATTTGAAGAAATTTTCCATAGCAGTTATTGTTTAGGAATTATTTATAAATAATCGGTTTTTTCGGTTTCCGTCAAATATCTCCTTACAAACTTCGTTATTGGTAATCTTTGCGAGGACAAAAGTTGTAGAGAATAACATTCCTTCCAGCTTTTGTTTGAAACAAATTTTTGTAGAACCATTCATTTCAAAGATATTTAACTTATTCGTAAAATTCCAGTTCACAGCGACACCACATATCGGAGAAATTGGAAAGTATTATCCGCCCAATAATGGTGCTTAAAGAGAATAACTGTATTCTTATTTGACAATAAATAATAATTTTAGCTAAAAAGTTAACTGTGAAATATATATATTTTCAAAATAATGGATCTATTATAAATGTTTCGCGTCGTCAATGTTGATCCCTCACTATAACATGCAATTTCGTATTTTTTCTTGTTTACATAACAACTGAATTCAAAGCGTCAGTTGCTACTTTAAAATTATCTCGTGATACATTGAGCTGAGGAGATTTTTCGGTTGATGTTTTGTTTTTAATAGACTACTGAAAATGTTTTAAAATTTTTCTCTATTGTAATCGCTAACAGATATTTCTGAGAACGGTGATGTCAAGAGCAATCATATTCATTGCTCTGTATGGAGAAAGTCATGTGTTGGCCACATCAGATTTTTTATTCTCACTACAATGTGCGGGAACGAGAGGGTGTTTCGCTAGCTACCTGATGAAGTTTCTCACTGAAAATAAATTTAAAATATCGGGAAGGAAATATATAGCATTTACTCTCTCTCTTTTAAGAGAAAAAATTGAAAAAATATATTATACGTGTATAAAAGTATCATGGCATCAAAACTTTTGCTCTTTATGGCGCCCTCCAAACTATGGCGCCCTAGGCAGTTGCCTGTTTTGCTACCCCGTTCCGCCGGCCCTGGGCCCAGCCGTTTTTGTGCCTTCATCGTGTGTCATCGCTCTTGGAGAAACACCTCAATAGACTCAAAGATAAGAAAGAGAAGAAATTTACTGCCGTAATATGAAATGTATTTTACATTTAAATGATGATATCTTTTAATAAATTCCACCGAGATATCTTGCTTTTTGAGCCACCACTGCACCTATAAAATCCTGTGAATTTTAATGTAATTAATGATTCTTCAAAAGGTTTCTGTCGATGAATGAATATTTCCCTTCTTTAAACAAGTTTCAACAAAGAAAAACCAAAATAGAAATGTAAACAAAACACTACTTCGGAATGAGGTGATTGACTGAATTTAAAAAATACTGGTAGTACTGGTGCACGCTTTCCTAATCTCAACACGCCTGTACCACATCGCTTAACGTGCTTCGCATAGCTGGGATATCTCCACTGTACGAGGGAAAGAGATATATATATATATATATATATATATATAGAGAGAGAGAGAGAGGGCGTGGTTTGGTCGAGATAGGGGTAGATGGAGAGAGAGCGTCTGTTTGTAAAGCAAAGCATTATTGCAGTCTCAATCGAGGAATCGATGTTTGAATCAATCTCTGAGGTATAGAAATGCCTCCGATGATCCGTTGACTCCGATTCGCTCCCCGTAACACGTGGTAACGCATGTTACGTGATAATGGATTTGAATCCGAGGATTAACCCGTTTTTGCCCGAGTTTTTTTATTGGCGGTAGTTTCTTAAAATTTGAGTTTTTTTACCTGTTTGGGTCCTAAAATTAATCAAAATATAATTTTTAGACATATGGTATACACACACTCATTAAAAATTCATGTTCCAATATTGGAACACCAGGACGCAATGGGGTCATTCATTATTTTCCTTTCTTTTTAGGATTTTTCAATATTTAGTTGGTTATATATATAAAAGGAATGTAAAATATACACATACATTTCGAAAAAGAACTTTTATTTAAAAAATGAAAAATATACAATGTTAAATATCATTATGGTATTCCTGGAAACAGTGATCATGCAAATTTATTATACATTTCTCGCAAGATTTTATTGTATTTTTTTTACAAATAGCACACCTCCCTTGTTTCTTTGCTGGCACTATCCAATGATTGTAGCCGTCGTAACGTACGCTTTCCATTGTGCGACATAACAGGGGTTTTGAAGTTTTCGGTCTTCCTCCTGTGGCTGGTGGCTTTCCATATTTTTTTAGATATGTCTGCACAACTATTCGCTTGAACCCTAAATAATCCAATGATAAAGAATTGTTTTTTCTGTGAAATTGCCAGGCGTTGTGTTTTGATGTGTCAATGCAAAAAATAAATACAGGCCACCACCATTTTTTTGACCTTATGGATATTCTAAGATTTGCAATATTCTCGTCCATCCTATCAACACCGCCCATGAATTTATTGTATTTTGCGACGGTATTGGGTTGTGGAATGGGAACTTTCTTCTTTTCTGCCGCAATCCAGCTATTAGCAGTACCTACAGGCTCCACGGTATCGCATGTACTAATCATGTGAACTACACGATTATCATTCCATGCGACGACAACACAGTTTGTGTTTGCGTCCATTCTGAAATCAAATGTCCCTCTTTTTTGTTTACCAATGTCTTTCGTGTCCATAAGTGGACATTTTTCGAGCCGATTTTTCATTATTGTACCGGTGAAACCAATACCACGCTCAGCTAAACGATTGGCTAGAGATAGAGAACTGAAAAATCGGTCAGCATAAATTCTAAAATGACGATCTTTAGGAAGAGAATCTGCTAGTTTTGAGACGACATGCTCCCCAAGTCCTACGTCATTTGGCCGGGTTTCATCTTTCCCGCCATAAGGATGCATTTGAATCAAATAACCCAATGGGTCACAGATACACCAGAATTTATATCCATATCTGATTGGCTTTCCTCTTATGAATTGTTTCGCCCCATAACGTCCAAAATAAGGTATCATGCTCTCGTCAACTGAGACTTGATCACACAGTTGAGCGTGAGATTGGAATCTTACATTTAGCAAGGATATCAACGGTGTCATTTTGGCGAATTTGTCACCAGGAGCCAAATTATTATTATTGGCGCAGTGAGAGTATTTCTTCATGATTTCAAACCGATTTCGTCTCATTGCTAAGCTCACAGTCTCATTGAAAGTTTCAGAATTAGTTTCCCATAACATTCTCCATCTCGACACATGAAGATAACTAGAAAATATTAAAATAGCTACGAAACATTTTACATCGTCGCACGTTATATCAAAAGAGTGATCTCCTTTTTGCTTTGCATATAATAAGAACATGTCCTTCAGAAAATCCCATACTTCATCGTCAAAAAAAAGCTCAAAACATGACACGGGATCCAAAGGCGCAGTTGTCAATTGCGGCAAAACAGATGATGGAGAAAACGTTGGGGAAATATCACTTTTTATCCACTTATGTGTATGTTTATTTTTCCTAGTCGAAACTCTTCCAGCGTCTTTAATTATTTCTTGTATTTCATCCACCTCTGCCGGTTCTTCGACCACTTCGTAGCGAAAAATCTTTGCCTCTGCCTCTGATTGCAATTGACGCCCGCACAAATTGTTGACAGTTCCCCCTCCATCTTCATCTGCACTGTCTTCGGCACTGTCAATCCCGTCGTCAGGAGGAGTAATAAAAATATATGCACTGGAGAAGTTTTCATCTTCCTCTAGCATAGCAAGTATTTCTTCAGTTGATAAAGTTCTACATAAAATTAATAAAAAGATATTATTGGTTAATAATAAAACTACGATTTATTTTAGGTGGTATGATTTATGAAGGATATATATATATATATAGTCTAAATAGGTGATGAATAGTAAAAATTTTGAATAGCAAAGGGTGGTATCATTCGTTCCTGGTGTTCCAATAATGGAACATTTTAGTTTATGTCATTATGAAAAATATGAGTGAAACACAAATTCATTATTTCATTACGGAATATATGTACAGACTATTAATAAACAATAAGAAGACAAAAGAATGCAAAAATTTAAAAAGATAAATAATATATACTTACTTTCTTTCGTCCATGACGGAGTGAAAATTTTCACTTAAAATAAATCGACCAGCACGCTGAGGTTCTTGGAATTGAAATGAATACAGCTGCACATTCCTTTAACCCAACTCCTAAAGAAATGTAATACAATGTCTCTATACATTCTGACAATGTAGCTAGTTCTCAGATAGGAATTGGTTAATAAGTGCGGCGTGTTCCAATATTGGAACACCGGGAAAAAATGGGTTAAAGGTCCACACAAGAAGTTTTTCATTGGGTATTCCCCTAATGCAATACATTAATTTGCGATTAATAATAATGTCAAGCCGCTTTAAAGAATGTTGTTATATAATAAAGTGAAAAATATTGCAGAATAATGGAATACCTTAAACCAATTCTGTTCATTTCTAAGCTTGATCATTCGTAAGAAAGGTAGTGGTTTTACGCGCACAATAAAATTAAAACGAAGGTTAAAAAGTGTCACATTTAAAAATTTAATAATCAAATCAAATATATCACAGTATTATAAAAATACACTAATAGGCCAGTACCAAAAAAATCTGATGTGGCCAACAGATGACTTCCTCCATATTTGGGGTATAGATATTTAAATTCTTTTTATGAATAGCATTATAAGGCAAAATTATTATTTCGTATCGTAAAAGTATACAGTCGTCCTTATTTCCGTAAATTACGTAAATTTTGAATATGTTTACATAATCCACCGCTACATGGTGGTGGCGCTGTATACTGCAAATTAAGAAAAAGTTGAATATCTCCGAAATGGATGGTTCTACGAAAATTTGTTTCAAACAAAACTTGGAAGAAATATTATTCTCTACAACTTTGGTCCTCACGAAGGTTACCAATAACGATGTTTTTAAGGAGAAAACCGAAAAACCGGTTATTTATAAATAACTCCCAAAGAATAACTACAATAGAAAATTATTCAAATGAAAGTTGTAGGAAATTACATTCTCTATAACATTTGTATAGAATTGTACATACAATAATGATAGTTTAACAAAGAAATATCGCAAAAACCGAATCGGGTTTCGAATAAACCTCGACTTCCGGTTACCCGTTGTTGTCCAAAAACTAAGCAGTTCTTTGTGCTCATGCTAAAGTGTTATATATGAAATTTGGTAACGATATGGCACGTAATTTTTTAGTTAGAGCGCCCACAATATCATACACACACACATCATTCCGAAAATAGTCTAAACGTGTTCTAGGGACCTCAAAACGTGTATTTCCGTTGAAATCTCGAAGTCGATTTTTTTCATGAATACAATACTTTCCCATTACTACGTATGGAGAAAGTAAAAATAGTAACACTCGTTTGATTTCACACTGAACATTTATTTTAAGGTCACATAGTTCATATTACAAGGTTTTCACTAAGAATTTTCGTTATAAAAATATTACCGCCCGAAATAATAAACGCTCTCTCTCTCTATCTCCCTCACTCTCCCTCCCTCCCTCCCTCTCTCTCTCTCACACACACACATCAACGCACAAAACCTGATTTTTATTCCACGCTCGGCCGCTTGCATCTGTGATTGGATTAAAAATGGCTCCCAAAGCTGACCTAAAGCCACAGGCTGGAGTCGTATCTAAATTTGATCCGAGAGTCTTCCAGCATTTTTGACACCGTGGCCAACCTTTAAATTTTTATACCCGATTACATCTCCATGGGACCCTTCATTTTTAACGAGGTCCGTTCGAAATTCCACTCCCCTCCTTCCACCCTCTGCGCTCCATCACTCCCCCCCCCCACCCAATCACTCTCCCCCCTCCCCTCCCTCAATCCGCGGTTCCACCTTCCAAACGCTCACCTCATCCTCTCCAACCCGTCTCTCATTCCCGGATCATTAATCCAACGCCCTCTAACCCCACACGATTTGCTTGAGCTTTTTTTCATTATTTTTCCTTTCGTGAAATTGGAATCGCCATATAGCCAGGAGGAACTGATGTGAAAATGAAGAAAATTGCAGAAGTGATCTTGCGAACTGCGAGAGATGTTTGAGTGGTCCGTAGGAAGATTTCTTAGCTTTATGGAAACAAAGTAGTAGAAGTTGTAGAAATGCGCCTTATTAAAATTATTATTTTTAAATCTAACGTATCCGGCGCAAGACTTTCACCATATAGTCTAATGAATATGATTTGTCGCAGTGTCCTCAGGAATAATTGTTGGTGATTACACTTCTGAATAACTTTTAAGCAATTTGGATAATTTTCCCAATGTAAAATACTAATTTTTCATATTGAAAAAACAGTAAGTTAACAAAAATTGTCTATTGATAAAAAAAATGATGCACAATTAAAATTACCCTTGGCAGCACAAGCATCGCTAACAATTATAAAATTTACCAATTCAAACGGAAACTAAGCGACATACTTAACATATATATATTCAGAGGAATGATCAAAATATCTCTTATGAAAAAAACCTTCAAAAAATATTTTAGAAAATTACACTGCCTACAGTAATGGTGAGCAACCCACAGTCCGCGGGCCGTATGCGGCGTTTTATGCGACCCGCGAGGCAACGATTAAAAAGAGATTTAACACATTTTTATATAACATACATTCAAGTTACGACAACAAAATACTTGTTATTGAAGTGTTGGCATTAAAACCTAATTTAGACTTGATTTCCACTGTTATGATACTTCAGACTCTCTATAGATTCAACGTCCGATTTAAAGTCTAATCTGGCCCGTAGAAGCGTTGACAAATTGTAATGTGTCTCGCAACCACCAATGCGACCCGCCACGTAGAAAAGGTTGCCTACAACAGCTTTGGTAATAACAAATATTTACATAATTAAATTCTAAAAGAGATATTTGGAGAAACGGAAAAGTGACAAGAGTTAACGTCCACTTCGGGTTGAGTAATTTTAGCCCATGATTCGTTAACAAAAATCTTAAACATAAAGCTTTGCACTGATCTGATTATTTATTACTTTCTCCATACGTAGTGATGGGAAAGTATTGTGATCACGAAAAAAATCTACTTTGAGATTTCAACGGAAATACACGTTTTGAGGTCCCTAGGACACGTTTAGACTCTTTTAGGAATGCTGTCTGTGTGTGTGTGTGATTGTGGGCGCTCTAACTCAAAAAGTACTTGCCATATCTTTACCAAATTTCATATATAACACTTTGGTATGGGCACAAAGAATTAATTTGTTTTTGGACAATAACAGCTAACCGAAAGTCGAGGTTTATTCGAAACCGGAATCGGTTTTTGCGATATTTCTCTGTTAAAACATCGTTATTGTATATACAATTCTATACAAATATTATAGACAATGTAATTTCCTACAAATTCCATTTGAAATAATTTTCCATAGCAATTATTGTTTAGGAATTATTTATAAACAATCACTTTTTTCGGTTTCCGTCAAATATCTCCATAAAAACGTCGTTATTGGTAGTCTTCGTGAGAACCAAAGTTGTAGAGAATAATATTTCTTCCAAGTTTTGTTTGAAACAAATTTTTGTAAAACCATCCATTTCGGAGATATTCAACTTTTTCTTAATTTTGAGTATACAGGGCCAACACCATGTAGCGGTGAATTCTGTAAACATATTCAAAATATAATTTACGGCAATAAGGACGACTGTATTCTTTTACGATACGAAATGATAATTTTGCCTCATAATGCTATTCATAATAATTTAAATATCTATACCCCAAATATGAAGAAAGTCGTGTTGGCCACATCAGATTTTTACTTTCTCCATACGTAGTAATGGGAAAGTATTGTGTTCACGAAAAAATCGGCTTCGAGATTTCAACGGAAATACACGTTTTGAGGTCCCTAGGACACGTTTAGACTATTTTCGGAATGTCTGTGTGTGTGTGCGTGCGTGCGTGCGTGCGTGTGATTGTGGGCGCTCTAACTCAAAAATTACGTGCCATATCGTTACCAAATTTCATATATAACACTTTAGCATGAGCACAAAGAACTGATTAGTTTTTGGAAAATAACGGGTAACCGGAAGTCGAGGTTTATTCGAAACCCGATTCGGTTTTTGTGTTATTTCTTCGTTAAAACATCATTATTACTTTCTCCATTCGAAGTAATGGGAAAGTATTGTGATCACGAAAAAAATCGACTTGGAGATTTCAACGGAAATACACGTTTTGAGGATTAAAGTTGTAGAGAATAATATTTCTTCCAGGTTTTGTTTGAAACAAACTTTCGTAGAACCATCGATTTCGGAGATATTCAACTTTTTTCGTAATATCCAGATTACAGTGACAAAACCACGTAGCGTTGAATTCTGGTAAAATAATCAAAATATAATTTACGGCAAGAAGGACCACTGTATTCTTTTACGATACGAAATAATAATTTTGCCTCATTATGCTATTCATAATAATTTAAATATCTATACCCCAAATATGGAGAAAGTCATGTGTTGGCCACATCAGATTTTTCTTTAGTTAGAGCGCCCACAAAATTCCTATCTCACACAAACAGACACATCCTTGAGAAAATTTTCAAAACGTTTTCACGGGGCATCAAAGCCTATATTTCCGTTGAAATCTCGAATTTGATTTCTTCACGAAAACAATCTTTCTCCTATACTGCACGTAGAGAAAGTAAAAGGATTTTATTCAACCGGTGCCTATTTAAGCCAATAAGATTTAGAATTTTTGGCAAATTTTATCCTTTGTATGTTGCCAATGCGAGTGAAATTTAAAATCATAACTCGCTTTATCCTCTTAGCAAACTAATGTTTTATTGGCTGGAATTTTAAAATATACAGAAACCTAAGGAGTTCGGTAATAAAATTATTCTAGAAATTTAGCCTTTCAATTTAAACAATTTTCTAGTATTGTTAATCAGAAAGCAACGATTAAAACTAATTTATTTACATTATGTAAGTAAAACGTTAAACTTTCCAGATGTATCATAATGGATATATTAAGCGCTTTATTGGAAGCCAAAATTCGGTGAGATATTTTCAATAACCTCTCAAAACAACATCGGATCCATTTCATAAAGACGACTATTTTTTTAGAAAACGAAACAAAAAAATTATGCTGGACGCTTGGACTATCGAGCTGCTCGAAATGAGATCATTAGGCACCTAGATTACTTGTGACAGAAAAATCACCGGCCTTGTAATAAAGAGCGAATGTCCCTCGTTCTTTTCGGAAGCCCATTCCCACTTCAAAGGGAAAGTTTCCCTTTTTTAAAGGGCTCTGCCCACGAGTCTTCAACTGCCTCCCAGATGATTGAGAGAGCGGAAGGCACCCTCGCGCGGATGTGGGACAACGGAGTGGACAGGAAGGGAGGATGATGGAGTTGGAGGGAGGGGGGGAGGAGGTGGAGAGAGGGAGGGGGGGAGGAGGTGGAGAGAGAGAGGGAAGGAAGGGAGAGAGAGAGAGTCCGGAGAAATGAGAAGGGTCGAAATGAAGGGAAGGGGAAGTACGAGTGAATGGGACCCTGATGGGACACATACAGGACGAATATAAAGGCCTGGTGATCTGGGCTATGCCGCTTAAAAGGGCTGTTTTAAGGCCCATTTGGAAGGGCAGTTTGTTTCATGGCGGGGCGCACAGAGAGGGCGGAGTGGACACGAATTAAGGGTGTGAAAGACAAATGGAAGGACCTAGATGCGGGACAAGTGAAAAAAGAGAAGAGGGAGAGAAGGAGAGAGGAAGAGGGAAAGAGGAGAACGATGGAATGAAGTGAATACGGTGTGGAGAAGGAAGGAGAAAGGAGGAGAGAAGGAGATAGAGAGAAAGAAAATAAGGGCATTCTGGAGAGCCCAAAGGGACTAAGGAAAAGACGTAAAGTTTTACTTAGCATCAGTGGATGGCTTTAAGGAAGATAGAAGGATTGAGAAGGAAGAGAACTTTATATTAAATAAAAGGAAGAAGGGAATAAAGGGAGAGACGCAGAAAGGGAGAGAAGAAGGACTGAAAGAAAGGATACCAATGATTGGATATAGAGAACGAAGACACCAAGGAGACGAAGAATGGGAGGAACTAGTAAAATATTACAACATATATTACCATGTAGTCGTATATTTTCTTTATAGCTTTATTTGTAATTTAAAAAAATTAAAACCTAAGATTATAGAACATGGCAATCACAATCAGTCTCCTATAAGAAAACAGTTCACATTTAGGACGCAATTAACAAAAATATGCCGCACTAATTGTATTTAAGTAAAAAATAAACTAGGCCTTAAAATTGTTTACTTCATTTCTTTTGATAATTATACGTCTAAAGAAAATTTCTTTCCATAATTACAACTTTAATTTTAATATAATTTGTAGATTACAAGTTTACGCACCAGATAGTGTGTTGAATTACGCATGAATTTGAAATTGCAGACGCAAGTGTGTAGTGAATTTTAGAATTTTTACACAAAAGAATTCTCGCTAAATATGTGTGTGCGCGTGTGTGCGTGTGTGTGTGTGTGCGTGCGTGCGTGCGTGTGTGTGTGTTTATGTATATATATGTGTGTGTGTGTGTATTTGTGTGTATATATATTATATACTATATATGTGTGTCTGTAAAGTACCTCCCTATTTTAAAATTTTTATTGCTTCTAAACTACAGTAGATATTAAACATTTTAAAGTGAATTGAAGCTTATTAATTACCATTTATCAAATTTCCAGTTAGAATTCAACGTAGGCCCCAGCATTGTCCACACACTTTTGTAACCTTATCGGTACATTTTCGACAGATTTTCTCAAAAAATCACTTGGTACATTGCCAAGAACATCACGAATTTTCTCTTCCAGTTCATCAATGGTCCTCGCGTTCGATTTGTAAACTTCTTCTTTGGCCCAGCCCCACAGAAAGATGTCACACGGCGTTAAGTCTGGACTTCGTGCGGACAATTCTGTTGGTCCTCAACGACCTATCCACCGTCCAGAGAAATGGTTATTAAGCCAGCCACGAACATTTACTGCAAAATGCGGTGGAGCACCATCTTGCATGAACATTAATTCTCCGGCATTTTCCCATTCAGAAATGGTAGGCCATACAAAATTCTGGAGCATGTCGAGGTATCGTTCAATGTTCGTCGTGTCTCTAAGCAAATATGGACAAATAAATTGTGTCGAAGTCATTCTACACCAAACTGTTCCATTGGGTCTACACTGCATTTTTTCAACTGTCTTACAAAGATCTCGTTCTGCCCAATAATGACAGTTGTGGCGAATAACAAACCCTCCAGCATGGAAAACAGCCTCATCGCACCATAAAATGTTGTTAAACAGATCGGAGTTGTCATCCTTCCACGATAGCATGATTTCAGAAAATTCCATGCGTTTATCGCAGTCTTCTGGAAAGAGTTCTTGGACATAATGAGGTTTCCAGGCATGAAACTGAAGTTCTTTTCTGAGTAGAGTATGCACTTTGTAACGTGTTAATCCACTCTCTCTTGATGTCTGTCGTATTGATTTCTTAGGGCTTCTTTCGAACATTTCTCGTACAGCAGCTGCACTTTCTTCTGAACGTGATGTTGACGGTCTATCAGATCGCTTAAGGTCTTTCACAGAACCTGTTGTCGTTAATTTTACGTGACATATTTTGATAGTTTTAGGGTCAAGGGCCGCTTTTCTGCCGTGTGTGGCTCTCCACCATCTTTGAACTTGGACGACTGATTGCCACACTTCGTATCTTGATGCAATTTTTGCGGGTTCTTCTATGCTTAACTTTCTAGCCATTGTTCCCCTAACAAACAAAAAATAAAAATAAATCCTAATAAGAAAATAAATGGTAATAAATAAGCTTCAATTCACACAAAAAATGTTTTAATATCTACTGTAGTTTAGAAGCTATAAAAATTTTAAAATAGAGAGTTATTTTTCAGACACTCTGTATGTATATATATATATATATATAGAGAGAGAGAGAGAGAGAGAGAGAGAGAGAGAGAAACAATAAAAATTAACAGTAGGGTATGTGAGAAAAGAGATAATCACACTTGAATCTAAGTGGTGCAGCGAAGATTTCCAATCAAAGCGCAAGTAAGGAAGGGAAGAGACAGAATGAGAGGAGGAGAGTGAAGTAAACAAAATGTAGGGCTGCGAACGACGGTCAAGACTGGAAATCTATCGATCGATTTGCCACGTACGAGCGATTCCGGATGCTTAAGCGAATGGGATTCCCTCTCGCGAACGTAATTTGTGTTTCGAGGATGTTTTCCGCACGGGAAATGGACAGAGGAGCAATAAATGTAACGGAACTTTCAATGAAATGATTGCTTCTCGCGTTAAAGGGACCGTTATTGCGCACCATGGACACGCAAGAAGTGTAATTTGTGCCCCTTTCGCAACGATCGAAGAATCTCTTGAGATTTTTTTATTGAATATTTTTGTATTTTAAAAACGTAAACGAGACACATTTCTGTATGGTAAAAAGCTATCTATACGTATTAAAAAGTATATTTCTCGGAGTAATAAGGCTAATGTAAGGATGCCCAACCTGTGGCTCACCGTAAAAGTTTCACAATTTTCAAAATGTTTTCGTTATTCTTTTAATTTGCCTACAAAATATGTACTATTTTTATATAGAGAAATATGTTAACATATCTTCCGTTAAACTTTGACCCCTTAGTAAATATTTCTTAATTCGAATAAGTTCTTTTAAATGTTGTTTTTGATTTTTTCTCAAATTTATTTCCATCACAATTTTAATATTGAAATTTTAACCCTGAAAACCTAGTATTCATTTGATTTTCATTCACTTCCAATTTATCTTTAATTCGGTCCACTGAGGCATTGGCAATTTGCAATAAGGCTCACCTAAGAATTCACTACCGCCATTGCAGACCACGGTACAGAAATGGTTGCCCATCACTAGGCTAATGTATAGGAAGTAATTTTGGTAAGACTACAGTGCGGAATAATACGAAAATAAATCTTCATTAGCAGAAATTTCTATATTATGGATTAAGAGAAAGGTGGAAATATTCACATAAATGCGAATGGCGCTTTGCTTCCTTATGAAACGACAGTCCTCTTTCACTTTCGACCGCTTTCTAAAATGTTGTAACAATCTTTTTTAAACATAGATTTTTCATAATTTTATAGAATGGAATGCATAAAAAGTATATTTTTCAAGGAGTAATTTAGTCCATTATTTCAGTGTTTTAGGATAAATTATTTTGGGATAACTCGTTTTAAAGGCAAGAGTGGCAATTCATTTCACGTTGAATTTTTTTTAAATATTTAAAAGGGCAATCTTTTTATCGCCAAAATTTCGTTATTTATTTATATGCCATGCTATTTTCTAAAATTGATTATTCATAAATTATTAAGCATGGAGTTCATTTTGCGGTTGAAATCCAATAAACCAGGGGTGAAAAACTTAAAATCTGTGGGTCGCATGTGATCCCTGAGGGAATTTTATACGCACCACGAATATACTAATAAAATCGATAGGTAAAATTTTACATAAAATTTCATTTTTTTAATTAAAACGATAATCATAAAATCTTGTGTATTGAGCTGTCGAAGCTGTAAAATTATATCGTTTTTTCATTCATGGGATGTCGAAAATAGATAATTTCCAATAAAAGCTCTTATCCGGCCCGCTGAAGCATTGCAAGTTCCAACGCCAAAGAATTCACAATAACAAATGCGGGCCGCAGTGTTGAAAAAACAAGACACAGACAAATAGTTCCCCGGCAACGTTTCTCGACAGTTTTGATGATAACAGGAGTTTCCGCGATCGTCTCTTATGACGTCTCCCTTCAGAATAAACCGCCAAACTGGCAAAACCCTCATCAGCAGTAAATACGTATGGCGCTTATGACATTCCTCCGCTCTCTCTCTCTCGAAACGAGGTAAATCGAATGCCAAGTCAGTCCCGGTCAAAACTGAAGTCAGCTTCAGAAAGACAGCAATTTGGAAAAATAAAAGAGGAGAGTAATAGAGTTTGACCGAAATGAATGATCGATTACCGAATTCCCATTATGACGCTCTACATACGTCTGAGGCCACCTCTCCCACGAGTCTCCGCCGTCTGGCGACCTTGGGTTTTTCAATTACGCTCCCTTATAACGTAACCTTTTTTTGGGTCACTTTTAATTAAATCCCCTCACGAGGCATCACGCTATACAAGTTTCTCACGGGGGAGGGGGGGGGGGGGGGGGTGTGCCCAAAACTTTGAAAATTCCCCTTATTAGAAGATCACCAAGGAGTGGAGCGATTATATTAGTGCTACCAAAGGGGAAGGGGTGGTGTGTGTGAGACAACGGAGGGAGAGGGTAAGGGGGAGGGGGAGGAAAGAGGAAGAAGAGGGGAAGAGACGGAGGGTTCGGGCGACCGAAGGAAAAAGCAGCTCTTTTAGGTCGGGAAGGGAGCTAAAGTGTCATCCCAGGAGCGGAGATGGGTTGGGTGAGGGAGGGTCGGGGCAAGGGAAAGCGGAAGGGCTAAAAAAGAAGGGGGCGAAAGGTCGGAAGGAGATAGGGAAATTAGTCGGCCGTAAAAAATAAAGCGGTGGAGAGGGAAGGTGAGATGGTGGGATGGAGGTGTGGAAAACAGTTAAGAAAGAGAGCAGGGTTATTAAGGGAAGTGTGACAAGAGAGAGGGATATATATATATATATATATATATATATATATATATATATATATATATACACACACACACACATACAGAGCCAGAAAGAGGGGAAGCAAGCAGGGCCATTTGGTCCGGGACCTGGGCCCAGAGGGACCCACAAAATTTATTCTAAAGGTTTTTTATTCATACATTTGTATGCATTTCGGAGTGGGGTGACTGGCCCAGGCCCCATCTCACCTCACTCAGGCCCTGTGTTGAGTTGTGTCTCTCTTGTGCTGACGAAGGGATCATCCCGAAAGCTCCAATAACATCTATAAATGTATCTCTCCAACACCCCAGCGGCTCTCCTTCCGGTAAGTGTTCACTGGGTTTCCTTCAACACCTAGTTGTCCTAAATATCCTCATTTACCTTTCCTCTTCCGTAGTATATATATATAAGTGATGTGTGGTCTATATAAGGGAGGGAACAGATTTGATATAAGACACCCACGACCGCAGCACCAGAAGTGCCTCTGTGAACGGAATCATGAACTATGGTAAACAGTCGCTTGGTTTGTAGATCGAGTCGCGCTGGGTCAAGAGGATATAACATTGAAAGGATATATTGACGAGCCTTCGACTCGCTTTGTTTTTAATGTGTAGTCGTCTTCGACCAATCAGTTTCTTGTCCGTTGATTAGGTTTGTAAACGTCGAGACAGGACAATCAGTTTCTGTTAATGTTGTACGTAAGGTCCTGGAGAAAAAACCTAAGTACGAGTATGTTGTATGTAAATAAGGTCCTGGAGATAATACGTAAGTACCGGTTAGGTTTATATTGTATTATTTTAAGAAATGAATCGGACCCAACAGACGTAACTAATTCATGCCGCATGCCCACGAGATAAATGAAGATAAAATATTTATAACTAGCAGAATTATCCGTTGAATTTCAACGGATTTAGTGAAGCTACTACAGCACAACATACAAACTCTTTAAAATACCTATATAGTAGACACTTTTTAAATTACAATTAGCTTTTCTTAACAATTAATCATATTTGCTTGTAACAATCCGTTTCCGAACGTATTGCATTCAAATATAATGATAATTGTATTTCCTATCATATATATCACTTTCGCCAAATCCAGCTTCATTTCTTTTGTAATTATGCCTATGAAATGTTTACATTTATGTTTTTTAAGCAAGAAACCCGTGAAAAAGCAACGTACAGTTGTCCATGATTGAACACTGACTCCGGTAAATGTACGCCAGATACGTGAGCTAATTTACGTTAATAAACATTATAATGTAGAACATAATGATTTTACTTACTAAAAATGTAAGATTCCAGTATTCAATAGACGAAAGAAGGTTCAATTACTTTCATCAATAAACTCTTCCTGAATAATAATCAGTATCTATTTACGTTGCTATCCATAAACATCGATCGTTTTGTTGCTTAAACAAAAGTGCGAATCGAATAACGCTAAACTTTCGTCTATTTGTAAGCTTCATTGAAGCTAATTGAATCGGAGGTAACAATGACGGCCAGCCGCCTTGGCAACGCCCGGAAGAGTATGAAAAATCCACAAAATTTCGAAACAAATAGCGTATCTGTGAAAACTCCGACCGTGTAACATGTAAACTTCGCAGGAATAAGATAGTTGAGTTTTATTCGTCGAATAAAGTAGAAACGAAAAAAACCGGTCCATATTTACATATTTTAATGCTTGAAGGAAGAATACCTTGCAAGTCAAGAAATCGATTCATACGTGTTATCTTATAGAAAAATATTAATCCCCTATATTGGCAGCACTGATTAATCCCGGTTGACCAAACATTGACCATTCACTAAGTTAGGATGTAAGGAAGAATCGCACCAAATTTGGTTATTCTAGCTTTTATCGTTTAGAAGGAGTTCCATGAATGTTTGCAACAATAAATTGTTTATTTTCTATTTATTTCTTTTTTAGATAAAAACCACACACCTTTTCCTTGAATGCGACTGACTAGACGTACTAGGATTATAGTCTGACATATTTTCCAGTAAGTCGTAATGGTGTTTCTATATATGGTTGTCTCTCCCTCTTTGCTTTTGGTTTACTTCCACTGTATTTTTCACTCCAGGCAGTCACTAGCCTAAAATTTAGCTAACTCATTTACCCCACATTTTTTTTATAAATTACATTTGCAATAAAAATTGTTATGTTCAATAAATGGCGAGACATGTACGTGTAATATTTTTAGCGGCTTTCTGGCAGTAGAGAAAGTGATGATGCAATGGCCTACAAGTTTGACTCCTCCCATCCCTTTGTTGTAGTCAACACTCATTAGAAGGTTTGATTTTTTACCAGCCAAATTTTCAATAATATCAATATCAACCAAAGATCTCCGCTTTTTAGCCGAAAGCCATTTACACGTAAACGCAATATTTCTATGCAAAATGAAACTTCTCACGGGGAATACCTAATATTTTTGTAGGAAAAAGTTCAAGGTAGCATGATTCAAATAATACAACTCGGACACCAATAGATTTCAATGCGTAATAGGGAAGTTTAACGTGTGTAAGCGGTCCGAGTAACCAGGTGAGAGCAAAAGAAATACACTGTGAAGCTTAAAAGCTGTTCACAAGCAACCAATGAACACAGGTTGACGCGTATAAGCGGTTGACGCAGTTAAGGGGTAAAGTGTCTATCAACCAGCTTAGCCTAAATAAATATCACCGCACGCCACTGATAGAGATAGGAAGAGAGAGAGATGGATTGATGGAGAGAGAGAGAGAGTGAGCCAGGGCGGAAATGAGGAACGGAATGCGGGATGGGGAAGAGCGAGAAGGGAGAGATAATGGGAGAAGTGAAGAGGAGCAGAAGCGGAATAGCAAAAGGGGTATGAGAAGAGAAGGCGTAGTCCATATTTTCGATAAGGGCTCCGTTATTCACACCATTTTTCCCTCGTTCTCTACCGGCGGTGGTATCGAACCATTTAAGCTGACACGCACAGTCGTCCGATCAAACCCAAGGGAATTCAATTAGTGGAGGAAATACCCGCCAAAGTCTTGAAAGTTTAGGTCCAACTACCAACATGGTTATTTCATCCCAATTAAATTCTTGTGTTCGTTAAATACAGTTTTCGTGAAAATGAAATTGGATCTGGACTTCACATATCGGGAAATAACACAATATCTTCATCTTTCGTCGCTGAATATTTTGTTTCTTGCTGAAATGATCTCAGATGTAACTTTAAGTTATAATTACAGGAATTAGAAGAAGTGTAATGAATGATCCGAAGACCCTCATGCGACAAGCATAAGCTGGAATGATGGGAAATGTGGAAACAGATTTTTTGCCCGTTTCCACAATTCCCTCTGTAAGTTGTGTCTGATAGAGCAGCTTGGAGGAATATATCACCTTTTCGATCTCCGTTATCCACAATATTTTAGGTTGTATTTATCCACATGCTGACCACGGACCAAATCATATCAACATATTCATTTCCACCAGTTATACCTTAAAGGGTGTACTACCGGAAATTTTATACCCCTGCATAGGAAACTAGTTGATTAAAGATGTGTACGTAAATGTCACTGGTTGATATACAGGTTTTAATTTAAATAAAATGGTTTATCTTCGTCGGAAAATGAAACTTGAAATTTCAATGATTCTCTAAACAACAAATATATATCTATATATATATATATATATACACACACCTATATATATATATATATATATATCATATAAATAAAAGAGAATGTGTGTTTGTGCGTGTGTGTGTGTGTTAACGCTGTAACTCCAAAACAAATAAACCTAGAAAGCTGAAACTTGGCAAACATACTAATAGCACCCTGAGGGTGTGCACCTCTGGCTTATTTTTTAAATTTTTGGCTTGGAACAGCACCAGGAGACAATTATATTTTCCCATAAGTTTACAAGAGATATTCGACTTTTCACAGTGCAAGGTTTCTTTCCTTCATTTACTAAAATATGTAAATATGGACCGATTTTCTTTGTTTTTGCTTTAATCGACTGCTAAATCTCTATAATATCTTATTTTGCAAATGTTATATGTTATACGGTCAAAGTTTTCAGAAATACGCAATTGTTTTCGAAGTTTTACGGATTTTTCGTACTCATTCCGGGCGTTGCCAAGGAGACACTCATTGTAGTATCCGATTCAATTAGTGCCAATTAAACATTCAAATTGACAAAAGAAAAGCGTTGTTCGCTTCAAGCTTTTGTTTAAACATCGAAATTAATGACACATAGCAAAATAAATATTTAAAGAAAATTATGCTTATGACTGCAGTTGACTGCGTCTGGGAAGCGTTTCTAACGGTTTAATCAAGGCATTTCATCATTTGTATGCTGGAATCTTACCTTTTTGTAAGTTAAACTATTATATTATACATATGTAATGTTTACTAACGCATATAGGCTCACGCATAAATTTAAAATTAGATGAGAATAAGGACGTACGTTATTTTTTTTAATATTGAAAGTTACATAGTTCTTTTCTCTTCGTAGCTATATTTACGTAGATAAAGTTGTACATTTTGATTTATTTTATATAAATAAAAGAAAATGTGTGTTAGTTTGTGTGTTAACGCTGTTACTCCAAAACCAATAAACCTATAAAGCTGAAACATGGCATGTGTACTTGGGGAAACCTGAGGGTGTGCTCCAAGGGCTTATATTTTTTAATTTTTGGCTTGGAAGAGAGGATAAAAAAATTAAATAAACGGTCATAAAAACTAAAGAATTGAAACTTCGCATCGGGGACGAGTGCAGCATATTTTTCATTTGCATTTTAAAATTACTTAGAATCATCGTACGAAATTGGGACTTGGACGAAAGAACGCTTAAAAGAATAAAAATTCATTTTCTTGCTGTCTTTATTTAAACTCTCTCCATAAATTAGTTTTGGCCCCAAATGAAAAAACGAGCAATATTGTATATCCTGAAGCTCTATACGAACAAAAATTATAGATGTTTCAAAAATTAATTACTGTAAACAATAAAAATAAATTAATATAGATTTTCGTGTTTTTTTAATTAGGTCATTTATACACTGTTCTGAATCCCGGTCAACGCCGGGTAAACTATCGCTAGTGTGTGTGTGTGTGTGTATATATATATATATATAAGCTTAAAGAAAAGGAAAGATAATAATAAAGGTGGCAACAAGGTGTTGGAGGAAGCCCAGTAGACACTTACTTAGATTGGAGAGCCGCTGGGGGTGCTGAGGACACACGAATATATATATATATATATATTCGCGGTTTAAATTTAAACGTCAAAGAGAAAAACTTAGAACTGATATCCGTAAATAAAATAATTGTTTCAATCACACAATCACTGAATCATCAATAACAGAAAACTTCAAAATATTGATAGATAAGCGAAAACATTAAAACTTGAAAAATTGGGAAATAAAATGTGACATATATTTGTACCTAAATATAAACTATTCAACTCTAAAAAGGCATGGAAATCACAAATTACGAGACTGTAACCTTAAATTTTGCTTATACACAAATACAAAAACGATCAATACTATAAATGTTATTTGAGAAAAAATAAAGACTTCAGATGATAGAGTAAGTTTTAAATATAGCTAATTCGTAAAATCAAAAATGGCGAACATATATATTTATAGAAACACTATTAACAATTTAAAACCGTAAATTTCTGCACAGGACAAACGTTTAAAGTCAAAACAAGTTTTATAGCACTTCGATCTTATACTACAATGTCCATTATTGTTTAAATTCGAAATTTTCGTTGTGATTACCTTTTATTATACAATACCTTGGCGCAATTATTCCTATTATAACGCAAGTTTAAATGGCTTTATTTTTATCAAGGGAAATCCCTATCGAATTTCCATCCTTTTCCATCTCAACACTTGTTTAATCACATGACTTCTTATAACCAAATTAAGATGACTTTGTAGCACTTTTAACGCATCACACATTCTTTCCGATATTTTCAATGCTGTAATAGTATCCTTTTCTGGGAAAGGTTTTCGTGAAAGCAAACTCTATTAAACGACCTCTTACAGGCGTATGTGCCTTAAATCCACATCTCACTTCTGTTTTGCGGCGTCCGTCCATTTTTTTACTTCTTCCATTAATTCCGTCTCCTCCTGACTTTCTCTTCCCTCAATTTTCATTCACTCTGATGATGGTCAGCCATTTGCACCTTTTGCCGTAGAGTTGGAGCTTTTTCAATCAAATTTCCTTTACTAATGAACTCTTTCTGCGAATTGCGTGGGAGCGCCAAGAGAGCGATCTATAGAAGAAGGTTTGACCGTTCGCCCTATCTCCTTCATCTTCTTATTCTCTCTGTTCCCATTTACTCCCCCGCACCTTCTATTTCCACTCCCACATCCATTCCACCCTTTTGTCCCTAGTGGCTTTGTTTCCCCGAATTCCATTGGCTCTCGCGAGCGTGTTAATCCGATGAAGGTTCCACTCTGTACCAACACCATGGAAACACGCTTCCATAGCCGCGGCCCTTTCCATTCCCCGAGATGGATAAACATAAATTAAGATTGATGAGCGAATCCAAAGGCTTTAGCGCACTCTATCCCTTTTCCCATGGTATGAAAATAATTAATTTATGAACCTAGCACTCTTTGTACCAGTTTGTATGAAAAAATGGTGATATTTTTATACTGCCTTTGCGGTATTCAATTATTTCTTAACTCTACCGAAATAAAATAAGCCAATTTGTAGAAGATATATTTACTTATTATAAAAATGCATGAACGGGATTTTCATTGCAATTTCAATTTGTCCATATGCGGTAGATTTATTAAATAATACTTGGAGATATATCTATTACTGTAAATGAAATGTTAATGAAATGTATTTCTCAATAGTTATTTTTCAAAAAGAGTCGTAGAAATAAATAATCGATAATCATAAACGTTTACTACTACATCTGGATCACTTTAAACGATGAAACAAGAAACATTGTCAACAAATCTAAATGATGCTCTTTTATTACTATAAAATGGACAAATTGAATTAATTAATGGACGAAAAACAGAAGACTATAAATTTAATTTGGAAGTTCAGGATAAAAATATCTAGGACTAGGTATATGATTCAGATAAAATATCAATAACGCAAAAAGATTGACAATTTCTACAAACATTAGACTTGACTAAAAATGGAGCAAAATACTAACCCGTAATTAATCTTAACATTTGCAAGCACGAGATGAGTAACCAGATATCATTAGTATGACAATTTATCCTTATTTATTTTCATTTTTTTCATATCTATCCTATACAATATATTCGCTTTCTTATATTTTATTTCTAAAAGAACAAAAACATTACTTAGATTATTAGCTAAAATTTGTTTATGTTTATTTCAGACGCCTTAAATGCTTATTTCACATTTCTTGTGAAATATGCTGACCAAGGGAAACATTAATTACTGGCTACGGAATTTTGCTTAGCCAGAGCGCATCCACGGATGAGTGTGTGCCCATAAATACGGGTCTGTCTCTCTATTGTTATTTGAAGTCTTAAAAAGATGATGAAAGCTTCGCAATCAGGATGAAGCGACTTCAAATTTCTGATTTTAAAGGTATTTACTTCCAAACTTATATCATTCCGTCAACGTTCAAAACGTTTTTAAAACAAGCGTTACTCGCAAACCCTTTTCTTCAAATTTTGAAATCGCTATATTTTTTCTGTTTTTACTTCCTCATTCACTTTATAAATATTCGGCCACCGATTCGAAAATTACGAAAGGGAACATTTCGAGTGGAAAAACATTTGTAAAAAGGAATGAAAAACGTATCTTTTTTTTGAATTACGGAAACCAGAATACATCAGTTAAAATCATTTGTAACGCCATCTCACTTCTTTCTCTACAGCTCCACCTTCTCGTTCTAAATCTCTACTTCACCTCCTCTTCCCCCTTAACTCTCTCCCTCCCTCTCTCCCTCCCTCTCTCCCTCCCTCTCTCCCTCCCTCTCTCCACCCCTTTCTCCCTCTTTGGCGGCGGATAGGTCCATTTGGGGCGACAGAGAGGTTGGAGGCGGTTGTATTCGAGGGAGGGAATATAAAAGCGGAGGTGATATTCATCCCAGAATTGTAAACTCAAGAGGCAAAATAAAGGAACCCGTTACCGTGACCCAAAAATTGTGCACAGGAGTTGAGTGAGATGACGTAAATGGCCGCATTATCCCGATTTATCCCTGTGTGCGGCGTGCAACCGGAGGGCGCTTTGAGGGAATATTCGCATTCGTTTACGACGTCGTGTAATAAGCAAAAAGCGATGCAGCTTTAATGTGTCGTTATAAACTTGAAGTGATACGTGCGGCGTTTTTGTGTTCGAATAATTGCCCTTATATGACGATAATAGCATGGATCATATTCTCCTGTTCAGTTGTAGAATATGGTATGTTTTTTTTTTAATCCATAGCTATAACAGGCTTAGTACGAGAATACGTTTTCCTTTCCGACGTAAGAATTGTTTCCATATTTCTGTCCGATGTAATTTGCAACATTTTTACTGTTTCATCGTATTTTTTTAAAAGAAGTGTAGTCATTCGCTAATTTTTTAGCTGGCGAAAATAACTTAACAGTCATATTTTCCGTTGCTGTTAGAATTAGCAAATAACTCCACCATATTTAGATTTAATTTTAAAAAGAATAAGCGCCTACTGTATCCTGTGCGTCCGTAACCGCTTGTATATGGATACGTATATGGCGTTTAATTGCTAGATATATGTGAAGTCTGCTTATTCGGATTTATGCCAAAGGAGAACGGGAAACAAATATACTCAGCTGAAATTAATTATTCAGGATTTTCACTTTGGTGGGCAAAAAAATTAAAACGTTGCTTTTACTCATAAAATATTCATCGGAGAAATTAATTCCTATTCAGATGTTTTATAGTAAATCAAAAATAAACATATACATGAACGTCTGAGCCGTTATTTTTTGTAATTGATATTTAATATATAATGAAAATAAATTACTCAAATAAATATATAGTAAACCTAAGCTGTTCGAATGTACAAAGAAAAGTCCAATTTCAGGGTTTGAAATTTTTTTTGGCTAGTATAACCAAATACAGGTGACCCCCGCTTAACGCGGAGGATACGTTCCTGACAACTCCGCGTTAATCGAAAATCCGCGTTCGCCGGGGTACTGCATAAAACCCTTGGGCGCCCAAAGGGAAATAATTTTGCAAATGGGATTTTCGGGCCCATTCTATTGAAACACGTATCACCGGTTGTTATAGTCATTTATAAGAGAAACAATAATGTTACATGGTGAAACACGATATATGACAAAAAAGCGTCTCTCTATATTATAAAATCGTAATGGTCATCATGATGCGTAACGCTCTAATTTTGTGAATAACTCGATTAGAAATAAACTTAGAAGCCTTAAATTTCTCAGGACTTCAGTGTTGATGAATCTTTACGTTGTAACTAAAAAAAGTTTCGAAAAAGGTCAAGAGTTCGACTCCAGAGGATGAATGTCGTTTCCCATAAAATAACACGTAAAAATCACCTTTTTGGTTTGAAGGTTTCCATTCTTTTACTCTTTCGAATATCTTAAAATTAAGTTATCGACACGAAATATGTGCTAAAACACGCCTAAATGAACGAGGGTTCTTATTTTTACCGTCGATTACTCAATCTCTTTCATGGTAACCGGTGTTTTTGTCCTCAGTAATTTCCATGCACATGCACTTAAATAAAGGCTTAAAGATCGAAAATAAGATTAAAACTTCCTCGAAATGATCGAAGATATGAATTTAATGGAAATAAATCGAACGCAGTATTCATGTTATTTATATTTTTTATCTAAATTACTAAAATCCTATTTCTGGTTGTCCCTCCCTCTTTAAAGCTCTATACCTCAGCCATTTTTAATCTCTGGAAATTTCCCCCCTCTATCGAGTTCTTCAACTAATTTTCTTAATTTGTTATTGGAAACCATACATACATCCGTTATAAAATGTATTCGTTAAACTCATATTCAAAACACATTCCCGTTAAACTAATCTAAATCCAATAGGTACATGGTAGGAACGAAGAAACAGGGAGCAAAGGGGGAAGGGGGGGGTTGGCGAGCGTCAGCGAGCAGGGGGCTTCTCCCCTAGTAATGTATAATAAAAACACAATCTAAAAATCCCTCCTGGGACACTTATCGGCAGGGATGGCAAATTATTTTTGTGTCGCGTGCCAAGAAAGTAATCTGAATAGTCAGAATATTTTTCGCATGCCACCAATTTATTCTTTCTCTATGAAACTTCATGTTTTATTCAGAAATTACAAGCTTACGTGTGCCAAATAAAATCGCACGCGTGCCACGTATTTTCCGTCCCTGTTTATGGGGATCTGTGGGTCTCTGTATTAAAATAGGAGCCCAGAATCGACTACTTGGCTTTTCTTCGCTTATTACGCAAAATTTGTCGGTAACATTCAAGTATGGCGTCACAGTCTCTCTTCACGGCACTCACACGTGTTAAGTCATTGTCATGGTCATCCAAAAAAGCTATGTACTGGTTGTGAAGTGAAATGAAATATGTACCCCCTTTCCACAATTTCACGGAACTCTCTGTGATAATTTTCTGCCGCCTTTATGTCCGCACTAGCCGATTCGCCAATTATTCTAAGGTTGTGCAAACTAGATCGCCTTCTGAAACGATCACGCCGACCTAGATTTAAAAATAACCTCAGATGATCCACAGCCATTGTGGGCTACGACCGCGCTGTGCATAAGATATTAGGCAGCAATCGCAATATTCACACGACTTTTTTATACATAAAATTGCTTTTTAGTTCATTATAATTTTAAAAAACGCGTCATAACGAATTCGCGTTTTCTGGGGGTGCGTTAAGCGAGGGTCACCTGTATACTGTGATCATCATCTTCTCTCTCATAATGTAAAACCGAGTCTGCGCGTAATTTCTCAGGGGTCGATCACTTGAGTAGCAATGAATTTATATCTAAAACTTATTTGATACGGCGCACAACTCTGATAAATATTTCAAATCCAAAAACTCTGATGTGGCCAACACAACTTTTTCCATATTTGGGGTATAGATCTTTAAATTATTATGAATAGCATTTTAAGGCAAAATTATTATTTCGTATCCTAAAAGAATACAGTCGTCCTTATTGCCGTAAATTACGTATATTTTGAATATGTTTACAGAATTCACCGCTACATGGTGTTGGCGCTGTATACTCAAAATTAAGAAAAAGTTGAATATCTCCGAAATGGATGGCTCTACGAAAATTTGTTTCAAACAAAACTTGGAAGAAATATTATTCTCTACAACTTTGGTCCTCGCGAAAATTACCAATAACGACGTTTTTAAGGAGATATTTGACGGAAACCGAAAAAACTGATTATTTATAAATAATTCCTAAACAATAACTGCTATGGAAAATTATTTCAAATGAAATTTGTAGGAAATTACATTGTCTATAATATATGTGTAGAATTGTATATACAATAATGATGTTTTAACAGAGAAATATCGCAAAAACCGATTCGGGTTTCGAATAAACCACGACTTTCGGTTAGCTGTTATTGTCCAAAAACAAATTTATTCTTTGTGCCCATACCAAAGTGTTATATTTGAAATTTGGTAAAGATATGGCAAGTACTTTTTGAGTTAGAGCGCCCAAAATCACACACACACACAGACAGCATTCCTAAAAGAGTCTAAACGTGTCCTAGGGACCTCAAAACGTGTATTTCCGTTGAAATCTCGAAGTCGATTTTTTCTTGATCACAATACTTTCCCCATACTACGTATGAAGAAAGTAAAAAGGGCAACTATAACTAAGTAATGCGATTGTGCAGAGGCATTCTATTTATTCAATCACAATTTATGGAAAATCTACCTCTAATTATATTTAAGCTACTTACGTAGTTTTAAAAACAGCTTGCTTTGGAGAACTCTACGCCACACGAAAATATCATTAAAAACTATTTATTAATAATATTTCAATTAAAATCAACAAATATTAGGTTGTTATGTAAACAAAGAAAAATTACACAGAAATTGAAAAAAGATATTACGTAAAAATTTTCCAATATAAATGCATTGGACTCTCAACTTCCGATGACAATAGGAATTGTCATGGTAACTTATAACTGGCATTGTCGTAAAACTGATAAAATCACGTATTTTTCTGATTCTACTCGCATTTTTACACTAATTCAATCAGGATTCGGATTCTGTCTAAAATATAAATAAACTTTGTTCTTTTCTTCATACAACCATTTAAGTCTCAAATTCGTAACGTTTCTAAGTAATTTTAAAATTCAAATGAAAAATAAGCTGCACTTAATCCTATGTTATTCAAATGGAGAAAATGAAAAAGAAAATATTTTTTTAAATTAGAAAGGTCAATCAAATCGGTATAAAAACTATTACACCACCTAACACTCTATTCAGGTTAAAATGACACCTTCCTCTTGTTTTTACGTGCTATAGTTGCTGCGCTATAAAAAACAAACCTACATACATACGCACGCATGCGCGCGCACACACACACATGCATACATACACTTTATATATATATATATATATCGTTTTCATAATTTCATATTTCATCAATCATGTGTCGTGTGTCTGATGTGGAAGGCAACGGGAAACTACCACATCATACGTGTTTATTCCCTAGTCATTTTCATATATATATATATATATATATATATATACATATACATATATATATATATATATATCACCCATAGTTTTCAACCCTAAGGTTGGTTTGAAAATGACTAGGGAATAAACACATGATGTGCTGGTTTCCCGTTGCCTTCCAAATCAGCCACACGACACATGATTGATGAAATATAAAATTATGAAAACGACACAAACTGGGATTCGAACCCGCGACCTTAGTGATTGGAGGCCAATACGCTAGCCCTTCCACCACCGGGACCGGCCATATATGTGTATATATATACACACACACACACACACACACATGCAGGGCCGGCGTGATG
The DNA here is from genome assembly GCA_036926305.1 of Uropetala carovei. NCBI lineage: Eukaryota > Metazoa > Arthropoda > Insecta > Odonata > Petaluridae > Uropetala > Uropetala carovei. The sequence goes on from JAXCHB010000027.1 coordinate 195,596, forward strand.
GGGTATGCTACGCATAGGGGCCCCCAGAAGAGGGGGGCCCAGATTTTGCTTGTATGTACATACCATAATTCATCGTCGTCAATAACTGGCATAGTATATTTATAAATATCGATACAGATAAATGATCTGAGTTAGGGGTCAGATGTCAATACGAAAATCACTATCCGATGACCACAAACTAAATTCTCTGGTGTGAAGAAAGGTAGAATATATGTGACATATATATTTAAATTAAAGAGTACCGATTCTATATAAAGTACCGCGTATGGCCGCTACCTCATTATCCTAGGTCACGTAACGGCCATTGTTGGAACATTGCAGAAAAAGAAGAGGGGCCCCCGAAATCGGGCTTGCATAGTGACCCCCAAAGATATCATGCCGGCCCTTTATATATGTATAGATGCATAGAATTTAAAAACAATGGAAGTCAGCTTCACGGTATTCTTAAATCAAACCTCTTCTTATTACGTGTGCAACTAACAAGCTGATATTCTCAAATTTCCCTGCAACATCATTTATGGCGTTTTAAATTTCTCCCTTATTCTTCCGTCTTAGATTTGCTTCCTTTTGCTTTCAAGTTGCTCTTTCTATGTATTATTTTCTGTGTTCTACGGTTGGCAGCACGATAAAAAAATTCACGTTGCGGTCCATTCTCGCAAACGTAGTAACGGAGCCCTGTTTTATCGATTACTGTAATTACATCTCCTTCGCGATTTTTGCGGTTCGCGATGTTCTCCAGGAAGGTAACCCCCGCGAAAGGGAAAAATACATATTTCATTTTCACACGGCTCATGAGGGGATTCAACAAAAATCTAAATTTATCAAAAATGGCGCGATGCTACTACTACATCAGCTGTCGTTTTTGAGCGCGTTAAACAACATACACATCACATATTGCTGTATCTTTCAAACTTTTACTTTGTGCAGCATACTCATACTTTTGATTTAAACATTTAAATATTAAACTTAACGCGTTTTATGTGAAAAAGGATTAAATGTAAGGCGGGAATACACGCCATCAATTTCACATTCAATCGACCAATTGCTTCCTCTCTTTTCCCAGCCTGATAATCCCATGTCTCCAGTATTCTTCCAATCCCATATATTACTCCCTCACTTTTTTCTGCTCTCCAATCACTTTTTAGAAGGTCAACTTGTCTCGTATGAAATTTTCCTCGCTGCCTTTAAAAAAAACGAATGGCGATCCCGGAAAATTATTGGATATAGTCATCGGTTTTCGTCCACGGCGGCAGATTCAATCTTTTCACGATGAAGATAGTTCGACAGCCATTTCCAGATAGAACGAGGCTCTCTTGTGATTACATCGACAATCGATAACTTATTTCATCCCAGCTAACAAGACGCATGAGTCTACATTCACTGCAACCCCCTCACTAATAAAATATTTGGAAATTGCTATGTAATACATGACACGTAAATATAATTTCTTTATAATTATTATATCTCCACCACTATGTTTTTAGTAAGTCTGTCTGTCTGATTGGCTGCCTATTTCTCTGTCTGACTGTTCCTTTATGCACATCCACATTTTTCAACCGATTCCGACCAAATTTGGCAGGTTTGTAGGGTGTACCGAGGCGAAGGTTAATGCATGTTTTTAGTGTCCGTCTGTCCGCTTGATTCAAAATGGCGGCCGATTTAAACATTAAACTACGCGTACTTCCCCGGGTCCTACTATTGATTTGAATCAAATTTGGTACGATTGTGGAGGGCTCCCAGGAATTGTTCGTAAGTGGCTTTTGTTTCTCTTTGCCCGTTTTATTCAAAACGGCGACCGATTGAATTCTTATATACCATGTATCGTCTATAATTCCGATCGGATTTGAACCAGAGCATCGAACCGGAACCGAACCGAAAACCCGAACCGAAAACTCGAACAGAAAAAACCGATATTTTTGGCTGGATTGGAACTGAACCCGAACCGAAAAAACTAAATGCGTTGAACTCGAACCGAAACAGAAAACCGATATTTATTTCTCTCCTTTATTTCGGTTCTCATAAACAGTGTAAGCGAAAGGAGGAATTTTCCCACCGCTCAGTAACCTTCCATGTTCAAATGGCCATCGCCTCCCTAGTATTCGTTCCACGAATACGACCTTCAAGTATTTTCTAAGATAATATCTACCGATTTCCGCTAATTCCATGGGAAAATTTACCCATTTTAAAATTCCTTGAACCTTATGAATGCCCAATGGAAGAAGGAAAGTTTTCCTCAATGTTTCGTTTGCTACAGATGTCCAAAACATATCATTCCTCTATATGAACTGTGCGTACCATCCACCAGTCTGGCCTTGTTAATTATTGAAGAAGGATCGTTCCACGTTTATTTCTTGAATTAGTTTCCCTTTGTTACAGATTAGTAAATTTAAATAGGTATATATTGTAGTTTGTAATTATTCAATTCTAAATAAATCTTAAATAAATAAAATACATACTAAATAATTTATTTCATATTTCGAGTATTAGTTTTTTAAATATCACTATTTTTATTTCAAAGTTAAGAAAAAATTCCTTAACCGTACAAAGCGAATATTTAGAGACAATACAAACAGTAAAAGTTGAAAAGTGGGCAAAGGAACAAAAAAAGGAAGGTACACTTAGAGGTTTACGGAGTATTAGTACTCCACTCCATGGACCTGTTGTCAATCGCTCATACGCTCGCTCACTCACTCACGCAAGAAGTGAGTGAAGAAGCATTTGATTTAAATAGAAAATTACGTAAATTAACAAATCAGTCCTTGAAAGTTTCTTTAAAATATTTAATGTCGGATCGAAAAAACCGGTTCACTGATGATTGCCGGAGCAAAACCGGAACCAAACCGAAATTTTGTGTTTTGAGTGAACCGAAACGAAAACCGGAGAGAAAATAATTACGGTTCGATGCCCTGATTTGGACCAAATTTCCCCGGGCAACGCCGGGTATTTCTGCTAGTTATTATATATTTATATTATTTACAAACGAGAGCATTGAGGAATGTTTCGCGCTATTAGTTTACATCTTAACTTCCTACGGTTCGTTTTCACTTAGGTACTTAAAAGTTCGAAAAGCATTACGGGAAGAGGGTTCCAGATTTTATTCAGTGAAAACCTCCAAAAGAATTTTTAAGTCTCCTATTTAGACATCCAATTATATAGCATTTATTCCTAGATGATATTCATTAGTCAAAGCTGGAATGGATCATAAACATTATACGATTTATGGTGTCACCACTCTTTTAGGTTCTTACTTGTATTTATGTAATTTCTATTTATTAATTGAATGAACAAAAAGCAATATTTATTTTGCTGTTTGAATAAAATAAATATTCATACAGCTTCAACAGTTATGACAAATATTCAATAAAGAATCGTAAACCCCGAGGTTCAATTACATTTGTGCACGGACATCAAAGGGATTGCGAATAGCGATAGTAAATATATGCATAATATTGGAAGTATAGGGCGGTAAATTTCAAAATCATGATGCTAGGAGAGCAAGTAGCGATCACATAAACAATGCTACTCTTCAAAATAACGTTAATACAGATATTTTCTGTGTAAAATAATAACATAACTTTCAAAATAACACATATCTCGGTATATTCCTTCAAGTATCGTCCATTGAAAAGAAGGTCGAAACAAAATACAGCAGAGAAAAACCATAAAAAAAAGAAGCGCAAAATTTTACGAGTCATTCCGACATTTCGCGAGAGGACTTCCATCCGTCACGCCACCTAGTAGGAGAGGATATCAGAGGGTGAACAAAAGAATAACTACCGCGAATGCTGCTCAGGGATTTACGGCTTAGCGAGAAAACAAAAACGAAACGAGGTGTTTTATGCCAATTTGAAAGAAATAAGAACGCGTTGCTTCTGGTAAACCAATTCGTTTCCTCGTGGCAGCTGTCTCGATGCTTAGTCGCACTGATAAATGTCGTCGAGTGGCTTAAGGCATGGTGGCCCGTTGCCAGGGGCGAGGAGCAAATATGTCCCCGTGGAACGACCTTACGACATTTGGCCGCGGTTCAAAACGCGAAACAGAACTTTATTTGGAGTCACGTGCTCGCCACACAAAGAAATAAGTTAGGAAAGTGTACAATGTATCACAAATGAGCGAGTTTCGTGCAGTAGATTATTAGAGAGAAATTATATACATGTACGTAAGGGAAATAGCGTTTTAAAGTTTTTTACTCGTCTTAAATAATCTATTTTCTTCCTATTTCAAAATATATCTTGCACACGTAAGGAAATTAAACGTTTGTTTGTGAGATTGTTTATGTTAGCAGCAATGAAGAAGTAACAATGCAAGAAAATTTCGAAGTTCAACTCGAATTAAGACATTCTTGTTTGATTTTCTCGATAACGGCTACTCCAACGATAAAAATGTATGGAAAAGTTCTACAACTTTTACTTGAAAAATATTTTGATATGAGCAATATTTTACGAGACATGACGAAAATTTAATTCTTTCCACCAGTAAAGTGGTACCCCTGATTGGCGTACGTGATTCATTTTTGCGATTTTCTTATTATATTTTATTGTACGTCCTTAATATCAAATTTCATGAAAATCCGTTCCGTAGAAGCCGAGAACGAACATGCGGACGGACGGACGGACAGACCGACGATAATAGGCGCTCACGCTGTAAGCGAAACGCGCCTAAAAAGAAGGTAAGCGTACTTCAAGCGTCTCTCTGCCACACTTTTATTTCTCCCAGTCCCAGCTATTTTTTTTCTTGTATCACGATTTTCTTTTTGAGTCTACATGGCGTTAACTACATCCGACTTTACACTCCTTCGCTTTAAATTAGCATAAGAAAGAAAAGAAGGAAGGAAGGAAAAGAAGACTATAGAGTAGCATAATTTATCGCTCCATCTCCTTATCAGGTTCCTCCTCCCCCCTTTTCCCCTCTCACTCGTTTTCTCTTCCTCCTCTCTCCATTATTTCTTCCTCTCTCTCTCTCCATTTTTCTCCCTCTCCCTCCCTTTTTCTCCCCCATATTTCGCTCCCCCATCTTTCTACTTCATCATTCTCCCTCCCCTTCCTCATTTCTCTTTCCAATAGCCATCCCGAAAAACACGTAAATCACTTTCAATTAGCGTGATTTACTACCGAGTTTTATCTCGCGCAAGAAAAATACAAAGGTACTCTTGCACGCGCGCGCACACTCACTCACTCAAACACTCTAGGCTCAAAATGGCGTCTTAAAAGAAGAGTAGAGGAGGATCTTCCGCCGCAGCTACTTGTGGACGAGAAGACAGTAATTTACCAAGTTTCCTCGAACTCCTTCTAGTTCGTATACTTTTGGTATGGATATAGACGTGACGCCTGATTATTTTTCCCGAGATACGACATGACCGATAACGTACTATATCACCCAATCTCTGCTCGCTATTTTCGAACCCTCGAAAGGCATAAGCAAGCAAGAAAATCCGGTTAATCTATCCGAGGGATATAACCTCCCGTCTATTTCCATCCCAGGCCAGCCAATATCTCCGAAGACCGCTTCGACGTTGCACATTTCATCATATCGCTCCTTATCGCTTCTCCTTCGCCTTCCGCTCTCTCCTCTCCAGATACCCACGTCATTCCCTTCGCTTCCGTTAAAAGCCACCACACGGAGCGAGTTTCCGGCACGACTCCCACCGGCGCCCCGCCCACGTTCCTCACAAAGGCGAAAATCCTCCTCCGCCACCCCGATACACGAAACACCTCCGAAACCACTGTGCGTATGCCGACCGCCTGCGATATAAAAGAGACACGCACGCCCGATCAAACTGTTTGAGCGAGAGGAAGATGGCATGTAAGGAAAAAAGGACAGTTTCTAGTTTCCTTCTTTTCTTTTCCGAGCCGTCAATGGGTCTCGAAGGCACTCTTTTTAAAAGGTTCCCGGAGACTTGTTTTTGTCTCCAGTATCGGGGTTTGTGCTTTCGTCGAGGCGGCGAGGAGAATACAGAGAGGCGATAGAACGCGGGAAGCGGGAGGTGGGGGGTGGAGGGAGAGAGGGAGGTGAGGGGTGGAGGAAGAGAGGGAGGTGGGAGATGGAGGGAGAGAAAGAGAGGGATGCGTGGGCTGGGGAGCAAGTTTTTTGGCCCATTCCATCAATATCCTCGATCCCTCTCTCCTTAGCCTATTCGGCCCAACACTCTCCCCTTCCTCCTCATACATCTCTCTCTCTCTCTCTCTCTCTCTCCTAGTTCTCCCATTCCACGCCCACGCGATGTATCCGTGGAGAGGGAAATGGGTCCGACACTCCGGCGCCTCACTCGCCCTCGAGACGCTCGAACGCACACACTCGCCAGGGAAGAATAAAAGGGGCGGTCACATCACGTGGCGCCGCAGTTTTCCTTAGATAGGGCTGTTTCGTTTCCATCCAATTCATTGTGGCAACCTTCATCTCTTTCCTTCCCCGCAAATCGGAGCTCCCCTTTTCAAACCGATCTCTCCCTCTTCATTTCCCTTTCTCCTCCCCTCGGTCTCACAAATGTCGATCCTTCAAGAGTCCTACGAGCTCAAAAGAATGGAAATCTCTCTCCTGACGGGAGGGAGGGAGATGCAGCCTCAAAACGTACACCCATCACCTTTCATTCCTTCCCGTCCTCTTTCCCTCCTCCTCTCCATTTTTCTCTTACTCCCTCCTCCTCTCTCTCTCTCCCCCCCCCCCCTCGCATCCCATTCCAATACATAAAGCACCATCCAGGTCTATTTATTTATTTATACATAATTCCACGTACAGCGTATTCGCCATTTTACAGTGAAATGTTAACAGTAGACAAAGACATATAACACAACATCCATGCCCGAAGCGGGATTCGAACCGTTTGGGTTAGAACGGAGGTACACTGTCAACCAGTCTAACCCGGTCGGCATTCTTTCGGAATGGGGAGACGAGACACTCGTGGCCAATCAATCCCGATCCCAGATTTACTCTGCTACCTCTCTTTCTCCATTACTCTCCCTCTCTCTCTCTCTCTCTCTTCTTTCCCCTTCATCGATTGCGTAGAAATTCGCGGTACTCAGTCGGCAACCCTAATTTCCCTCCTCCCCCGCACCCCTCCCCCTCACTCGCTGCCCCCTCCTCACCTCCCAACCCCTATTCGCCAGGTGACCCACATCTTCGTCGCTCCCCTTGATCACGGACTCGTTGCGAGCCGCCAGATTGCTGGGGAAGGTTTTCCATAGGAAGCCGACATGCACGGCAAAGGATGGAGCAGGATTCTCCTCTGGAATGCGGAGTCTTTCTTTTCGTGTTGTGCAAGAAGGGTGGCCAGAGAGACAGGCGGGAATCCCGAGTGAAGCTCTTCTAATAGCACACGTGGAGCTCCCGAGAAGAGTATTGGGTGTAAAGGGGGATTGCTTCGACTTGAAGAAATAGTTAATAACTATGTCTGGAACGAGCACATTCGAGATAAAATACATTGGTATTCCGCGGATTTCGAATTTTTACTGACAAGAAAAAATTTGAAAATGTCCTGATCGTGAACCTAAAATTTAATGCAAACGTTTCAAAAATTACATGAGCGAAATTTTTCTTGTGGGAGTGTATTCAGCATCTTATATTTTCATTTCCTCATTTGACTAGTTAAAAGTTTCCATTTAATCACACGCTTAACTGGTTCATCGAACATTACATTCGGGAGATCAGCTTTAAATTTCGAAATCGCATCGTAAAATTCTTTCATACGCAGTTACTGCTACATTTTCTGACAGATATTTAATTTGTCATTTAATTATATATTACATATTTAAGAGTGATAGTAACATGTGCACGGCTTCAATCCAAATTTTTAAGAATATATTTTTAAAAATCGGTTATGTAACAGATCGTGAAAACTATGAGTTGGTTTCGTACACTCGCGAGCATTAAGTAAATGCTACTGTATTTCTTTAAATCACTATAAAATATTTCTATGAATCATGTCATGTCAGTAACGCTACCTATGCTTTTGTAATTTTATTTTTTAATCTATAGAATAAAATAGCCGTAGTTTAATATTACTGGCTAATAAATTAATTGAAACAACTATCTTTAACGAGGTGTCCGCTTATTTTTAACGAAACTTGTATTAGGCTCATAAATTATAATGGTAACCCTTGCAATACAGATGTATTCATTTGAATAAAGTCAACAGGGTGTACGCAGCCTTTTTTATACATATTATATCTATTTACTTGCTTATTGCACAAAATTACTTTGACACGCAATATCGCAATGTCACTTGTTCTCTTTCAAAAACGTCCGCACACAATTTATCGATGGGGTGACAGTGAAAAATAACATCTAGCAAGTTATTACGTTTTATGAAGGTTTTTATGAGCCGATAAAAAGAAAATACTATAAAACCAATAAATGAATTTTTATCAGGTCTCTCGATAAATAATGGTATTCTGGCTTCGTAAGGGACCTTAGCAATAAAATGCTTCATGGCGAGATAAATAATGAAACTGACTTTATATCAGGAGAAACAGTGACCTCTCTCGAGTATCTATAAAGGCTTTTTAGACTGGCGTGATTTCATTTAGAAGCACGCTTTCGAATTGGACATATCATTTCTATCTTCCAAATTTTCTGTCTTAAAATCCTTTCGATTGCCATTATATAGTTGTGCATTGTCGTATTAAGTAGTTATTTTTATAAGTATGCCTCCGGAGAATGAATTAATTACGTGGACGGTAATTTCACTACCGGTAATTTCAGTACGGTAAACTCAGTCCCAGTAATTTCATTCCCGCTCAATTTCACTCCCAGTAATTTCAGTCCCACTGACTTCATTCTTTTTGTATATAAGCAGTAAATGTAACATTTATTTTAAAATAGTTTATGATAGGCGTAAACACTAATCAACGCCTTTAATATGAATTTGTTGAAAGCAGATATTATTGATCCTTTTAACGTTAAAAATCCGATTTTTCGCACAGAAATTTAGTTAAATGTTGAGAACGCTTAACAGCTCAAGAAATACGTTTCTTTAAGGAAGGTGCAATAATTGAGTAATAAATACACTAACACAAAATTATTATTGTTTTTGGATAAGCTTTTAAATTTAAAAACACGGTTTTTCGAATGGAAATTCAGTAGAATGTTGAACACACATAATAAATAAAATAAATAAAAACTAAAGAAAGATAGCCTACATTGGTATAGATCAATTAAGAATTTTATAACAATTACAAGTATGCAGCACTATCCGACCTTGTTTTTTGCAATCAAATTTAAAGTATTTTATGCTGTTGAATTATTGAGATGGGTGAAGGATATTTTGATTTGCACTTTAAATTTACTTATAACCATTGTACTAACTATAAACTTGAACTAAAGAACGCATAAAAGAATGAAAAATAAATTTCCTGCCGTGGATTTTTAATATAAGTCGAAACGGTCGACAAATTCGTTTTTAATTCGAAAATTGCAATTTTGAAGGGAAATTGTTTTACCGTCATGGTGAATTGAATTTCTGCCGATTTCCCGAAATTACGTGACTTTAATTTTGTTTGCATTTAGCATGGATTCATTTACTTATGGAAACAGCTATATAGATGCAGAGAAAGGAGGGCATGTGGGGATGGAGATAGGGAGAGAGTGAGAGAGGGACAGAATTAGAGGAAAGAGATAGATGGAGAAAAGGAGGGTGAGCGACGGATTGGGAGGGAGAGGGAAGGAGAGAAAGAAGGAAAGTGAAGGTGAGGGAGAAAGATCCCTAATGTGACCATAAATAATTGTATTTATTCCCCCGTCGTATATTCTCAAGTTGAGAGGGTAGTGGAAGACGGGCGTTATAGAGAAGCCACCAAATATCCCAAGATGGCCTTGCCAGAAAAAGGAAGGGATTATAAAGGGGAACAAAATTTCGTTTGTGTGTAATCTGAGCAGGCGAGTGGTTTCATATTGATAGGGGGAAAGAGAATTGCTTTCCATGATACTGAGGGTTTCCTCTGACAAACTAATTCATACTTAGTTCATATAGCCTTATTTTCATATTTACTTATTTATCACTAGCTCATAAAAAACACTTTACGACCTTTTACAACGTGCACAACAACAATATCAAAAACGAACAGAGAAGACTATGCCCTCGCAAGGATTCGAATCCGTAATCCTAGCATTGGGAGATAGACACAATAACCATCCCTCTACCAAGGTCTGCAATAAAAATAAAATTGATTTTTTTTATATCAATAGAGAATATTAAATCAATTTTTAAAAATTTAATGCCTTTATACATATGAGGAAAATATTTTTTATGTTTTCTGGAAACGCTCCAATTTAAAGTTTGTTATGAAAATTTTCGATATACACATTTATGTGGCAATAAGACTACAATATTGAATGGCAACCGTATGCCGGGTAAATAGTCCTTAGAACGACTTCGTTTAAATTTATGTCAACGTTATAGGCACACAAATCAAATGGTGCAAGTGTATTGACCGAAGCAAAACCTACAAAAACGAATAGCATGTGCCCAATACGTTATGTATCCGTTGATATCGCAGTAACCTTTGTCGCAACCGAATGTTTTTGTTTTATTTCCGTTTGATGAAGCAAGTGGAAGCTTGCCTCAGTTTTCTTTTTTCATCGGTGTTGCCGCGATATAGGATCGAGAGGGACGAATAAGTCCCCAGGCGTCACGGTCGTCCATTTTCATTGGCCCTCCGGCAATATAACAGATGAAACTCGTCTGCCGTCGAGCGAGGTAACCGCTCGGCCCTAGGCAACGGTATAAGGCAAAGAGCAAACACGGCGGGCGGGGGCCAAGAGGGGAAGGATACACAAGAGGAGGCCGTAAGGGGAGGAAATGAGAGGGGTGGAGTCCGTTGCCCCTTGATGACCGCAACCGGCCGCAGAGCATGTAAAAGATCTCGAAGGAATATGCTAATACGCGGATCTTGCACAGTTTGCCCCGCCATTACTTGGAAACCGCACGAAGGGAGGGCCTCTCCGAGCAAATATTGGACGTGTTGCGTCATCGGGTTAATTATGGAGCGGGAGATATGAATCGCCAATAACTTCCCGTCCTTATTTATGCGATCTCACGAAACATCAATATTGGATGGATTACTGCTGGTATTTAAAAGTAAATAATAGCATCCTAGTAGTTCGTATGAATACTTAATGATGAGTATCTTAGTAAGCAAGGTCCTTTAACAAATTATCGGTTTTAAAAGTTTATATGTTGGTGTACATGTTCAACTAATCGCAACAAAATTCTTCAGAGGGATTCAAAAGTTACTATCACGTCAATGAAATATTTTTATAATATAATTTGTCTCATGCTTCTTATGAAATTTCTAATGACTCTTACCTCAGTTAAAGTAACAGTAAAATCTTAAATTCTTGTACATGTAATGTAAAAAAATTTGCAACGCAACATATTTGCGCCATCCAATAATGCAAGATTTCAATTTCAAAGTGCTACAAAAAGTCCCTTAAACGCATTTTACGCCATTTGTAAGTTCTTTAATCATATCTTTTTATAAATAATGTTCAAATACAGTATTTGTATCTGCAATTATGATTCCATACATCAATTAATTTAACTCCCGGAAATTTTGCATGCGCAGTCAATGAAATAAATTAATCAAGTAAATCTCTATGACATTTTGTACAATTTTTTAAATCTCAGTTCGGTGCGATGCAAGGCGTTTATTATTATAAAACCGTTTGTTAAAATTTCAAATGATAATTAGGCCTTAGAGAAATCAATCAATAAACTGTTGTTTTATAGCGTAAAATGTTTTAAATAATAATCATGGAAATTATACTCTAATCTCCTGTTATGATATAAGCCATTCTCACTCTGGTGTTCAATCATTCTATCGTCCTGGTATTCTGTCATTCCTTGTGACTTAATACCATTAACTTTAAGATTAATAGGAAATTCACGTTCAATGCGAACTTTTGGCCATTCACCAGTTGCAGGTGGTTCTTGTAAAGACTCAAGGTGAAACATAAAAGCTATCACTCTTCCTGTGAGGCACTCCCATATAGTTTCCGAAATTGTTTTTAGGGCGATATGAAACTTTTCTTTTAACAAATACCATCTGTTAGACGATGTTGAAAAAGAATGAAAACAATCTCGATTAAACCAAAAATATTTGAGCTCTTGTACAAGATGAAGCAGAGTTTCCTAAGATCACATTCCAGTTATGATATCACACGGGCTGAAGAAGACTCGTAAATTTACATGTAGCACTTTCTTCCACACCACTCCTTTTACTAGGCATGCGCGCGCTATTGCCATACCGTTGACCACGGCAATCAAATATGTCTAATTGAAAGCCTAAGAATTCTATTTCTGCCAAAACAACTCCAGCCAGATTTTTTTTTCGTTTTGCTCGACGTACCTCGAGGAAACCGAGATGAAGTCGTATATGCAATAACCCTGAGAAACATAGTACTTTTATGATTAATCATAGTTTAATTCTTAATTAAGACATTCCATTTCTACCCTTCATTCCTGATGGGCAATTATTAACGTTAATTTCGCAAGAATCATTATGTGTTTGCAATGAGCTTTGGATTTCAACTAACTATTTCGAATAAACGCTTTTCTAAAGTCTTTATAATAAACAATGTTAATGCAATACTTCATTCCAATCCGTCATTTTTGATGGACAATGGCACCAGCAACTAATAAATGATTACTGTATAATACATTTAAAAACATGATAGACTTGTTGAAATTATTTAATACTAGTGTACAGACCGTCAAGAATTGACGGGAGTAAAGATTCGATCATTCAAGCTATTTATGGAGATCAAATTGGCATCAGAAACATAAATTGTATTCAAAGTCATTTTCCTCTCCTTCATTCCCCCTCTGCCACTCTTCCCCTCTCTCCTTTCCCTCTCCTTCCCTCTCTCACCCTCCCTTTGTCCCCTCCCTCTCTCTCGTATTAAAAGCAATCAAAGCACGTTATCACCCATAAGGATTGAAATAACAATATGATATCGAGGTCTAACAACGGAATTGTTAGGCAAGGTAATATCCCCTTAAAATGGCTAAATTTCCTCAAACTGTGTGAATTAAACGTTTAAATTGAGCGACTTCGAACTGTACGCGAAAAAAAACGAACAGACTAAGAAACTTTATAATATTTTCATCAAAATGGTTCACATCCGAAGTTCGTAGGTCAATTCTTTCTAAATTTTAATCTAAAAAAAGAATGAAAACCTGCGCGTCGAAAAGTTCATTTTTACGTGAAATTACGTGTTATCTTATTGGAAATGGAAATTATCCCCTGGAGTCCAACTAGGGTCTTTGATCTCGAGTTAGATATATTAAAACGTTTTTTATTATATCATAATTCTATCCTGAAAATTGCATCAAATTCGGTTCAGTCGTTTGCGAGATATTAAGCTTCAAAAAGCATTACATGACAAAGTGACATTGTGACACTCTTTTATATGTTAGATTAAAAAGAAAACAAAGAGTCGGTGCGGTAAATAACAGAGCAGTGAAATTTTGCCAGTGAGAATCACTAAAGAATATTTTGCAGAAGAAGAAATTTAATGCAACAGTTAAATATTTTATGTATTTGAAAGTACATACTATGTGAAACAATCAAAACAATAAAAACCAAGCTGAAAAAGTATCTAACAGTGCTATATAATAATTTGCCTTTTATTGTAAAAAACCTAAACATGAAACAGGTTTGCTTTATAATTAATTACTAAGAACCTTGAAGAAGGTAATTTTACAAGGACCTAGGAAAGTTTCAATATATGACATTATTATTTTAAACAGCTAAATAAGAAATATTATCCAAATAAACTTTCTAACACTAAATGATAAAAAATGATAGAGTCCCGATTATTCGAGTTTCAGTTATCCAATGATCCGTATTATCCGAGGCGCATGAGAAAATTTAGCTAAGTATCATTTTGAAAATTTGCAATTGAAAAATATCATATTTGATACAAATGTATCAAAGTGGCAACACTGAACTTAACGATTTTGGTATTTTTATAATAAATCCAATTTATTTCACAACTAGTGTAATGCCCATGGAAATATCAACGGAAGAATTATAGATGGATAGATAGATAGATTATTATTATTTTCATTTAAATTAATTAATATTCCACTTTCACATATGAAATATTTTGTCATATACAACATATCTAGAGAATATTCTGTTGTTGGCGGGCTATCTTTAGTTAAACTTAAAATAGTTGCTTCTCTTTCCCTCCCTTTCCCCTAATTTTACACCCTCTCTCCCTCTCCCTCCCCCTCTTCATTTCTCCCCCTCCCTCTTCTCCCCCTCTTTCCCCCTCCCCCCTCCACTTCCCTCTCTCTCGTACTAAAAGCATATAACGCACGCTTACACCATAAGGATTGATACAACAATAGGATTTTGAGGTCTAACAATAAAATTTGGTAGCCAAGGCAACATTCCGTTAAAATGGCAATGTTTCCACAAAATACGTGAATTAACGTATAACATGAGCGATTTCGAATTTTAAAAAGATTAACAGAATAAGAAATAATAATTTTTTCTTCAAAATGGTTAAGATCCGAAGATCGTACTTTAATTCCTTCTAATTTTAATTTCCAAAACAATAAAAGCCTGCAAATGAAAAAATTGATTTCTACATGTTACCTTATGGAAAATGGAAATGTCTTCCTTGGAGTCGAACCCAGGACTTTTTTGGAGATTTATTTTCGTCATTACCTTAAAATATGTTAATCAAGCATCCTTGCCAAATTTCAATATTCTACCTATTCGGGAAGTTTGTTAAAACGCTCTATATCGGCCATCGTGAAAACGTGACCAACCAACCAACCAAAAAACCTGGGCTATTATTATAGTAAATAATATGCTTGTACCTTTATTTATTTCAACAGAGAGTGAAACTTAGGTATGTATTGTTATATACAGTTTGCACCAGAAGTGGCCAAACCGCGGCTCGCGCACCACATGAAACACTTTTAAGTTTCCATTAAGAGGCGTGTCAACGTTTATCACTTCAAAACACAATAACGTACTGTAACTAGAGATGTACAGGAAATTCTTAAATAACATGCATTATAACTAAATTGATTTAGATAGAAATTACATATTACCATTCGTAAATTAATTAACACAAAATGTGTGTCATGCGGCTCTCGAACTTTGAAGATAATCATATGCGGCTCCGAAGGTAAATAAGTTTGTCCACCGCTACTGTATAGTACATACGCAGGCCTGTATACTATACCGTAGGTATCCGAAAAATATGTGATGGTTTTTGTTAATGTTATATCGCACGAGGCAATGTTCCGTATTATCCGAGGTCGGTGCGGTCCCATCGACCTCGGATAATCGGTACTCTACCGTACTTTAAACCCATAGATATATTTCGATTGATAATATAGTTTCCTGTCCTAAATACTAGGCATCTCTCACAGCACTTGCCTTACATCTCTCGCAGAAGGTAAGCGCTTGTTCAATGAAAGACCACTTTTCGACCTATTGGTGCCGTTCATTTAGTAGGTGTTCCAGTCACATTTCGTAGGGATTAGAAAGGAAGCTCTTCAAAACTATACGATCCCTAGAATTATAAGGAAAAATTGAAAAAAGTATTTTAAAAATTAACAACTACGCTTAAATGAACTAAAAAATAGATGTAGCGGAAGTAATTGTTTCGTCATAATATTTTGTCGCACACAATGTTTCCCTTCTTTGAAAAGAGGCTTACAATATGATTCTCATACGGCAACATTCTTTCTCCGATATTCTTTGCTCGTAAAAAACGAACCGTACATCTGACCATGGAAAAGAACGGAGTTTAGGACGCACATCCTCACAGAGAGACCAACCTTGAGGCAGTGGTGGCGCGAGAGGAAAACGCGACCTAATTTCCGGTCCAGCAAACACAACAGTAAGAAAGTAAGAAGCATGGCGACATAAGTAAAAACTGCAGTAAGTTCGGTCATCTACATACATAGAAAACTTTTATGGGCAGAAGTGAGTGGATAGCAGATGAGGGCGAAGTGAAGGTGGAGTTTGGAGTGGGAGGAAAAAGACGGGGAAGGGATATTTCATGGCGATGGATGGACATGAAAGGCGAGATGATGAGATCGCTTGGAAGGGACGAGAGATATATTCACCGTGGTTGGAAATCTGACGCTGTGGTGGCGATCTGCCAAAAGAACCTCTCGAAAATAATCCGCTTCTTTCTTCAATATATTTTAATCCTGCTAAAATATTTTGAAGCAAGATTCATTCGTTGTGACACATATAACGCCTCTACAATGAAAGCTAAGTGTAAAAAATGCATATCCTGATTTTGTCGAGTCGCGTGGCATGCAATTTTTTTTTAGAATAAAGTGTAAAATAACTCGAATGACATATTAATTTTTTAAAGATAGTCGTCGAACTTCTGTTAATTCTTGCGTCGACTTATCGTTTTATCTTTGAAAAGACGATGAAATGTCAATATTTCCTTGGGATTTCAAATTTCCATTTCGTATTTTATAAAATAAAAATTATGCCAAACACAAGAACTATGAATTTCTAATATGATTTGAAGTTTGTTCGGTTTTTGCTATTAAGACCTGAATTTGAAAAGAAATCACAGACCGCCGTTGATTTTTTTATTAAACATCATAAGCAATCTAATAATTCACTCAATGTTAATTTCTTTAGATTGAAATCTAAGACAGCAATAATTCTGCGAGTTTTTCTGTCATAAAATCAGTCGTTTATTTGAAAGAGACTTTCGCTTCATATTCGAGGGAATGATTTTTAATGTTATTACTTCAAACGAACATTAGTGAATTTCAAAAAACACTTATTCAATATGATTACCACCATTTCCCTTTAGAACTCAATCACTTTGGAAAACTCAAGGTTCTCGTGCATATAGCTACGAGTTAAATAAGTAGTAAAAATTAAAATTTAGCTTTCATGGATTTTAAATTTTATAAATTCCGTGCAAAAATAAAGATAAAACAGCAATTTTAGAAATATGTTCCGATAAAAATGAACAATTTAATTCAATTAATTTGAAATGTCAGCGTTATATTCGTCCAAGACAAATATAAAATCCAAAAACGGTGCTATAATACTTTTACATGTCACAAGTAATTTGCTTAAGCTAAAAAGTTTTCTACGAACATTCACTCATCAGTAAAACAACGAGACACGAATTTAAGTCATTTTAATATCGCCAATCTTTACTGTAATATGTATAGCAAAATATTTTCAGTTCGTTAACTTTCGAAATCCCATTTACATGCCTTTTCCATCATTAAATTTGCGCCGCCGTCAGTAGGTTTTAATGTTATCGCGTGCCCTAGGGGTGAGCGAAAAAAACTTTTTTTTAAATGTGGTACGCCCTACTGAAAAACATTTGTCTTTTGGTCTCCTTAGTGTGTATAAAAAATCTGAGCGAGATGTGACAATATCTTCGGGTTTCGCCAGGGCCCTAAAGATTTGTCAAAATCACTAAAATACGGCAAAACGCATTCGGTAATTTATTGTCATTTTCAATGGTAAAATGGCCTGCTGAGCTCAAATCAAGCGTCCATTATCCGTTTTCTCCCTCCGTTCGCAAGATAAGGGCAATTCGTTGTCACTAAACAACTTAAAAATTACGATCTGGCACTCGTATGCACTGTACATGCACAGTACGCGGACGGCGCGCGCTGCAGCCGTCAGAATGCAGCTCTTAGCTTGCTTCGGCTCCTAAATCTGCCGAAACAACCCAGGACTCACCACGGGGAGGTGGCTGCACGTCGAGTCCCGCCCGTGCCCACCCCAACCACCCTATCTTGTGGGTCCTATTTTAGTTTCACTCTTGAGTTAAAACTTTGTAATCTTACTTCGTTTTAAAGTCGGGCATATTCTGTCTGGATTTCAGTCTCGCAAGAATGAACCCATGCCTCTGCTCTTCTCCACACAGAGCACTGGATGCTTCTATAACCAATTTTACAGTGCGCTCAACAGCCTGTGTGTGGCAAGGGAAATGATCGAACTCTGGCTGTTTGTCCACCATTTGTTGCAGGTCGGCTTCAGAAAACTTGCGTGTGAGAGGTGACTCTGTTACCGTGCAAGTCTTCCAGTCAATAAGTTGCGTGTAGTCCGCCGCTTTGAAGTTGAGGGGCGGTACTTCGAACGATCTTACCAATCCGTCTTTAGCACTTGGGGTCTTCTTTCTTGCCTCGATGATCTCTTTGATGGCAGTTCTCCGCACGTCCCTTCGGTTGTCTTTCAGCATGGCCAGCAGCAGATTCTCGGGGTGCCCGAAATATCCGTTCCTTTGAATTACTTCGTCAACAATGACCCTCAACGTTTTGTCAAGATACCTTGATGAGCGTCTTGACTGCAAACCAAGAAACTGCATACACCTTTATGACAAATTGTGAGAGTATTTTCAGCTCCTTTCCGGGTTTTTCCGTCGCCACATGTAGAGGCAATATCTGTTGGCTGTTGTGAGCCATCGTGAATGCGCCAACGCCCATGGGCTTCGCTCAGCCAAAGCAGAAAAACACACACCAGAAGTCACAGCAGTAGTGATATCCAGAAGATATTTCTGGTCTGAGCTCATGCATTCAACGTCAACCTGCGGAAGATCGGCTTCGATTCTCTTGAAATTGAAAACGGAGATTTTAACAATTTGCAAGCCTTTTGCCGATGGGGCCTGAGTACCCTCGCGGTCCGTGGTTAGGGCCATCCAGTCGTTGAAATAGATGGCGAAGCGGAAGTTCGTTTGAGTGCAGCAAACACACAAACCAGTGTAGAGCCCGTCCGCAAGCTTTCTCCACGAGGCTAGTAACACCGCCCTTCGATCCAGTGTTCGCTGATGTGCCGTCGCATCCAACTGCATCCAACTCATTAATGCGCCAACCACTTTTCTCAAAGAATTTTATCATGCCTTTTCAGCAGTGGACCTACCGTTCGGAGTGATATGCTCGATATAATGTGGTCCGGGCTCTTTCAAAATTGAAATATGTTCCTCGCGAACGTTCCGCACGCATTTATTATTGTAAACTCTGGTGATATCTTTGCGACCTTCAAAATACAGACCCCGCAAAACTTAGCTTCGTTTTGTAGTTCCTCACTGACAGTGCGTATGACAGACTTTCTGTCGAACTACTACATTTGATGCGTCATCTTTTGTCACGATGCCCATATCTTCCAGCACAGATGTGGCAATCAGAGCTCCTGCAGTATCAGAGACGCATGTTCTTTAACAAGCAGTGGCTTAAGCTCTGAAATTTTTCGACTTCAAACTCACTACCCGAAATAGCGTCCGATCCGGTGACAGAAGAAATGTCAGCAATGTCTATTTCCTGTTGAATATCTTGAAGCTGACTTATTTTTTCTTCTCTTTTCTTCCAGCCTCCAACTGTTTTCTTAACTCTCGCTTCTTCAGCAGTTTTGTTGTTCGTTTATCGATAGGCCCTTTCGCCATTTTCCGACGAGTCCTTTGGTCTATAAGGTAGGAGTGTTCACGCCCTGGCACTTTTCGATCTTTACTGCACGCAAATGACTTGATATCCTTGCATATACATGAAGAAATATCGAATTAAGTGCTCCTGGCATATTCCTGAAACTCGCAAAACTTGGCTTTGCCACACGTTTTGTGCAGAACACTTCACTTTATTATACTTTGTGTTGAAATGCCTGAGCTTTACGATAATTCGTTGACGTGAAAGTGTAGGCAGCGAAGCTTCATGCCACACGGCTTCTGCATTTGAGGCTTTAATATTCGCAACTTCGTTGACGAAGGGATCGCTCTTGTTCTTAAGCTTCATGCTGTGCCTCACCCACAGATAGTGCTTCATAACTTGTTCGTGGGTAGGCAAAACTCCGCTTCCAAGCTCTCCTGAACTTCCAAATTGCCCGAAAACCGGGCATGTTGTCACTTCTCTGGTGACAGCTAATTCGTCTCCAATCGTACACTTCGACATGGCTTACTCACTCATTGAACAGAAAGAAAAGACTCTGCGCTCAACGCAGTGCAAACACAAAGGCATTCCCTCCGTCTCTGTGTACCTACTGCATCTGACTCTCTATATCAGGCATGTCAAACTTCAAAAAGGCATACTGGCCACATTAAAACGATAGATGTTATAGTACGGCCGCATTAGGATTGCAGTTGTTTAATGAGGTACTAAGTTGGAAAAAAAAGACTTGATCTAGAAGACTGGGAGGCTTTTTTCCATTAAAATAATAGATTTAAACGCATACAATTATAAATAACAATAACAAAATCTTGTCTCCTTTTCTCAAAAAAAAGTATTTATATTTACGTATATAAAATATATACGCTTTAATTGAAAAAATAGCACCCGGGCCACAATAAGGCATAAAAATGGCCACCAGTATGACATTTCTGCCAAACTCTCCGCCACCGTCATCTCGCAGTAAATATGAAGGTATTGCCTGGCTTTGTAAAGCGAACTTTTTTTAACGCAGCATACACCAAAACAATGAGGGAAAACGAGGGAACATCCGATCACAGATTTGTTGAAAGTAAACAAAGGATTTAGGGCAACAAAGGAAGAGCGGATTGCGTGTGTTTTGGCGGCGTTGCCTTAATGGGATGATTTGGGAAGGATGGGGTAAGGTAGAGCACGCACGTCGGCCTCACACGTGAAAAAGAGGAAACAAAGGTGAAGCAGAGAAAGGAAAGAAGCAAAGGGGCGAGAGAGGGATGGAGATAGGGAGAAAGAGAGAGACGGAGGAAGAGAGGGTGGTATAGAGGGAGGAAGAGAGAGACGGAGGTATGGAGGGAGAAAGCAGAATGAGTGGGAGGGACGTGGTCATCGGGAGCCGAGGTCGTTAATCCAGAGAGGAGGTCGTAAACCTGAATCGAGGGAGACGAGATGTGAAGGGAAAAAGCAACCCTCTCGCATGCGATCCGAACCCCGCCTTGCTTCCCTCAGCCCTGGCTCTCCTCCTACTAATCCTCCTACACAAACTCTCCTGTGATATGGTTATCCCCCTCTACATTCCATTTCGCTCCTCTCCAAATGTCTCCCCTTTATCTCCATATCTCCTTCACTCCCTCTCTTTATCCCTCTCCACGTGCAGAATTACTCTCGGGAGAGATGGCCTTCATTAAGTGCACTGAATTTATACGACTCGTAATACCCTTTGCCCTCCCTCCGGCCACCCTTCATCTTTTGCATTCTTTTCCTATCCTTCTCCTACTTCCTTCTCTCCCTCCCTCTCTCTCTCTCTCTCTTCAGGTTTAGTCATTGCCACACATTATCACGGTTGCAATAAACAGCAAGAAAGTCACTATTGTCACACTTCTCCGTTTAGCTATGGCCTTTAATCATGTTAGATATAGAGCTGCGGCAGCGGAATGGCTAGAGCTTTGGCTTACCACGCCATGTCTTACACCGCGTTAGTCAGCGCTCCGTCCTTCGGAAGGGACGTTAAGCAGCTTTCCCCCTTAGTTTTCTCATAAAGAGTAGGCTAACGCCTGCACCTGTTATTCTTCCGCCCTTCTTTTTGTGCAAGGTGTGAAAGAAGTTATGGCTAGAATAGTCCAAGAAACATTGCCCAGACAAACAAACAAGTATCGTCTTTCAAAATTCATAACATTCAATTCACCCAACTCTTCGCTGTAATAGTGCTTCTATTACCTTCAGATGGAGCAATTACATTCCAAAGCAATCACAATTATTCAACTTGGACGGAAATACATCAAGGTGTTTCTCTAGGATTGGTTTTAGGACGACTACATTATCTCTCTCCGACATCTTTTTCAACCTCTCTTATACGAACGAGGAAACATTATGGCTGCAGCGACTCAACTAAATAGAAACACTGAAACCTCAATTGATGCCTCAAATCCCCAGCATTAAACTGCAATCATAATAGAAATAGACAACTGTAATCGGCAATCCTGAAACCCTAAAGAAAATTAATGTATTGACTAATACCAAAGTAATAACCAAGTCTTCGTAATCCCTTAGAGATTTTACGTGAGGAATCTGGACATCCTATTGGTCAAATCTCATTGTTGGACTCCTCAGGTCTAATCCCTCTAACATAATTCGACAATGGAAAATCTTAAACAAATAAAAAATATTATCTCACTCAGATTAAAGGAGACCTTCGTACAATAACTAATACTCCCGATTTTTTATTATTGCTATATCATCCATGTTATTCAAAATGATACTGCTTTCAATATCGGTAACGCCATCAACCACCCCATACAATTTATATTCATTACAATACACTGGGACCGTTCTACTTTACCACTGTAAGAATAATTGTGACCGCGTATAGACTGAGACAAAGGCTCTATTAATCTATAGCCCCTAAATATGTCTTTATCCCCTACCTCTCAGGTAACTTAAAATTTCCTGACTAAACTCATTAACTTAGCATGCGTTCTCATGAAAAATTTCTAATCCTAATTAATAGAACAGAAGGTTACACAAAGTCATTCTTTGTGCTTGGTGCAAGATTATAGAGTTCGCCACCTATTTTGGATTTAATTTATAAGCGTCTAATTTCCTTTAAAACTCTAGATTCAAATCATCTAACCAGATAAGAGAGCTCTTATACAATCAAAATAACTCTTTTTTGGTCCCGCCAAGGGTTGCAGTGGTGAAGTCGCTTTAGCCCTGCCATTTATTTATTGTATAAAATTTTACAAATGTCTTCGCTACCTAGAGCGGTGCAAAACTTTCCGTGTTTGAAGTTCTAATTATTTGCGTGTTCGTGAACCCCAACAAACAACACATCAATCTACTCTAGTTTTTTTCGTAAATATATACCATTAAATGAAAAACAAATCTTCACTAAAACCAACATGGAGTTTTGCCCCTAAAACGTTCAACGTCAATATTTCATCAGATATCCTCTTAATTTTATGTAATTCATCTTCCTATAGTTTGCACCTATACCTTATAGTACCAAACAGGTACCAAATGTCCCCTGATTTTGAAACCCATTTGACATTAATTTGCCCTTAAAACGTATTCTATCACAACTAATTGCAACGCCCCCTGATTCTATGCCATCCAGCTTATACCCACCCACCCCTAAAAATGTACGACAAATGTCCCCCTGAAGGTATGCAACCTAACTTACACTAACATGGCTCTGCGTTGTATACCACCAACCAAACTCCGTATGCCCCTGGATTTAGGCATCTCAACTTACACCGCAACCGCCCCTACAATGTATACTACCAAATTTACTCCAGGTGTTTTATGTCAGCCAACTTATACTAACCTGCCTCTGCAAATAATAATACCAAATATGTTCCGAGTGCCCCTGGCGTTATGAAAGCCAATTTTCACCCGCCCCTACAGTGTATACCACCAAACTTACACAAAGCGTACTACTGATTTTATGCCACCTAACTTATACTAACCTGATCCTACAAAGTGTATGTGCCACTAAAAACCCCAAATGTCCCCTGATTTTCTGCCACCTAACACGATCGCCTTCAAAACTTGCATGCGTTTGCGCTTGTTATTCATGTGCGCACAGACCCGTGAGTTGTTTATTGTTCGTTTGTGAGCTGATAGTGACTTAGTACCTTAGTAATAAAAACACAGTTAAATTACGTAGATTAGTAGAGCAATGTGTGTGCAAAAGTGTATGGCTCCATTTTACGGGTAGCAGTGAACGTAAAGAGACGTACTTGTATTTTGAAGGCAGCAAGACATGAGTCACTATCAGCTCACAAACGAACAATAAACAACTCACGGGTCTGTGCGCTCATGAATAACAAGCGCAAACGCATGTAAGTTTTGCAGGCGATCGCGTGATCCAGTTCGAAATCTTGCCCCAAGTTTGAATGGTAAAATTTTTGAATCGACTGTAGCGCCGCAGGTTGGCTTCGGCGGACATGGGTTACTATTCAAAAGTTGTTGCATTTAGGCCCCACTATACACTCACGAAGTTTGGAGCAAAACTTTTGAATCACCCTGTGTGCGTGTGTGTGTATATATATATCAGAAAGAGGAAGGCGAACTGGATTGGGCATTATCTGAGGAGAGAGTGCATGATTAAAGAAGTGCTAGAAGGAAAACTGGATGGAAAAAGAGAAAGAGGTAGGAAAAGGTTTCAGCTTATAGACGACTTGAAAGGGAAAGAGAGCTATCAGTGAAGAAAACTGCGAAAAATAGGAGTATATGGAGAACCAAGTTTAACCTAGAATAATCACGGACCTGTCAACGGACAGACTACCTATGATGATGATATATATATATATATATATATATATATATATACTAGTGTAATTCCCGTTGAAATATCAACGGAAGAATTATAGATAGATGGATAGATTATTATTATTTTCATTTAAAATAATTAATATCACACTTTTACGTATGAAATATTTTGTCTTACACAACATTTCTAGTGAATATTCTGATGTCGACGGGCTATTTTAGTTGAACATAAAATAGTTGCCTCTCTTTCCCTCCCTCCCCCTCCCTCCCTCTCATCTCCTCCTCCCTCTCTTCCCCTCCCTCTCGCTCCCTCCCCCCTCTATCTCTCTTGTATTAAAAGCATTCAAAGCGCGTTTAAACCCATAAGGATTGAATTAACAATACGATATGGATGTCTAACAATGGAATTGGTAGGCAAGGCAACATCCCGTTAAAATGGCAAGATTTCCTCAAACTGTGTGAATTAAAATTGATAAATTTCCAACTGTAGACGGAAAAAGATGAACAGAATAAGAAACTTTATAATGTTTTCTTCAAAATGGTTTATATACGAAGATTGGTCAATTCTTTCTAATTTTAATCCAAAAAAGAATCAAAGCCTGCACGTCGAAATGTCCCTTTTTACGTATTACCTTATGGGAAATGGAAATTATCTTCTGGAGTCGAACCTGGGTTCTTGATCTCGAGTTCGATATATTAAATGTTTTATTATATCATAATGCTATCCTGAAAATTTCATCAAATTCGGTTCAGTCTTTTGCGAGATATTAAGCTTCAAAAAACATTACATGACAAAGTGACATTGTGACACTGTCTTTTATTATTGTAGATATATATATATATATATATATATATATATATATATATAAAATATATGTGTGTGTGTATAAGAGATAAAGATAAGTACATATATGAGTAAAAAATATTAAATTTTGATATTTTTAATTTTACACAAAGTGCCATCAGTGACATATGATATTTAGCAAAGGTTACCGCAATGAATACTTTATACTATTTTTTATGAAATTGGTAAAATAATATTTTTCCCGTAATTTATTGAGAGTTTAATTTAAAATACACAGAAACACGAGAAAGTGAGAGTGCACCATGAAAATGTTACTGCCAATTAGGATATATAGTATTACTGAAAACGCTACCTTTGTACTCCGGCAACTTAATTGCGTAATTAGTCGCTCGTCATACAAAAAAGTTACAACCATTCAAAAACGCACACAATGAACAAACGAGAGAAGTTTTATGTATCATTCTATACCTCCACATATTTCCGAGAAATATGAAGCCAAATATAAACAACAAAATTATATTTAACTATGCAAGATAAAATTTTGCATTTTTCACTCCATGCGACGGTTTGATTGAGCACTCTAACATAAACGTACCGAAAACAAAATAATACTTTTTCTTTCACCTTATTACAAAACCTACAAGCGTGAAGATCTATTCCAGCGCACGAGATTAAATAAATATACAAACCCGTTTTCTGCCGCAAAGCCGATAAAATGCTTCTAGAAGTTTTACTAATCCCGTTACACCTTTAAACTGCATCCGTGAATTGCTTGGACCGAAATCGTTTTATTGCTATTGTTTCCTCAAGACGACCGAGGAAAACTCAAGCAAACGCGACTTATCCGAATAGATCCGGGTTTAGTTACTTTTAGAGGATTAAAAAAATAGGAGAGGAGGCAATTAAATCTCCAGGAATCGTATCGGAGTAAGAACATTCCCTCCTTCCGTGAAAGACAGGCCTCACCCCTCGGTGTAAAGCAAGAGGCCTCCTCAACAGAAGTCCAAACCCCATCCCTTCTGCCTCTCCGCCCCACTCGGCCAACCCCATATCGTCCTTCACTCTCCCTCATCTTCCTCCAACTCCTCATTTCTTCCCTCTGCCCCTCCCCCCCCGCCCACAATGTCCCATTACCTATTTCCACCCTCTCTCTCCAATTCTCCCACTGCATCTTTTCCTTCCCCTCACTTCTCTTCAATTTCCCCTCTCCCAAAACCCCATCCCTTCTGCTACCCTCCTACTTCCCTCTCCTACTTCCCTCCCTCCCTCCCTCTTTCATCCCCCTCCCTCTCTTCCACTCTTCCGTAAATTCCTTTCCCTTTGCTACGCCTCCTGCTAATCGTCTTTTTCCTAATTCATCCTTCTCACGGAATGCCTTCTACGGCCCGGCGGCGCCTTCGAGTTGTTCCATTCACTTTTCTCTCCGCCCTTCTACCTGACTTACTACACTCGTTTCTCTCTCCATTCATGTTTTTAACCTTTCGTAGTCGGTTTACTGCACCTCGATACAACTGTATGCATATGAATTTTCAATAAAAATTAAATTAAAATTTCTGGAATCGTAGATAATAATCACGTATCTATTGTCTTAAACTTTGACTTACTATTTATTCTTTTAAAATAAGACGTTTTTATATTTTAAAAATCCTTCATCAACGATTTCCTGTCCCGTAAAATTTTCTTTATCGTGATCACTATCCGCAAAGCCGGAATCATCTGACTCCACATTAATGAATGAATCGTGATATCTTCACTTGTTACAAAGTTATGATGCGTTCGACTTAAACAAAAAGCCAATATATCAATCTTAATGGAAAAAGAAAAAATAAGAAGCATTTTTAGGGTTATTATGTTAACATATAACTCAAAATATGTTCAAAATATTTTGAAATATATTGGTGTTTATCTTAACATATGACTCTAAATTTTTAAAGAGAAAAACTATAGCTTTACCTATTCCACAAGTTAAAAATGAATATGGCATAGCTGATACCAGAGAAAATTTTTGAAATATGTCGCAGTTGTATATTATCAGCTTAGGGAATACCTGATCTAGAAACATGTGGTAACAAAATTCTATAAATTTTACCTGGAAACCATTCTTTCGGTGCTTATGTTGAAATTTTGTTTTGTAGTTTAGACTTGCAGACTGAATCGGAAAACAGTGTGATGAGGCGTTTGGCTGTGAGCGACCAATCATGACGCACGGTGAAATGAAAAGTTGGAGAACACATGACAAGAGATCTCGACAGCTTCAATATAAGATCTATGAATTGTTACGACAACCGCGCTTAGACACTCATCAGCTCGTTTTCTGCTTCCAACCCAACTTGTGTTGAAAGACAATATAGAATTAAGATTGATAAAGGCAACTTCCATGTGTGGAGTAGGTATACATCCTGATCTCCCACAATTACGCAATTTGGAACAAAGTAAATACCCAAAAATGCTACAATCGAATAATGTTATACCGTCGGAATCTGTTTCAGAAACATGACTGTTGCATCGCACAGTGATGAATGCCAGTTACTCTAAAAGGATTGCTTTGGTATCCCTTAACTCGGTTGGTAGCTTGTGTAGCTAAAGAAAAGCATGGTAAAGAAATATTAAATCCAAACAAAGTATGCTGAATATAAAAATATAAGAGCGATTGCAGTTCCATGACCCCATTCCCCACCAATGCATTTAGCCGTCACTGTATTGCACAATGTTACTTTTGAAGCATGTACAGTAGAGTCTCCAGTCCCGTTCGTTCGAGGTTCCGTTTAGTCCGAGGCGAGAACCGCCTCGATTTCCCGAAAAACCATAAAGAAAGCTGAATACGAAAAAAACAGTGAAAGCTGTGTTCCTGTGGTTTGATTGAAAGGAAGCCCAATCACAGGACCAATGTTCCAAGAAAAAGCACTTAATTTCCAGAAACAACTTCAAGATAGTGATAGTGACTTTACTGCTAGCGTATTATTATTCTACTTTTGTACTATTGTATACGTTTATATTCTAATACAATGTATATACATAGTATTAATACAATGTGTATATCATATATACGTAATCATATGTTCTTAATTGTCGTAATCCGTGTAGTCCGAGCTTTTCGGTAATTCGAGGCAACCTCGGTCTCGTTCACCTCGAACTATCGAGATTCTACTGTAATACATCAAATTAATCTCTACCAAAACACATTTAATTAAAAAGTACATATTTTTGTATAATACAATCCCATTTAAATATTAACCGGAATTTATAACGTTAATAGACAGTATCATTTTTCATTTGAGAAGTTCTTTTTTTCTGCCTAGTCATTCATATCATACGCATATTTATATGACCTCATTATGAATATTTTCAACTTATTTTTTTTATTTTTGACATGTAATATATTCACTCAAACAATATTTTGATACTTCTTCGAGTTTTTTTTAATAAAAAGAACTATATCATGATAAGGCAGCCTTGCGACTCAAGAGTCAAAGTTTCGCTCACAATCAGACCTCGAGGCGAACGAGAATTTCGATTTCCCCGAAGCGAGCGATTCCAGCGATATGACACGCAAGAACAATATTCAGTCCATCTCTCATCAAAGAACGACGCAATACCGATGTTCCTTGCTTGGAAATACAAAAGAAACATCTGATTTCGACTCGAATTGAATATGGCTCCGAGTTTTCGGTGTTTTGACATGGGAAACACTCGCTCTCACGGAGCACTGGAGAGCTGCTTCGTCGCTTCCACACAAATGGACGATTAGAAATTTCACATTAATCTACCTGTATCCATCTGAAGAGATCTAAATGGCTGCATTCGTAGCGACATCTGTTTCCAAGTTAACGTGCTGTTTTACTAACGTTATCTTTGGTATTTGTCCACCACTTTCCTCCGACCATTTAGGGTTTCCTCGTTATCTGATGGTTTATACGGCCTTTAAAATGTTCCTAAAATGGCTCATGCACTTATGGAAATTACAATGTTACCTTTATTCTCTGGCCTTTAGTTTTTTTTTCAGTTTTTAATTTGTTTTTTATTACTTCCACTTCATCTCTTTTTACAGCGAAATGATCTCTCTTGCTTTTTTCGCTAATAATTCTCTTTCATTTTATATTGTATCGTCTTTTATTTTGTGGTTTCGTGATGCAAATTGCCTTAAAAAGGTTTAGATTTCATAGTTTGTGTCTACTGAAAATGAAAAAACTTAAATTGAAAATCTCATTTCTTTCGCATTTCCCTTTGCTTCTTCGCCTTCTCTATTTTTATCTCTACCTTCCCTTTCTTCTCTCTCCACTCGCAACGAATTTATCCGCATTCTGATCTCGCTCACACTGATTTAAATTCTAAATATTGC
This sequence comes from Uropetala carovei, assembly GCA_036926305.1. Taxonomy (NCBI): domain Eukaryota; kingdom Metazoa; phylum Arthropoda; class Insecta; order Odonata; family Petaluridae; genus Uropetala; species Uropetala carovei. The sequence continues at coordinate 224,876 of JAXCHB010000027.1, forward strand.
AGATGAATCCCTCTTTCGGGCAACCGTAATCGATGAAACTTCTGTATTGTATACGCAAAGTTGGAATAAAATTTTTTCGAACCATAGTCGTACCGCCAAAGTTTATCCACCATTCAAAAACTAAAAAATAATATTTAACTTTAATTTGAAAAATTTCAATTACATAATGAGTACACCAGCATGTTTCATGGAAAAGAATGGATGAACATCCAAAAATAAAATGTCTCTCTTTTGCGCTGACGAAGGGATCATCCCGAAAGCTCCAACAACGTCTACAAATGTGTTTCTCCGACATCCCAGCGGCTCTCCTTCCGGTAAGTGCTCACGTATATATATATAAAGAGAAAGGAATCTTAATAGCTTACATCGTGCGATAAGTACACTAAATTACTTTAAACAGATCTACTGTAAAAATAATAAGTAAGGTAAAATAAATAAATTATGTTTTTTTGAGTACTTTTGACTCTAGAAATCGAAACGCACGTGTATATGAATCCAGAAAAAATATCAGTATAAAGATACGGAGTTCATTTTCGGTCACGCTGATGATCTTTGACTCGAACATAACATCTTCCGATTTCCCGGAAAGAAAAGAAAACTCTCGGATCGGAGGACACCCAAATGCTTTTCGGATGTCCAGGGCTCATTGTTATCCTTGCTCCGAACAAAAAGATGAAAGAGAGAGAACTAACCAACCCTAACCGCGTTTCCTTTTCCAACACTTCGCACTTTCCCTTCTCCAATTCCATCCCATTCCCATCCGATCAATCTTCCCACATCAGCGCTATCAACGCTCCGTGCGTGTGTTCTCGCGAGAGAGTCTTCATCCGGAACACTAGACTCGATTCGTCGATAGTTTTGGAGGAAAAAATAACCCTTAGGTTTCGTTTTGTCCTTCCGTCCGTATTTCTTTTTCTCGCGTAGACCACATCTCCAGCAATAATTAAATCGTTAATAAGCAGGAACAGCCAAATTCTCCCCTCCTCTGTTCAAGAATCGGGCAAAAAAACCGCTTTGGTCTTCTTACGAATTGAAACTTAATATAAAAACACCTAGCAATAGATCTGTTCGTTTTCAAATCGTAATAACATCATCTGGTAACGTTTTAAGTATGCACAGTTAAAATGAGCGGCGATTGGCTGAAATTTGTGCTAGTAAACAAATTAAAAGAAACTAGTGGCAAACCGCATACACGTACCTCATTTTCAATTAGAGTAAAACCTCGCTAATTCGGGCCCTAAATAATTCGTACTTCCGTCTGTAGGTAAAGCGGGAAGTGAAGAAGCAGAAAGTAAAGAAGAAAAAATTAAATTACACGAAGACAGAAGCTGCCTCAATATTCTTATTAAATTTACTAATTCTGACGAGGAATTTGAAAAAGTTTTACGCTCTAAGAGCAATGAAGAACGACGTTATGAAACGGAAATACGTACAATAAGACCTTTACTCGACAGAAATTTTCAGATTTCTTCAACAACGACAATACGATTGGGGAGGGACCGTCTATATGTTATTAAATTTGTAGCTATTAACGTTTAGCACATTAATTAAAGTTTATTGTTTTAAAAACCTTATTCTTTGCGTTCTATTTGACTTTAATTCTTTGTATTCAATGTTGTTTGTGCAATAAGGTAATGTATTTTCTATTACAAAACAGGGATCTTGTGGGATCGAATTCTGGAATGGGCGATCGGCATCATCGTTTCGGCACTGCGATCGGGCACCCATTCATTGGTGTTGGGTTGGGTTGGTGTTTGGTTGGGTTGGTGTTGAGCTGGTAGAGGATTGGGACCTTTTGTAGTATTTTTCCCCAGGCTCTATTCTAGCTTTTATCTTAGTGAATGTTTTTTTTAATAGTGCGTGAAATGAAATGGAATTCTTATACTAAATATACTGTTTTTGCTGGATCTGATATTTGTTAATTACTTAGATTTAATAACTTTCACGCAAAATGAAAGCTTGCAAACCCATGACTGATCTGCCTGTGGCGACATTTACTAACCCGATCACCGGTCAATGGTGAGGGATAGCTTCGTTCCCGAGAGGCGAAGGGCGCTATAGCGCCCGGAGACGGTTACACCCGATATGAAAGGCATTATAATCTAAAAATAAACTAGGTAAACAAAAACATTTTTTTTACAATTCCCAAAAGATCCCAAAACAGTAAGGTAATATAAAAGTTGTTCGTGTTAAGAAATCAAATATGATATGTGAATAACCTTCGCATAAGAAAATGTGACATTTTGAATAAATTTACTTGTTTTAATAAACTACGACTGGAAAATAGGAAATTATGTTCTATAATTCGGAATTTTCAATAATTCGGACTACCCCTTTTACCTATTACTCCGAATTAGTGAGGTTTTACTTTACTTATTTAAGACTGGGTTTCCATGTATAAGGTCATCCTGTACTTTATCCTAATCGGAATTAATATTATGCTCATGGAGAAACCAGAAAGTCGCATGCTGTGAATAAATAATCAATAATGCGATGCATGTATGTTATTTGTTTCAAGTCCAAATTATGCATATCGTATTTCTCTCAGGCGTGAAATCGTGACTCGAGAAAAATAAACAGTCCACGCATCTATCAAACGCATTACTCACTAACTACTATATGGCTAAGATGCGCTTTCACAGGATCCAAAAATGTTTTCTAGAGTTGTTCCTTTTACTCCTTCAAATCCTCTCTCTCTCCTTAAATCCACTTCGTCCTAACTCCTCCTCCTCTCCTCGCTAACTTCCTATAACACCTATAAATCTCTTCTCCTCTAGCCTTCCTCTTTCCACCTCTACTCTGTGTATCTTTATTCACTCTCTCTCTCTCTTCCTCCACGCGAAATCAATGGGTAGTTCTTCGGGAGAGGGAAAGAGAGAAGGATGAAGGGGTTAGTAAGAGAGAGGAGGAGGAGAAAGAAGAGGAGGGAGAGAGAGAGGAAAGGAGCAGCAGTAGGGGAGTACGCGACTGGAAATCAATACGTTGGAAATGTGGGGAAGGGTGAGAGAGAGAGAGAAAAAGGGAAGGAATGTTCGGAAGGGTATCTCCTGCAAGGTGGGGAGTTTTAGGAAGGAGGGACGAACAGGAGAGAGAGAGAGAGGAGGAGAGAATAGAAAGGGTTGAAGGGGGAGGGGAGGAGGAGGAGGAGAATTGGGGAGATAGGAAATGCGGTCCGAGGAGGCGGGGTGGCAGGCAAGAATTAGATGGCGGCCGCGCAGAGCGAGGCGCCGATGCATTCACAATGGTTTCTTGCATCTTTTTTACTATTTTTTTATACGCTACTCTTGAGAGGGGAAAAAAACTTGGATTTGTTTACGGGAATTACTACACGGCGCCCATTAAGGATTTCTCTCTCTTTTTATATCTCTTGTTATTCTGTTTCCTTTTCGCGCTGCCTCCTCGCCTCAAAACTGTTCTGTGCCTCTACAACCTCTTCCTCTCCTCTATCACTCCTCTCCTCTCTTCGTCTCTCTCCTCTCCTTCGTCTCTCTCCTCTCTACCGCGTTCAAGAAGGCCCCTTCTCTTTCAAAGTGCGCTATTATGTCCTCGGACCGCAGAACAAATTGACACTATAACGCTGCGATTCTCACGGAATGTACCCGAAAGGTGAAAAGCGTCGTTCTAGCATAAGATAAAAAAAGTGTTTCTTTGAAAATTGCGGATAAAGGGAGGAGCAGTTGCCTCTTCCTTTTATTTTCTTTGACTTGGCTCGAATTTTGTTATCTACATTCTCCAAAATATGCCTTCCCTGGCTTCTTCGAATATTGTCCGTTTTCAACAATAATGCTTATTATGGCAGGAATAGCTTTTTTTCTCGATCCTTTAGGGGAATTAAGACTTTTAGGTAGATAGTTTCATTGCGCGTCTATTCTCTAACTGTTAAGAGTCTAACACGTTTTCTGGACTGAGAGCTGAAGGGCCCCCATTTTAGTTGATATGGGACAATTATTTTGTAAGTAATCTTGTAGTCATATCATCATCGTAGTTTTTTTTCCGATTGACACAGCATGACATTCTGTCGCGCTTCTCTTAATTACATTTATGTTTCCCTTGGTAATAGTACTCTCTGAAATATATTCCACCTTAAGAGTTTAACCATCTTATTATTTCTTAATTTCGACCACTCTGAATGGAATGTTAAAGACGGAGGGATCGTTTCCACAGAAAGGCGTTTTTACTTCAAACTCTTATCGATTTTTCCCATTGTTTCGTAAGAAGAGTACTAAAGTACGTATGTTGTGTTTTTAATTGATACCGATTGTAATCCGAAGAAACATTTCCATGTTGAAAAATCCTTTTAGCTTTTAATTTAATTATTAGTATTGATATACTGCGGCAATTTTTCTATTTAGAATTGCTGCAAAATTCCAATTGAGCTACACCATTTCCGGCGGTTAATTTTTTTATCCCTCAAAAAATCTCTATTTCATACTATTCGCATTTATTATTTATACATGCTACAAAGCTAAATCTAAAACCTAAAACCCTTTTATTTTTATTTTTTTCTGTCTCTGATTACTATTTTTATTAACTGCATATTTGTTACCTATTTGCATTGGAATTTTATTCTATTAGTTGTTTTTCAAAAAATGTACACTCCTTTTTCTTCAACCATTGAGTATAAAACTTTCCTGAATTCAAGAAAGAAAATGATCTTGTTCCACCGTAAAGTTTACGAAAATATGACGGTAGGAGAATGTATTAACGTTTGTCCATCTATCAAAGCAATTTATTTCTTCGTTTGTATTTTTGATTATCTTGATACGATTTCGATTAATCAAAAATGGTAAGATAATTAAATGCATCTCGCAATCAAACGGCTACTCCTGCACATATTATGTATTTCAAATATTATACAAGAGCGAATAACATTTCCTCCTATATATGTACTTATAATACGTATTAATATACAAATTTTTAATTTCGCGGATTCTCTCGATATTTCAGTTAATATTGCGAACGTCTATCCGGCTTACGTGGTCCGTGAATTTTCCTAGATCCCGTCTATCCATATAAAATATTATTTTTTTTAAATCAACCAAAAATGCCATTTTTGTCAGCCAAATACATTATTTTTTAAATTATTTTTTCAGATTTCATAAATATATTTGCTTTGCTCAACATAAAAGTTTGTTACAAAAAAGAGTTTTAGTTTAAAATAATGTCATGAATATTTAAAATTACGAGATAAAGACAAAAAATCACATTCCAGCTTTCCGATACCCACTGCTAGTAAATTTGTGTATTTACCAAACATACAAACTCTGTTAACCGATTATTTGAATGAACGTAGCGAAATGGATGCCGACGCTTCATATACCAGTCCGATTAGAGAAATCACTGGACCATTACTCAAATATTTGCCTCCACCAAATGAAAAAGGTAATTCATTAGTCTCTCATGCTAGACTTTTAGCTAATGCAAACTCTACCTGTAAAAGGCAGAATTTTGATGAAATTGGCAGAACGAAATATTTTAGATGGGAAAGCAAACTAAGGCAACGTCTCTTCAAAGTAATTAACGAATCAACTCCATATTCATTTACTCTAACAGTTTATTTTACATTAATTCTGCATTTTGTTTTGCTCACCAACGCAATGCAGCATAGAATTTTCGGCTTCAACCCGAGCATTATAAAATATCACAAAGAAATGTTATGGTTTTTATCATTAGTAAATTACTCAAATGCAAATGCAATAACTTGCACAGAGCACAAACGCGACTAATTTCAGTCGGAATTTGATATGACTGCCATTACAACTCTCAAAAATTGAGCAAACACAACCCAACAGAGATGATTTAAAATGTCTTTTTAGAAGTTTTCAGCTATTTGAAGAGGAATCTCCAAAACATTCAGCATTTCATGTTATATCAACCAATTTTGATTTTTAATTCAAAACGACAAAAAATCTTTCAAATTGAATCATACTGAAAACTTTGTCTTTTATCGTTGAATTAATTCATATGGAACTAAGTGATAGTTTTGCGCTATTAGTTCCCAATGCACATTTTATTCAGCAAAAATTAATGAAATTTTTCTAAACAATAAACATCTAATTTATGTCCATGAACATATTTTATTCATTATCTGATATGTCGTGTGCACATAAAATATGTATTTAACAGTAGTACATTTTACTCATTGTGCGAGATAACATCAACCTAGTGTAATCACTAACATAAAAGCTTTCGTAATAAAAAGAGTATAAATATTCCGTATGACAAAAGATTCATTTCGGAATTTCCAAATTGCCCTAATGGATCTTGAACATTTTTATTAATTATTTGAAGATGAGCGCCACCCTCTCAATTTCCTTAAGGCTAATGACGTCTTCAGTTAAAGATTATTTGAAGGATATGAAGCAAGTGCTGTTTTTACGGAGAATCTCCTGTTAGGTGGAGTGATGAAAAAAATCGATCGAATTGGATTGATTCGAATTGAATATAAAAATTTTAAAAACAATATTCCTTGTGAAATTCACCGTTGGTTTTATTGAGATATGGTTTTCTCTTCCTCGGATTTTCTCCTTCCTCGAAAATTATTAAAAATTAAATTCCGAAGAATTTATTTTTCAATAATTTTTGTTTAAACTATCTTTAAAAACGGAAAAATAGGTACGAAGATTAAGCGAGGATAAAAACTTTTCAACTTTCAATCTTTTAAAATCTGTCTGCGATAATTATGCAAGGACGAGGATTATGCCAGTGGACAAAGTGCAAACCACGGTTTCTTAAAATTTTCTGCTTGTTTATGCTTGGTGAGAATACCGCAGATTCAAATCATGGCCTCTAATGATAAGTCTTCGGTGTGCGTGAACACTCGGGGTGAAAAAATCAGGTTCGAGACCTTTTCAAATTTTTCCTTTTTAACAGAGAATAAATATTTTTGTAGGCGCCTCGCCACGCACCATTGAGTTGCCTTTTCCAAATATCAAATTTTTTTGATGCTCCTTAAATTTTACAATCGAGAAGCAGTTTACTCAAGCAGCAAAAATGTTTCAGGACGTCACTTTTCGTCAGATTCTGATTTTTAAATGGAACTTTTAAAAAGTATAATGGAAATCTTGACCAGTTTAAGTGAACCGCTCCTTTGGCGGCACCTGATTACGAAGATTATTACCGATTTCGAAAAACGAAACTTCTTCTTCTGATGGACCAGACACTGGATCTATGATATCTCTCCAAACTAATGGAGCCAAAAATGGATTCGGGTTAATTACATCCAAATAATGCAACTCTTATTATGGTTAAGTGAAAACTAAAACGAATTAGTGGAAAAATTCCTCCATTTGCACAAAATTATCCGTCACAAGCCCGCCTTCGGCAGTGTAATACTCATTGTGAACCTCGTTAATATATTTAGCATTAAATAAGTGAGTTATGTCATACAGATATTAGGTTAAAAACCGCAGAATCTGAATTTGAAAATTAGGTCATTTGTAAATAATTATATGGCATCGCGAATGGTGTTTATTTGAATGTGCGTTTGTTCTTGGGTGAGCCGAAAAATACTCCCAGATCCCACGAAAACATTTTAGAGAGAGGAGCTCGAAAATCTATTAGGCGAAATAAATTCTTTTTAAAAGCCCATTTTTTAAATTCGGGGCAGGTTTTCGTAGTCCATTCCTCGTCGTGGAACTGACTTGGACGGATATTAAACATCCAATGTGACATTTAAAGGCCAAAAATATTGTAATGATGTGAACTTTAACGTAGGCGGTAAAAAAATTATACACATTTATAATTTCACTTTAACGGTGTTGAGGACAGTTTTGTGAAGTAAATTGGAAAAAAATACACAGGAAGAGAACGCCAAAAATAATGGAACGCTAAAAACGTGGTAAATCTCACAAATTCTAGTGCCAGGTAAATTGGTGCCATTTACGTATGCGGTGGCGTTGAGAAATTTCACAAGTGAGTATTAAACACGCAGCAATGGGGGCAATGCGAGGAGTAGTTTTGAAGTTCGCCTGTAATACGAATATAAGTGGTTGAAAGGAGAATAGCGTGGGAAAACTCCGCAAAATCTCTCATTTTTAATAAATATTTTCAATCAAATTTTAGCGATTAAAAATTTTATAAATCTAGTTTTTTATAATAAAATGAGCATACTTTTGCTATTTGATCTAGGCCAGAGATGTCGAAACATTTCTAGCTCGCTGACCTTTTCTAAGCTGCTTGCTAAAAAAAATTTTTTAATGGCTCCATCAGCCTCCTCAGATTTCTGTAAATGTACAGATCTCGCCGATAACTGTTTCCATCTTATGAAAATGTTTCACAAGTTTTTCGGTGTCAACTTCGTCGTGAAAGTCTGCTTCGGTAAAAATGTTTCTTCAAGAGAAGAAAATACCTTAACCAAACAATTTCCACGTCACTTCAGAACTATTTTAGCCATACTTTTCAGAGGTCTTTATTATGTCAAACATAATATCAAATGTTTATCCAAAACTCTGCAGTTTAACATTCACCTCATTTAAATGCAATGACAAATCGGTGAAAAGCATCATCTGATGAATCGTGAATGAATCATCTGTTCGTTCAGAAAACGGCGCTTCCATATTTGATTCTAAAACTGTATAAAACGCTCAAGCAGACAATCCCGAATAAGCCAGTTGGCATTGTTATATACGGTGAAACCTGTAAAAGTAGAAATTGAACAGGCCAAATATTTGGCATTTTGATATATAAAGTACTATCTCTATAAAGATTTTCGCAGAAAATTGAAAGACAACGAAGAATAATTTTATCGCACCATCAATGCAACTTATATTAATTAATAATAAAAATGAAAACATAATAATCAAGGATTTTGTCAAAATTATGACATTGGTACTATAATTATACTATCACAAAAAATTCACTTATTATAGGTTATTTGTTTTTCTTTTATAATAAGTAACTGGTTGTCTTATTCTTCTTTCCGCATTGTGAGTTCTTTAGAGACGATAATACTAATTTTATCTTAAAAAATAGATGATTAGTTTCATAATCTACTATAATATATTTTGAAGCGTGTGTTTGTGTGTTTGTTCATGGAACTCCTCCTAAACGTTAAAAGTTAGAATAACCAAATTTGGTACGATTCTTCCCTACATCCTAACTTAGTAAATGGTTAAGGTTTGGTCAACCGAGATTAATCAGGGGATTAACTTTTTTCCATAAGATAACACGTATGAATCGATTTCTTGACTTGCAAGGTATTCTTCCTTCAAGCATAAAAATATGTAAATTATGGACCAATTTTTTTCGTTTTTACTTTATTCGACGAATAAAACTCAATACTATCTTATTCCTGTGAAGTTTACATGTTACACGATCGAAGTTTTCAGAAATACGCTATTTGTTTCGAAATTTTGTGGATTTTTATACTCTTTCCGGGCGTTGCCAAGGCGGCCGTCATTGTAACCTCCGATTCAATTAGCTTCAATAAAGCTTACAAATAGACGAAAGTTTAGCCATGGAAGACATAATAGGAAGTGCAGCTTCGATCTTTTCCCGAATACCTATAGATGTCTCTGATGGTTGCGCCTGCAGCGATCCTATCGGTCAATGTGAGTCTAAAAATACCCATTCCACACTCATTCAAACCATGGAAGAAATAATTAATTATTAATAATAATAATTAATTATTCTTCCATGGTTCACTGTTCAAACCAGTTCGTTGGAAATCGCGCGGGAAAGTGATGGGGTTTTTCAGCGTCGTGTTTTTCTAATTGTTGAAATGGAACGGAATGCTTATTGTGCAGCATATTGGTGAAACAATTTTAACGGTTGCAGGGTAGGCAAGAAGATTTCGGATTTCCGAAGGATATTTCGAGGTGAGCTTAAAGAAGAGATACCGCATAAAACGGAATACTTGTGTTAAGTTGAGAATTACGTGTTTTTGTTATTAGTCTTGATGCCTATTTCTGCTTTATAATTTAGGGTAAAATTTTGCCTGAGGGAGGATTTGATGTCTGTGGATATCAACTGTATGAAGAAGTATAGGGTCTGCAGTGATCATTTTACAGATGATGATTTCCGCAGCAGATTCCCTCGGCCTCTCCTAAAAACGAATGCCGTTCCTAGTGTATTTGAAGGTATGAAAACAAGTTTGAGTGTTATACATGGTATACAGTGAAACTTCGATTTTATTATATATCGGTTTTTCGAATTTCGTTAACTTAATCCTATCGTATTCTAATTCTTGTAGATGAGCAGAGGGATTCTGAGGATGTTTTACATTCTCCCAAAGCTCACTCAACATCAAACCATCTTGGTAAGTTTTAGAAAATTTTAGCATTTATTAATTTATACTGTCCACTTGCCTTTACCAACGAGTCGCCGGAACAAATATTATTATTTATGAATGTATTTCTATCCGGAAAAGAATGTTGTGTTTTTATAAATGTCGTATTGTTATTCTTTACGTGAGTAAATAAAAAATCCTGCACCCAGTTGTTTTGTTTCAATTTGAGTCCTAAACTTATGTTAAATACGTCATCTAGCTTCTTAATTGAAATTACCGCCAAAACCTCGTCTGCCGCTTGAGTTTAAATTAGGCGCGCTTCAGTTCGTATTGACCGCTAGATCGCTCTGCCGTCAACGTATTACCATTGTCCTTATGGGAGCTGCGCTTCCTATTATTCTTCCATGGTTTAGCTTTATTCGATTTGCACTTTTGTTTAAGCAACGAAACGATCGATGTTAATGGATAGCAACGTAAATAGATACTGATGATTATTCAGGAAGCGTTTATTGATGAAAGTAATTGAACCTTCTTTCGTCTATTGAATACTGGAATCTTACATTTTTTGTAAGTAAAATCATTATATTTTAAATTTTAATGTTTATTAAGGTAAACAAGCTCACGTATCTGGTGTACATTTACCGGAGTCAGTGTTCAATCATGGACAACTGCACGTTGCTTTTTCACGGGTTTCTTGCTTACAAGACATAAAAGTAAATATTTCAGCGAGAAGAAATGAAGCTGGATTTGGCGAAATTTATATGATAGGAAATAAAATTATCGTTATATTTGAATGCAATAGGCTCGGAAACGGATTGTTACAAGCAATATGATTAACTAGCTGAAACGCCCGGCTTCGCTGGGGAAAGTTTTCTTTTAAGTGGCAAACGATTTTTATTGCTCGGGGCAAACGTTCCCCATTCCTTAATTACGCAAGCGAGGCTTACATTAACATTTACTATTTTATGTATTGTATTGTAAAGTTTTACCATTATTATAATTACGCATTAACGTCTTACTTAATGTTCACATGGATAGATGCACCGAAGACTAAGACAGCAATAAAATTATGTGGATTATGTCAATACTAATAGCAAAACGTAAACAATAAACAACAACTTGGTTACTGAACAAATGTATCGATTTATGTTGCCATAAATCTTTCAGTGTGAATGGTAAAAGATAACAATGTTCAAATATTTCTTAAAAATCATTTGACTCACTTTAAAAATATTCATAGACTATATTTAGGCATGAATCCATTGTACCCTTTATCTTGGCGTTAGCTATTCTTCCTCTACGGCGTGCCTCGGCGTGGATTTTCCTTGCATTAATCTTTACCTGTATATCTGATATCTCCCTTTGAAGAGGACAACAATTAAGAAATTTAGCTTTGTTGCCGCCTGGAAAATGGACATCTAAACCGATAAATTTTGTGCTTAAAGGAAAATTTCGAGCGATTTAGCATGTAAAACGACAAAACATGAACAGAATTAAAATATTCAGTCTTTCGTGCGTAAAATAATCCATTTCCCGTGACAGTAAGTTAATATTTAGGTATATTTATATCCACATCAGTGAAGGGCTGCATGGCATTTTGAGGTTTCTCCACACCATTTTCCATGCATTCTTATGGAAATAGTATGTCGTTGACCCCATGGGGTATAAGAGACCCCACGGTCTGCAAACCTATACCAAGTTCTTCCTTTGGCCCATAGGATGGCCCATGAAACTTTCGAATTCGATAGCTTCAACGGTATAAAAACGTATAAAGAACATATATACACACATACATACACACACACACATATACACACTAAAATATTTATAAGATTGTTAAGAAAAGCTAATTGTAAGTTTAAAAGTATCTACTATATATTTTAAAGAGTTTGTATGTTGTGCTGTAGTAACTTCACTAAATCCGTCGAAATTCAACGGGAAATTCTGCTAATAATTTATATTTGTTTAAAATGTTTCCAACATATTTTGCGCCTCCCCACCTTCTTAAGTGGTGGTATAATAACTTTCTCCTGCAGATTACAAAATCCTCTTCTACCATTCCGACATCCTTATCTCATATCTCCAGCTGTTCCTCTAATACCCATAATGGAAAACAAGTATTTGAAGCATTAACAGAGTCACAAAATAATTCTTTTCTCGTCGATCTTAAATTTTCCACTATAAGCCTTATCGCCATCATTCATGCTATTGTCCGACGGAACTAAGCTGAGGCGGCGCATTGGAGTCCAAAGCCCAGCATCAATAAATCCGCTGTGTTTACTGCATCCACCCACCTTCCTAAGAACCCGTTCGATTTTTCCACATATTGTTCTCGTTCGAGGGGGCACGCAGTCTATGGGAGCTCGCCTTTTGCACAAAATCATCCTTGGTCTCAAAAACAATTATGAAGCTCTTCTTATGGCTAAGATCAGACTGGTAAATCATAATCCTCAAAAACCTATAAAATAGTTGGGAAAAACTAATGTGCATTCCTGCTACAAGGCAGCTGAAGGTTTTTAATGACCTACATATATCTTTGCTATCACATTTGTTTCTGTGCAACAGTATTATCAAGCTCTACAGACAACCGTATTTCTTTAACAAACCATGGTGATATACCCGAAATAAATCCATTTTAAACAATATTCCTAACATATAGTGCGTACAATAAAATATTTTTTCTTAAAAGAAACTCATATAAAATCTAGTTTTGTTTAAATTGTACTAGTAAATAGTATTCTGCTGTGAAGTTTTTCTCCAAATGGAAGCGCTGCTAGTGCATTATTTAGTGCGTTAATATACACATCGGAAGAGTTCAATAAGTTCTGCACTACTTCCGTTGTTTGAAAAGAAAATAGAAATAGTTCAGACTAATTCTGCGGAAAAAGAATTCTCGTCAGTAAAATCGGCACTTACCGATGGCGATTTATTTTTGTAAAATTTGTAATTTTCGCGGTCTCGACGCTTGTTGACATATATCGATTTAAATTGAACACCGCCATATTATGAAAACATTTCGATTTTAAAATTTGCCTCCGTGCAACATAAATTACAATTAATAAACGATGTATTTATTTCCTCAAGGTTCATATCTAAATTATTTATAAAATTTTCAGACACTCAATTAAATCACATCTTCACTGAATAGGCAAGCAAACTCATTTTGTCAAGTTGAAGAGTATATAAAATTTGACATGACGGCATTTGTTAACAGGGTTAGGTGCCGCTCAACCACGCATAGCATCGCTATCGATTTCTCCGTTTAATGCCGATGGCCAAATGTAAGAATATAAGGGTTCGTTTCTGAAAACAGATAATTTATCTTCCCTTCCCGAATGAAGCTCGCCCTCGACGCTTAAGACGAGCGCCGTCATAAAGCGATCATTAAAACCCAATAACAGCGACGGGGTACATTCTCTGCGTCGGTCTTGATAAATGACGATCCTTTTGCTTTATTTGCAGCGGCTTAACGTCCGACCCGAGACAGCTATTGTGCGGCGGAATATTCGAGAGAAGACCGATCGATGATATATATATATATATATATTAGCAGAATTTCCCGGTGAATTTCAGCAGATTTAGTGAAGCTACTACAGCACAACATACAAGCTCTTTAAAATATATAGTAGATCCCTTTTAAATTAAAATTAGCTTTTCTTAACAATTAATCATATTTGCTTCTAACAATCCGTTTCCGAGCCTATTGCATTCAAATATAACGATAATTTTATTTCCTATCATATAACTCTCTCCAAATCCAGCTTCATTTCTTCTCGCTGAAATATTTACTTTTATGTCTTGTAAGCAAGAAACACATGAAAAAGCAACGTGCAGCTGTCCATGATTGAACACTGACTTCGGTAAATGTATGTACACCAGATACGTAAGCTTATTTACCTTAATAAACATTACAATTTAAAATATAATGATTTTACTTACAAAAAATGTAAGATTCCACTATTCAATAGACGAAAGAACGTTCAATAACTTTCATCAATAAACGCTCCCTGAGTAATAATCAGTATCTATTTACGTTGCTATCCATTAACATCGATCGTTTCGTTGCTTAAACAAAAGTGCGAATCGAATAACGATAAACTTTCGTCTATTTGTAAGCTTTATTGAAGCTAATTGAATCGGAGGTTACAATTACGGCCGCCTTGGCAACGCCCGGAAAGAGTACGAAAAATCCACAAAATTTCGAAACAAATAGCGTATTTGTGAAAACTTCGACCGTATAAGATATAAACTTCACAGAAATAAGATAGTATTGAGTTTTATTCGTCGAATAAAGTAGAAACGAAAAAAATCGGTGCATATTTACATATTTTTATGCTTGAAGGAAGAATACCTTGCAAGTCAAGAAATCGATTCATACGTGTTATCTTATGGAAAAAAGTTAATCCCCTATATTGGCAGCACTGATTAATTCCGGTTGACCGAACCATGACCATTCACTACGGTAGTATGTAAGGAAGAATCGTACCAAATTTGGTTATTCTAGCTTTTATCGTTTAGGAGGAGTACCATGAACAAACCAACAAACACAAACACACGCTTCAAAATATATTATAGTAGATATATATATATATATATATATATATATATATATATATAATATATATACATACACACGAAGCCGGAGATAAATAACTCGGAAGGCCTTGGAGGTGTTATGCAGCCACGGCGGCCGCTTCAACAATGCGAGAGAGAGAGGAGGAGGAGGGAGTCACGTGATAACGCGCGAATTTTCCTCTCCCTCATATCTATGGGACAATGCGCCCTAAGCGCCATATCTCTCCGTCTCTATCCCGTAAGCGACGACATAGAAGCCGAAGAACGAAAAGATATGGAGAGAGAGAGAGAGGAAAGAGGGGGAGAGAGAGAGGAAAGAGGGGGAGAGAGAGAGGAAAGAGGGGGAGAGAGAGAGAGAGAGAGGAATGGAGGTGAAATCAACGGAAGAAGCCTTTACTTGGTGGAACTCCATCATAAATAAAATGAGAAAAATTACTTGGTATAAGTTCCACTTTATTAAAATTGGTACTACCGGTTTCGACCTGATGATGACTAGATACTATTAGTCGAAATCGGTCGTATCTATTTGAATAAAGTGGAACTTATACCAAGTAATATTTCTCATTTTATTTATTTATGGAGGTGAGATAAAAAGAGGGAAGGAGTAAAAAAAGAGAAACAGAGAGAATAAGGATAGAAACGGGGCAAGTAGAAAAAGAGAGGAATAAGAGCAAAGAAGAAAGGAAGAAAATGGGAGAAAGGCGAAGAGGGGGAGAGGAAGAGATGGATGAGGAAGAGAGAGGCATATACTATATGCAACTATACGACTAGTGCAAAATAAAAGATATTATAGAAAACGGAGAGAGGGAAAAAGCGCGAGAAAGGGGACAAGAAAGAAGAGATAGATAGATAGATAGATAAGTGGCTTTATTTTCAGGGCGAAATTGAGACCATAAGGTCCCCTCTTCCATTTAACCCTACGTTATTGATTACAAAATAATAACATGCATAAATATATATACAAACAGAACTAGAGCAATAAAAGGTGCGTCAGATAAATACAACAAGAACAGAACAATAAATATCACATTACACATTAGAGAGGTTTCTAAGAAAGATATGATATTTGTGGTAAAAACCCAGGTAGAGCCAGGCATGGCCAACCCAGTAAAAAACCACGCAGGAAAACACCCATGAAGAGAAGGGGGGTGGAAAAAACCTGCGAAAACCCTAGATAGTAGAAATACAATAATACAGAAATACAATAATAACGTGGACGCGAATGGAAAACGCGGGATGAGTTCCCATAATGGAGGTACTCGATCCGCATGCACGACCCTTGTTTATTTTAGAGAAAGAGAGGAATATGAGGGTGAGAGAGGGAAAGATATAAATAGTGATAAAATGAGAACGGGATAGGAACGGAGAGTAATGGAGGGAAATGAGAGGGGAGAAGGATAGAGTGGGATAGGTGGAAATAGAGCGAGAGAGATATAGCTGAGAGAATAAGGAAAAGAAGAGACAGAGAAAGAGGAAAGATAGTTGCGAAGCTATGCGCGTCTTTTCTTATCGCCTGGGAGCACCTTTCTCCAGCGCTCATCCGAGCTCCTCTCTGAGATATTGGGAGATTTAAAACAAACAACACGCGCGTGGACGCGAATGGAAAAGGCGGGATGAGTTCCCATAATGGAGGTACTCGATCCGCATGCACGACCCTTGTTTATTTTAGATATGATTGCGTTGTTTTTATTTTTCTGTTCCTTCGTGCGGGGCTTTCCCCCCTTCCTTCATCCATCCATCCACCCTCCCCCGCCGCCCTTCCTCCCCCTCTCACTCTCCTATAGTACAACAGACGCCTCCTCTTAACGCCCACCCGCATAAACTCTTTCTCCATCCATCCCAGACGCCATCACCAGCCATTGATTGGCAGACAAAGGAAACTTAATTTCAAGGCGGCCCCCGCTCTATTTCCTGGGCGAGATTTCCCCCGTCTCTCTTCCCGGAGAGCAATCAAACTTCCATCGCCAGGAGAAAGAGGGCGACACCAAGGACGGGAAGTCCACATCCCCTTTCCTCCCCCACTCGTTCGGAGTCCTTCGATCTCGTTGACACGTATTTGTTGAGGACTTATTATTAATGACCTCTCCTTATCGATCTCTTTAAACGTTTGTATGCCGCGATTTGCATTTCAACTGTCTATCTGACTTCAATTAATCCGAAAATAAACCGAGTTCTCCGCACAGTATGTTCTCCACAACCAATTGAATATCTCTCTTCGCACCTAATCTCCCCTTAAGAAATTCTAAAACAACCTTCCGAGTGGTGATATAAATTTCATGTCTATTCTTATTGTTAGCAATAAACCACTATGTCATATAAATTCAAAATTAATTTCACTATATTAAAGAAATTTTTCAAAATTTTGATCGCTCTAATGAAGAGCAAGCAAGATGCAACAATGTAAGCAGAGATCGAAATCAAAATTATAAGATATAATTATTCGTCTCGTAAAATCCCGGTTTTCTAAATACACCAGCTTCTTTCATGTTTTTCATAATATGGAACAAAAAGTTCTTTTTACTTTCTCCATACGTAGTATAGGGAAAGTATTGTGATCATGAAAAAAATCGACTTCGAGATTTCAACAGAAATACATGTTTTGAGGACCCTAGAACACGTTCAGACTATTTTTACTTTCTCCATACGTAGTATAGGGAAAGTATTGTGATCACGAAAAAATTGACTTCAATATTTCAACGGAAATACACGTTTTGAGGTCCCTTGAACACGTTTTGACTATTTTTGGAATGATGTCAGAGTGTGTGTGCCCGCGAGTGTGTGTGTGCTTGCGTGCGTGTGGATGTATGTGATTGTGGGCGCTCTAACTCAAAAGGTACTTGTCATATTAATACCAAATTTCATATATAACACTTTAGAATGAGCACAAAAAACTGATTAGTTTTTGGACAATACCAGTTAACGGTTAACTTAACCGGAAGTCGAGGTTTATTCGAAACCCGATTCAGTTTTTGCGGTATTTCTCCGATAATACGTCATTATTGTAAACATTGACCATTACAAAACTGTAGAAAATATAATTTCCTACATCTCTTATTTTAAACAATTTTCCATAGCAGTTATTGTTTAGGAATTATTTATAAATAATCGGTTTTTTCGGTTTACGTCAAATATCTCCTTAAAAACGTCGTAATTGGTCATCTTCGTGAGGACCAAAGTTGTAGAGAATAATATTTCTTCCAAGTCTTGTTTGAAACAAATTTTTGTAGAACCATCCATTTCGGAGATATTTTGCTTTTTCTTAATTTCCAGTATACAGCGCCACCACCATGTAACGGTCAATTCCGTAAGCATATTCAAGATATGCCTAATTTACGGCAACAAGGACGACTGTATTCTTTTACGATATGAAATAATAATTTTTCCTTATAATGCTATTCATAATAATTTAAATATCTATACCCCAAATATGGAGAAAGTCATGTGTTGGCCACATAGGTTTTTTTTTAATTCGCTGTGTTCTTCACATTTACACAGGCGCTCGGAGGCAGCAATAACAGCCAGGGCTGGCTGCGAGATTGTGCTTCAATGACACAGAAGAAGAGTTAAAAATCGATGCACTTACTCACTTCGACATTCACGTTGCAGTAATCTAATCCACGCTAAAGTGGGATGATACTTTTCACCTCCTAAAATCTTTCTCGCGGAAGAGGACATTAGAAATCTGGCCATTTGAGAGTTCCAACTACTTCATTTGGTAAACCTTTTTATCCGATGAAATGCTCAACAAAATTTATTCGGATCTTATGGAATCACACTGAAAATCCCTATCAAATTAAATTCTTTATCTCGGAGAATTTCCATTTATTCGCGGATTAAGGGATTCCCCTCGATCCTGTTCTGGCTACGTCATCGCTTTGAAACTTCCTTTCTTTTGAAAACAAAAGACGAACGAACCTCTTAAGCCAATCAATCCTCTCAAGCGCCCTCAAAGATAGAATCCTCAGATTTTTATTATTTCGAATCTTCCAGTCATTATTTAGGACGACGTGCCTTTATATAATGTTACCGCAAGTTATGACTCTCATAAAATATATTGATAAAGTCAGCAATGATAAACGATATCCAGTTCTGTGGTTATAAAAATACTCCTGTTACAGGAAACAGAAACCAAAAAGAAGGTTCTAACGGATCTTTTAGAATCTGATATTCTGCTATTGGTTAATACCACTGATTATGGTTGTCTGTTAGCCGAAATACATCTATATATCTTCAAGAACCTTTTATAGCTATTGGAGATAACTGACATACATATATATATATATATATATATATATATATATATATAATATATATATATGTAGGTCAACTAGTTGTTGAAGGAAACCCAGTGAGCAATTACCGGAAGGAGAGCCGCTGGGGTGTGGGAGAGACACATCTGTAGAAGTTATTGGAGCTTTCGGGATGATCCCTTAGAACGAGAGAGACACAACTGCTTCGGCCGTGACGCTGGGGTGAAGGTGTGGGGGTGGAAGGGAAAAGAGCATGAAAAGGTCGGGGATCGGAGGAGGCGGAGGGGGGGAAAGAGAGTGTGTATCTCTCCAACACCCCAGCGGCTCTCCTTCCGGTAAGTGCTCACTGGGTTTCCTTCAACACCTAGTTCCCTAAATATCCTCATTTACCTTTCCACTTAGGTAAGTTTATATATATATATATATAATCCAGGGACTTCCCAAACTTTTCGATGTGCCGAGCACCAAGTTGTATCCTAAAATATCAAGCGAGCACCAAGTTGTGCCCTAGAATATCCAGCGATCACCACTATATTTCTTTAAAAAATCTAATGTGGCCAACACATGACTTTCTCCATATATGGGGTATAGATATTTAAATTGTTATGAATAGCATTATGAGGCAAAATTATTATTTCGTATCGTAAAAGAATACAGTCGTCCTTATTGCCGTAAATTAGGTATATTTTGAATATGTTTACGGAATTCACCGTTACATGGTGGTGGCGCTGTATACTGGAAATTTACGAATAAGCAAAATATCTCCGAAATGGATGGTTCTACGAAAATTTGTTTCAAGCAAAATTTGGAAGAAATATTATTCTCTACAACTTTGGTCCTCACGAAGATGACCAATTACGACGTTTTTAAGGAGATGTTTGACAGAAACCAAAAAACCGATTATTTATAAATAATTCCTAAACAATAACTACTATGGAAAATTGTTTCAAATGAATGTTGTAGGAAATTATATTGTCTACATTTTTGTAATGGTCAATGTTTACAATAATGAGGTATTATCGGAGAAATACCGCAAAAACGGAATCGGGTTTCGAATAAACCTGGACTTCCGGTTAACTGGTATTGTCCAAAAACTAAACAGTTATTTGTGTTATATGCGAAGTTTGGTAACGATATGGTACTTTTTGAGTTAGTGTGCCCACAATCATACACGCACGCACGCATACACACAGACATCATTCGGAAAATAGTCTAAACGTGTTCAAGGGACCTCAAAACGTGTATTTCCGTTGAAATCTCGAAGTCGATTTTTTTCGTGATCTCAATACTTTCCCGTTACTACGTATGGAGAAAGAAAAAATGTATGATTCCAGTATTCAATAGACCAGTGGTGCCCAAACTTTTTGGTCGGCGGGCCGGATTGCACATTACTCGTAGGTAGGCGGGCCATAAAGATTTTTATATATTCAATATACATAAAAATATTTTTCGAAGAAAAATGTCATTTATTGCATAATTCGCATTGCAAAATATTTATATTTGAAAATGACCCAAATGTACTCTATTTATTCGTAGTGAATACATAAAAATAAAGAACATGTTGACTGTTAAACTTAAATAATATTAAATACAATAACAAAGTATAAATACGTTTAATGGAAATTTGGAAATCAATTGGTAAATACACAAAAACAATAAACACATCAATGTGATCCATAGGCCTGCATTTCCTTACAGAGTTGCAAAAAATTAGGTTCCACCTCAGTGACCGATATTCTTAGAATATTTTCGACACTTATTTGTTCATTTCAGAATTAAAATGGAAAATGCAAACCCCATGCATAGTTATGTTTGGGGAGTACGATAGTGAACCGAAGCCCAATTTTGTTTGGTTATCGCTAAATTTGCGATGTCAAAATCGAAAAACGCTCTCCTATCCTATATATGGTGCATTTTTTGCCACAGGACCAAACATTTGTTCGTTATAGCCGAGAATTCGTACAATGCGTGTTCGTTACATCCGAGAAATTTAACCAATGCCCTTATGGAGAAGTTCAAGGGACCGAGACATTTCTTCGTTATAGTCGAGATTTCGTTTTAGGCGTGATCGTTATAAACGAGTTTTACTGTATTTTGAATATGTTTACAGAATTCACCGCTACATGGTGGTGGCGCTGTATACTGGAAATTTACGAATAAGCAAAATATCTCCGAAATGGATGGTTCTACGAAAATTTGTTCCAAACAAAACTTGGAAGAAATATTATTCTCTACAACTTTGGTCATCACGAAGATGACCACTTACGTTTTTAAGGAGATATTTGACGGAAACTGAAAAAACCGATTATTTATAAATCATTCCTAAACAATAACTGCTATGGAAAATTGTTTCAAATTAAAGTTGTAGGAAATTATATTCTCTATAACCTTTGTATAGAATTGTATATACAATAATGATGTTTTGACGGAGAAATATCGTGAAAATCGAATCGGATTTCGAATAAACCTCGACTTCCGGTTAACCGTTATTGTCCAAAAACTAATCAGCTCTTTGTGCCCATACCAGAGTGTTATATTTGAAATTTGGTAACGATATGGCAAGTACCTTTTGAGTTAGAGCGCCCACATTCACATACACAAGCACACACACAGACATCATTCCGAAAATAGCCTAAACGTGTTCTAGGGACCTCAAAACGTGTATTTCCGTTGAAATCTCGAAGTCGATTTTTTTCGTGATCACAATACTTTCCCAAAATACGTATGGAGAAAGTAAAAATATGAATGGTCATGAATAAAATCAAACCAACTTTAAATTTATTCTTAACTAGCAGAAATACCGGCGTTGCTCGGGGAAATTTGCTTCAAATCCGATCGGAATTCTTGATGATACATGGTATTTAAGAATTCACTCGGCCGCCGTTTTGAATAAAACGGACAGAGAGAAACAAAAACCACGTATGACTTATTTCTGGGAGCCCTCCACAATCGTACCAAATTTCATTCAAATCAATAGTAAGACTTGGGAAAATACGCGTAGTTTAATTAGGACCCGCCCTCTAATTACGGATAAGGAAGTAGTCGTTTCTCAACTTTCTCACTGTGTTCTTTGAGAACAGGAAGTTTATGAGAACAGTTATTTTATTGGACGGAACAGTTCGGAGAGAACTGTCCCGTTCTTTCTGACTCATCTCTAGATAGCAATGCATTAGCATACAAAGTTATTTTGCTTTTTGTACAATTAATATAAAACATTTGGGATTAAAAAGTAGCCTATGACCTTCCTATTTGTGAAGAAAGTATTTGTTGAAAGTTTGATTATTCTAGCTTTAAGGCCGGGTTCACGCACGAGAAATGACTAGTGCGAGCTCTCGCACGAGACGTCAGTTGCCGGGTGGTTTCCAAGCATCTTCTGTAGTTCATTTGTTGTTTCGTTCGTGTGTTTCTTTTGTTCCCTGTGTTGTTTGTGTCGTCATTTTTGTGAAAATGCTACAGGGTCTTCTGATATCAGCTTATAATATAAAGTATTAGAAGCCCCACTTTCGCCGCGTTTCGCGATCCACTTTCTCAACCAACACCTACTTTTACGTTTTCTTTAATCCTCGATATCAATTCCTCAGCTATTATTGCACAAACCACGTTGACACCTTCACTTACCGGATCCATTTTGGGAACTGAAATCATTCGAGTCCGTTGCATCGTGTGAACGCTACCACGCACGCTCCATTCGAGTTCGCCTACTTGTGCCATACCACGCACTCCTCAACTCGTGCGTGAACTTGCATCGTGTGAACCCGGCCTAACGGTGTGGAAATGTATAGATGCACAAACAAACAAATTTCATAAATATATAGGAGATTGATCTTATACTTGTATTGCGAGTGACAAATAACAAATTTGAACTTCCTAAGTTAATTTACTCGAGAGTTATCGTCGAAAAACCAAATCGATGCCCCCCAAACCCCCACTTAAATTTTTTTTGAGATACACCACATAGCCTATATTTTAAGCTGGGCCAGTCTAAAGATACGCTGCAGGTTTCATAAAAATTCGACCAGCCGTTTCTGCGTGATGCGGTAACAAACAAAGAAACAGACAGACTTTTTCCTAAAATATTACCAAAATTGTTTTCCTAAAATATTTCTTATTTATACTTCCTCGATGTAATCAACCGTTAGCTTGAAATCAGTGATTTCTCTTACGGGTGCCCCCCCCCCCCCCCCCCCCCACAACCCCCCCTTCCCTTGGTCTGATTTAGCTCATCTACAAACTTCATCTTATACTTGTATTAAAAGTGACAAATATAAAATTTGAACTTCCTAAGTTATCATCGAAAAACCAAACCGATGCCCCCCCCCCCCCCCCCTAAACCCCCACTTAAAATATTTTTTTGAGATACACCACATAGCCTATATTTAAGCTGGACCTGTCTAAAGATACGCTGAAAGTTTCATAAAAATTCGACCAGCCGTTTTTGCGTGATGCGGTAACAAACAAACAAACAGACAGACAGACAGTTATTCTGCAAACCGGTTCAAACGTCTTCTTGTGATTCAAAACACACAAAAAAAGTAAAACCCCGACAAAAAAACAAATGTACAGACAGAGGTTACAATTTTATTTATATAGTTGATCTTGAATACGCTCAGAAAGAAATCAACTGGGCAAATTAAATTACTGGTCCTAATAAATGGAATAGAAGAACAGAGTAAAGCTGTCAAACAGCACAGTGGTGCTCGCGAGCACCACGTTGGGAACTCCTGATATAAAAGATAAAAATTTTGATTTCCTTTGTTAAAACTACTCTTTCTGCTACCCATAGTAATTCTTTCTCAACTTAATCCATATATTACTAGGAAATAACATTTCTTCTGTACCGATCGTTCGCATAGGCTTAAAGTGCATTTCGCAATGAGAAATGCGATGAAATTTCTTTACGCTTCTTGCAAAAGTCTACTTAATGGAAGAATCTCGTCGCTCAAGACGAAGTCGCAGACCTTTTAAACCCGTATTGCAGGGCAGGCAGGTGGGTTGGCTTCGCAGTTAATTCCTTTCGCAGTCTCCCAAAGAGGTCATTGTCCCGTACAGTTCTGCTCTCCTCGCCGGGGGAACATGTAACGATCGAGAACTTGGCTCCTATCACTTAAGACGTTTCATAGTGTGTGGGAACTCTCCTTTGGCGGTGAAGTTGCTAAACTCTCGAGTCGCAAATTCGCTTCCGTTTTATTTACCCGTCCAAACTCAAACTGAAGCGCGATGGCTCGTTTTAGGGCGGCTAGAAAAGTTTCTTCGAAACCTTTAAGTTGTCTTAAAAGCGAGTTCGCCAAGGAAAGAACTGTGGACAACGACGAAAGCGGTCGCAAGGAAGATCTGCCGAAGAAGGGTTTGCGATTCCGGACGAATAACTGGGCCGCGAAAAATTACGGAAAGGTTTTTGAAGTTAGGTTTGTTTGAAGTAGGGCGCGGCGAAGGAGGGTGATTGATATTCGAGGAGGTTTAAAGGAGTTGATTACAAAGATGGAAGACAGAAGTTTATTGACAACACGAACATTATGAAGATATTAACATTTGAAAGAGATGACCTAATAAAATTGTACAAATTCCAGCAGGGCGTAATATAAACGGGTACTGGATGACAATGTTACAAACTCAACTTCATGTCTCTAGGACCATCTTTCTAAAATAACAAAGAAGTTAGGAAAGTGTACAACGTATCACAAATAGGCGCGTTTCGTGCAATGGAGTATTAGAAAGAAATTATATACCTGTACGTAAGGAACTAACTTGCGTTTATAAGTTTTTCTTCATCATAAATAATCCATTTTCTTCCTATTTAATAATATTACATGCACACGTAAGGAAATTAAACGTTTGTTTGTGAGATTGTTTATGTTAGCAACAATGAAGAAGTAACCATGCAAGAAATTTTTTAAGTTCAACTCGAATTAAGACATTTTTGTTTGATTTTCTACGATAAAAATGTATAGGAAAGGAAATACTCTTCTTTACTACTTCTACAACTTTTATTTGAAAAATATTTTGATATGAGCAATATTTTACGAGATATGGCGGAAATTCAATATTTTGTCACCAGTCAAGTAGTATCCCTGATTGGCGTACGTGACGGACGGACGGACAGACCGACGATAATAGGCGCTCATGCGCCTAAAAAGAGGAAAGATGCACACTTCATGCGCGCATACGTGCAAGGCAGAGCTGATATTTGCGCAGTATGTAATCATGTTTAATAATTAATTCTACAACTTTTCTTATAAGCCTTTTTTTCATGACTAATATTTTTCTACGAGATATGGCGGAAAGTTTAATTGGTAGTTGTCGGTTATCCCGGACCACTTTCAATTCGTCGTAATTTAATATATTTTATATGTCAATATCAAGTTTCTGTAAACAGAGTAACAATTAACGGGGAGCCCAAATTAAAATCATTTAAACAATATTAAATTATTAAAGAAAGGTACTGTTGCTAACCCATGACTGATTGGCCGGTCTCTACATTTACAAACCTAATCTCCGGACAACGTGGAGGGTTTCTATGGTTCCGGGCGAGGTGAAGGGCAAATTTTCTAGCGCAGACCAAAAGGTAATCACATCGAATAATTTTAAATAACATGATCTGGTATATGATAACCTCAATATCAAGCAAAAAATTTCCAGGAATGACACAAAATTTAAGTCATGGGAAAGAAAACACACATATATTTGAGAAAACTCTATTCTAGCTAATCGATGATCCTCGGTAACTAGAGGTTTCTTAGCCGGCTTGTGATGAGGGACGCCCCCTTCCAATAGACGACGCCTTGCCGTGGAGTAGCTGCCGTTGATATTCATCCCCCTTCTAATTTGAGCAACACCACCGATGGACAGTGGGGTTTCTGCAACAGCTTGCCGCTACGCTTCGTCTTGCTCCCTGTCCGTACATTTCGGCCGACCGCTCCTCGGTTCGTGGAAAGACTTTTGAAAATGAGGTACTTTTCCATTCCGCTTCATAGGAAAGTCTCTTCCACTCAACTTCCAACTAAACCACTTCGCCTCGCATTTCATTGCATTACTTGTCATTCCAAGTTACTCCGTTCTGTTTTCATGCCGCTCGTGCTCTTCGAATTTCGCTTCTGTAATTTATGTTAGCTTTAATGTCATCTAATTTATGCAAGACTCTTCCTCTTATTCTCCTTTCGAAAAAACTCTGGATCGAGACGCAACAAAGTTTCATGAATTATTCCCCGCACTTCTTTGGAACTTTCTTTTCTCGCAACTCTCTTATCATTTAGGTCCACTCCGCCCATCTTTCTTACATAATTCCACTTTCTCCGTTTTCGTTTTGGTGCTCGACTTCTAAAAATATTATCCTATCCTACCGATGTAAATCATTGGCTCGATTTTTCCGGGCCATTCTCAACATTCCGTTTGCACAGACTAACGATTTTGATCAAATTTCATACAGTTACTTGAGTTTACGTCTTCAATAATACCAAATAGTTCATATTTCTCAAAAAATGAATACAAGGCTAGTTTATTCTTCGGAAACTTTAACAATAATTGGATTTTCTAAAAAACGGCTCATACGATTTTCATCAAATTTCGTATAGTTATTTAAGTTGGTTTATAATAATTCTACATAGTTCATATTTTTCAAAAGATAACTAAACGACGCATCCGTATAGGAGAAAGATTGTACAATGAATGTTGTACCGATTTTTTCATATAGGGTCCGTTTTTTCATTCATATTTTGTAATGAATTGTGACAAATGTTATCGAGGCCAAAAAAATATACACATGCGCAATGGAAAGAGGGGTTGCCGCAAACTTTTGCAATATCAGAGGCCACACATTTAGCGAGGCCCTCATATTAAAAAGGTTGAAGAAAAACTAATCGATGAAACGTGTTATAATAAATAATTTTCGCTGGTTAGCTAAGCAATAATAATATTCATCACAACTACAAAACATTCCGTTTGCACAGACTCGAACAATTTGATCAAATTTCGTACAGTTACTTGAGTTTACGTCTTCAGTAATACCAAATAGTTCATATTTTTCAAAAAAATGAATATAAGGCTAGTTTATTCTAGGCAACTTTAACAATAATTTGATTTTCTCAAAAACGGCTCGAACGATTTTGATAAAATTCCGTACAGTTACTTGAGTATACGTCTGCAATAATACTACGTTTCATTTTTCTCAACGAATGAATATAAGGGTAGTTTATTCTTGGGCATCTTTCTTTAAAATTAGGTTCACGCAACTCTAGGGGCCGGACGATATCTCTGTTGAAATCTTGAAACTTGGGTCTGAGGCTATTGTACCGTATCTTATTGTTAAAGTAATATTTAATGCATCTTTAAACAACGAGGATGTACCTCATGATTGGAAATTAGCTACTGTTGTACCTATTCATTATTATTATTAAAAGGCTTCTCCACTGCTTAGCGGTTGTCTTGTATTCCCGATCGCCACAGTTGTCGGTCCTCCCACTGGCCATCTCTCAGGTTGCGTGCTCTCATAGCTTCTTCCATCTGTCTTCGCCAAGTGATGCGCGGGCGTCCTCGCTTCCTGCGTCTTGGGGGTGACCAGTCGAATACTCGCTTCCGCCATCTCTCCTGCAACATTCTCCGCAAATGTCCATACCATTGAAGTGACCTGCACTCCAAACGGTCGAGGATAGTCTTTTCTGCTTCCATCTCTCGCCGAATCACGCCATTCCTTACCCGTTGTAATCGGGATACACGCATGCTACGCCTCAGGCCATCCATCTCTACTGCATTAATGCGTTTCTTTAACCTCTCCGTGAGAGTCCATCCCTCTCCTCCATATGTCATTATACTTTCCACAATGACCCGTAGAATAGTCTTTTTTGTTCTATTACTAATCTCCCGACTCCACAGCACTCCATTCAACATCTTGATTTCCACCTGAGCCTGATTTATCCTGTTCTCCACATCTTTCTCACATGTCCCAGATTTATGAATAATGGATCCTAGGTACTTCAACTGGTCAACCGCTTTTACCGTCCCTGCAGTAAGGACAATATCCTGACTTTCCCCTCCAATCACCAGGTACTCTGTCTTCGAGAGATTTATCTTCAGACCACCCTTCTCATATGCCTCTATTAGCTTAAGGAACATATATTCCACGTCATCTTCGTCCTGTGCAATAATCACCTGGTTATCTGCAAAAATCAGAGAATGAATAACATCATCCCCAACCTGGACACCCATTTTACCACATGACAAGTTCCACTTCTCTAGAACCCCTTCCAAGTACACCTTTAATAAAGTAGGTGACATGGCGCAACCCTGCCTCAAAACCTTTGATGTTGAAAATTCCTTAGATATCCACTTTCCTTGTTTCACTACCGCTCGACCTCCCTTATACATTCTCTGTATAAGATTTATTATTGGCTCTTCCACATGCACCTTCCTCATGGCATCCCACATATTGGGATAGAGTCATATGCTTTCTCGAGATCCACAAAAATCATATGAATCTCCTGACCTTTTGCCACCATCTTCTCAGTAACCTGCCGTATGCTAAAAATATTATCAAGGCAAGACTTGCCTACAGTGAAGCCTGCCTGCTCCTCGGATATCCACGGTTCGATACAACTTTCCAACCTCTCTTTCAGTACCCTACTGAACAACCTACTCATTGAAGCCGTTACACTAATTCCTCTATAGTTAGTGGGAACCTTCTTGCTTCCTTTCTTATGTATAGCTGATATATACGATAGTAACCAATCCTCCAATAATCATTACTTCTCTCCTATACATCCTCACTACGAGTTTAATGACTCTTTCATTCACTTCTTCCAAATTAATTATTTCTGTTTTCCATTTCTTTCCAATTAATATTGACACTCCTGCCCTGGCTCTCCCTACTTTATCCACACCACTCCACATGTGAACGTAATCCCCTTTGTCTTCACAACCTTTCCCATTCTTCTTTGTCTCAGTTAGAATAACTACATCTAATTTTCTTTTATTAATTTCTTTCAGCACCTCTTCTATCATTCCAGACAAACCTTGTATATTCCACGTTCCGAAAGTCAAAGTCCTTTTACGTAGCCAAAGTCCTTGCCTAAAATGCCGTCCGGTTTTATACTTATTGTGATTGGGGATCGTAGCGAGTAGAATTTTCCGAGAACGGGGTGCCGGCCCTTTGCTCAATCCCCAATCTGGAGGACCAGGGTTTTTGATCAGGGTTTGTCCTTCCCCTAGAGGGTAGCCTTCACCACGGCTACGAGGGTCCCTCTCCCCGCTGGGCAGCATTTCCTCTGACCCAGAAAAGGTTATACCGCCTTTACCCGGTGGTTCAGCCGCCCTTCACATAGGGAACAGATGCTGACCAGGACGCCGCCCGCTACGGGTACAGACACGCCTGGTTTTTGTGTTCCGTTTTGGTCCGCGGGTGGTATTTTATTTCCCACCTACCCTGAATATCTGCTGAGCATTCCCCGATCCGCCACCTGGAGACGTGCCCGATGGGGGACGGAAAACCCCACACGGGTGTACCTATTCATAAGAACGGAAATAAAACTAGTGCAGAAAATTATAGACCGGTAAGCCTAACTTTTGCTCGCAAAATACTTGAAAAAATCATTGTGGATTATATTCGAGAAAATTGGAGGGTTAATTATTGGTTGGTGAAAAACCAGCACGGTTTTAGGGTTGGGTAGTCCAGGGTTGCCGTTTTAGCACTATTCGCGCTAGATTTAGCGCTTTTTGCGTTTGCCTAGTTCCTTCTTGTTGTCAAAAGCGCGATGGCGCTATTTTAGCGCTTTTCATGAATTCTAGTGCCAAATTTGATGCCTTTCTTGATTTTTCTCGACCAACATCCTACCAAATATCTTGTACGCTTTAGAATCCTACATTTCCTATTCAAAGTTTACGCTAGTTGAAATATGGTCCTATAATACAGGGCCCCTCAAACCGGCACCCGCGGGTGCCATGGCGCCCTTCATAGAATTCCTGAGTCTGTGGTAATTCGCTACAAAGGAGCTAATTATATGCAATAGGAAAGCTCAATATTTAACATTGTTAAGGGAGGAAAGAAACAATGTAACATTTTACTTCAACATTTCATTGTTATACAATATGTACTGTGTTGAGTCTCCTACTCCTGCCTCGTACATCGGAATGACACTCCCCACCGACAGGTGGTAGTTCGCGGTCGCAAAGTTAGTGAAAAACACAAAGTTTTGGGAAAAGGAGAATCTTGCTCACTAATATTATACTGCAAAGACGATAATTTAACCTACTCTCATCTAGAAATAATTGGTAAATATAGTTATATGCTTTTGAATTTTAACTATGAATTCCTTCCTCTTCGTTTTTTGTAGTTTACTTTTTTTAATTTAACAATTTTTTAGACTTTCATTTCATTTTTTATTTTAAATTAGGATTTAAGATCATGGCAAAGAGGAAAATAACGTATTTCTTCAACTCCGTCTGGGAGGAACAATTTTTCTTCGTAGATATAAACGGCAAGTCTGTGTGCTTATTGTGCTCTGGGAGTGCGGCAGTACTAAAGAAAAGTAATATTGAAAGACATTTTTTGAGCCTTCATACAAATTTCAACAATGAATTTCCTGTTAATTCATCAGTTCAAAAGAAAAATTACAAGAATTGAAACGTAACTGATTCGTACAACAAGCTCTTCTCGTAAAACCTTGTGCAGAGTCAAAAAATATAACTATTGCATCATTCAAAATTGCCCATGTGTTAGATAAATGAAAGAAGCCATTCCAAGACGGCGAATTAGTCAAAGAAGCAATGCTGTCTGCAGCTTAATCGCTTTTCGATCAGTTTAAGAACAAAAGTGAAATAACTGCATCCATCAGCAAAATCCCCCTTTCGAGCCCAACTATTTCGAGGAGAGTAGAAAACATTGTCAGAAATTTAGAATCACTGTTGATTCAGGATTTAGAGCTATGTGAATGTTTTTCGCTGCAACTACATTTATCCACTGATGTTACTGATATCGATCAGTTGGCAATTTTTGTAAAAATGGCTTTTGAGGATTTCACCATAAAGGAAGAATTCCTGAAAATACACCCTCTTCCAGGGCGAACGAGAGGAGAAGATGTTTTCAGTGTATTTAATGGTTACATTCAGAAAAATAATATCCCTGTTCAAAAGTTACTGGCAATTACAACCGATGGAGCTGCCTCAATGGTTGGATGTAACAACATTTTCCTCGCCTTGTGTCGCCAAGAGAATACATTCCCTAAGTTTTTGTCGTATCATTCATCAAGAAGCACTGTGTGCAAAAGCATTGAAATTTCAGCATGTAATTACTACTGTAACAAAAATTATAAATTCCATCAGATTGTCAGCTACAAGCCATCATTTATTTAAATCATTTTTAAGTGATAAAGGTGCTGTTTACGGAGATGTCTTGTTGCACTCGGATGTGAGGTGGCTCATTGTCAGCAGAGGAAAAGTCTTACAACATTTTCTTGGCCTCATAAGTGAGATTAAGGAATTCTTAGGGCCAAAAAAAGAAATGTATCCTGAATTAGAGAATAACCTTTGGTTACTAGATCTAGCTTTTTTGACCGATGTAACCGAAAAATTGAATGTGCTAAATTTAGAATTACAGGGCAAAAATCGTAGGCTTGTTGAAATGATTAGCTCAGTAAATGGATTTAAAAGTAAATTAAATTTATGGAAAACTCATATAGCTAGAAATTTCTTGGTATATTTCCCCAATTTGAAGTTAATCGTAGAAAGTATACAAGAGGAATTTGATTCTAGTCCTTCCATTTGTTATACTGAAAACCTCCTACAAGAATTTAATAATAGATTTAATGAGTACTGTGTTTTGGAACCATTTGTTACATTCGTGTTGAATCCATTCATGCCTATTAATGTCACTGAGTTTGCTTTGCCTATCAGTTCAGTATTTAAAAGTGTAAAAATTGAAGAGCTTCAGTTAGAAATCACTGTCTTTCAAAACGATATATCCTTAAAAGCTCATTTTAATAAGGAAAACATCAATTTCTCGGCTGGAGTAGACCGTGCTTTTGTTTATACACCCATATCATGAGAACTATAAATCATATTTGATTGGTGTTTTTTCCAAAAGTAAATTTAAACATTTATACACATTTTCTTCACTTAATGTATCACTCTAACTCAATTAGGGAAAATGTTTTCCTCAGACTGACTTAGCATTAAAGTACGTAAATATGGACCGATTTTTTTCGTTTTTACTTTATTCGACGAATAAAACTCAATACTATCTTATTCCTGCAAAGTTTACAAGTTACACGATCGAAGTTTTCAGAAATACACTATTTGTTTTGAAATTTTGTGGATTTTTGTACTCTTTCCAGGCGTTGCCAAGGCGGCAATTATCGTTACCTCCGAATCAATTAGTTTCAATGAAGCTTACAAATACATGAAAGTTTAGCATTATTTGCTTCGCACTTTTGGTTAAGCAACGAAACGATCAATGTTTATGGATAGCAACGTAAATAGATAGTAATGATTATTCAGGAAGTGTTTATTGATGAAAGTAATTGAACCTTCTTTCGTCTGTTGTATACTGGAATCTTTCACTTTTTGTAAGTAAAATAATTATATTCTACATTACAATGTTTATTAATGTAAATGGGCTCACGTATCTGGTGTACATTTACCAGTCAGTGTTCACTCATGGACAACTGTTTCACAGGTTTCTTGCTTACAAGACATAAATGTAAATATTTCATAGGCATAATTACAAAATCTGATGTGGCCAACTCCTGACTTTCTCCATATTTGGGATATAGATATTTAAATTATTATGAATAGCATTATGAGGCAAAATTATTATTTTGAATCGTAATAGAATACAGTCGTCCTAATTGCCGTAAATTATATTTTGAATATGTTTACGGAATTCACCGCTACATGGTGGTGGCGCTGTATACTGGAGATTACGAAAAAAGTTGAATATCTCCGAAATGGATGGTTCTAGAAAATTTGTTTCAAACAAAACTTAGAACAAATATTATTCTCTACAACTTTGGTCCTAACGAAGATTACCAATAACGACGTTTCTTAGGAGATATTTAACAGAAACCGAAAAAACCGATTATTTATAAATAATTCCTAAACAATAACTGCTATGGAAAATTGTTTCAAATGAAAGTTGTAGGAAATTACATTCTCTATAACATTTGTGTAGAATAGTGTATACAATAATGATGTTTTAACGGAGATTATCGCAAAAACCGAATTGGGTTTCGAATAAACCTCAACTTCTGTTTAACCGTAATTGTCCAAAAACTAATCAGTTCTTTATGTTCATGCTAAATTGTTATATATGAAGTTTGGTAATGATATGGCAAGTACTTTTTGAGTAAGAGCGCCCACAATCACATAAATGCACACACACACACAGACATTCCGAAAATAGTCTAAACGTGTTCTAGGGACCACAAAACGTGTATTTCCGTTGAAATTTCGAAGTCGATTTTTTTCGTGATAACACTACTCTCCCATTATTACGTACAGAGAAAGTAACAAGAAATGAAGCTGGATTTGGCGAAAGTGATTTATATGATAGGAAATACAATTATCGTTATATTTGAATGCAATACATTTGGAAACGGATTGTTAAAAGTAAATATGATTAACTGTTAAGAAAAGCTAATTGTAATTTTGACAGTATCTACTATATAGGTATTTTAAAGAGTTTGTATGTTGTGCTGTAGTAGCTTCACTAAATCCATTGAAATTCAACGGGAAATTCTGCTAGTAACTAATAATTAATGCTAAATCTTTATGATAATTTAAATCACGAGTTCGGAACTTGATAGGAAATAATTTTAAAAACCAAACTTAAAAACCCCTACACCGATATACGGGCTTTCCTTATGGGGCAATGCGCGACAAGTTCGTCCTGCGACGTATTGACGTGCAACAAGTTTGTCCTGCGACAAATTGACAGATGCTTGTCCTGCGACGAGTTGATGGTATACAAGCGTGGTTTTATGACAACTCGTCCTTTCCTAGTTATTTTACCTTTCCAAGCATACAGAATGACAATGCTTTTAATATCCATGAAATTTTTTAGCCATTAAGTTTTCTGTAAGGAAATAGCATATAATTACTACCTCCAAAACGACTTTTACAAAGCTACGTCATATTCATGTTAACAGCCTGATTTTTCATGAGGCGGGCATAAGCAGTTGCGGGCGTTTGGGCAAGTGCTTCGGCGAGCCGCATTAACAGATGCGACATTAGGGTTCACATCGGAAGTTACTTGAGAGAATGCATAGCATCATTGTAGTGAAAATCAATAATTAATAACATTTTAGCATCATAACTTCACTAGAAAAGATATTCTGCCAATAATTTTAAGAAAAAATGGAAATGTCTGTATTGTTTACCGATGGCTTTTATAATGGTGTCGCGGGTCTGATATGGCCCGTGGGCTGTAAATTCTCCACCTCTGACCTTAGCTGTAATTGTGGTATGACTGTTTCTTATTTTGCCGTTTCCTTGATATCGTTATCTGAAGTAATTTATCTATGCCATTCAAAACGTATTCCAATAAACTACTGTTAATGTAACAAATTAATTACGTTTGTTTTCAGCAATTGGTTTCAAAAATATTACACCAAAGTGCAATTTAATGTAGGAAACAGTGAACCACAAATTCAAATATAACTAGGAGAATTACCGTATCTGCCCGAATAGAAGCCGACCTCGGATTTAAGCAGACCCCCCAAAAATTTTCACAATTTTTTGGCAAAAACGTAAATTTCGTAGATTTTATGCTGAAGTGTGCCGGGCATTCATGCACATCTTAGAATTCATTATTCGAGATCGAAGAAATGTGTGGAAAATGGTTTAGTTGTTGACATTTTGAAATATTACTCCAATTAATAATTTTGCGTTGCTGAATAATGTTCCACATTCAGTGGCAATAACTTTATTCATCTTCATTTTCACAAAAGGTCAAATATAGTAACAGCGATCTCGCAAAGATATTTTTTCATCCAAGTCTATTTCCAATGAAATTAGCATTTACATTGACTTAAGAAACTGCATTTTTATAATTATACATGTTACATGTAAAGTTTTACTGAAATTCAAACAGTTGGGCATTCAAAGCCGTCAACGCATTTTGCGTAATTGTCAATTTACGCAAGCAATCTCGCCAAGATATTTTTTCATCCAAGTCTATTTCCAATGAAATTAGCATATATATTGCCTTAAGAAACTACATTTTTATAATTATACACGTTCCACGTAATGTTTTACTGAAATTCAAACAGTTGAGTGTTCAAAGTCGTCAACGCATTTTGCGTAATCGTCAATTTACGCAAGCGATCTCGCCAAGATATTTTTATATATATTCATCCTAATTCAAATATTTACTTTACGAAAAATATAGTACTATCATTTGAACATGAAGGCAATGAGAGACTTCGAGATTTAACCATAACCCAAATTTTCCTCGGACTCGCATTTAAGCCAAGGGGTGATTTTTTCATGATAAATTTTGACAAAAAACATCTGCTTGTATTCAGGCAGATACGGTAATTTCTATGAAAAAAATCGATACAATATACCTACATTGTACAAACTTTCTCATATACTAATGCGTCGTTTAGTTATCTTTTAAAAAATATGAACTATGTAGAATCATTATAAACATCAACTTAAATAACTATACGAAATTTGATGAAAATCGTATGAGGTTTTTTTAGAAAATCCAATTGTTATTAATGTTGCCCAAGAATAAACTAGCCTTATATTCATTTTTTGAGAAATATGAAGTATGTAGTATTATTGCAGACGTAAACTCCAGTAACTTTACGAAATTTGATCAAAATCGTTGAAGCCGTTTTTGAGAAAATTTATTTGTTTGCAAAATTGCCTAGAATAAACTGCCCTTTATTATTGTGCAATGTCAACCATTTCTTCATAGCTTCTACTCTGTATGATAAAATGCCCAATTACGAGATTTCATTCGTTTTCACTTTACGCTCTAGGGCAGTGGTCTTCATGGTGGGCGATAGCGCCCACCAGTGGGCGTTTTTGGATTTTTGATGGGCGTTTTGGATTTTTGATTGGCGTTTTTGGATTTTTGGTGGGCGTTAAAGAACTCACCAAATGCTATTCTAATTTCTACAATGAAAAATAAAATTCAATAAAAAAGCTTAATGATACGCACACATATTCTGTACAACTATTTTATGTACAAGTATTACAGTTCGTTTGTCGTTAACTATAGTATCATATCATACTATACTAGCGATAATGTATCCATGCTGCGGTAAAATCGAAAGACCCATGAGGGTGGTCGGAGTCTCTCGCAGAAGTAGCGAAGCGTTTAAGTTTAATTTTATCAAATATACAAAATCATAAATTTTTAAGCACTGTTATTACCACTGAGACCGTATTCGGTAATCTCATCTAATGACAATCCCACTGGTATTAGGGTTACCATACGTCCGGATTTTATTAAAATTTACCGAGATTTTAGCAAATAAAACTTTTTTTTCTGGTTATGCCCATCAAAATCTTAACACTATAGACTTAAGCAATTAGATACCGTGTTTTTTTAATTATACTACATTTTAGGTTTAAAATTAAATTTGTCCGGGATTTATGTTCAGAATATGGTAATCCTAACTAGTATGTGCCATTTAGGAAAGAAATGCTGAAAAGCGGCCGGTGGTTTAAAATCCCCAACGGGATACCTTCACTCAGATATTTGATACATTATATGGGGAACGCAGCAAAATGAAAGAGAAGCGTTATTAAGAGATACTAAGTATACTCTCTCTTCCCACGGACAGTTCTTCAAATGCAGATGCCCTTAAAATGTTTACATTCAAACGGAATTGGCCAGACACGGTGGGGTGCGCCGTATTTGAACACTGTATTAAATCTCTGGACCCTCTTTTTGAGAGGCGCCAGTCACAGTCGCCTATCCATCGCCTCATTAGATACAAATAAAGAAGTTCAAGAACTTGGTCAGTTGGATCTAATCATTGTTAGTTACTCCTTCGAGTTGGTTCGAAGTCCGAGTGGATCGGTAGTATTGTTTCCTGGAGTGAAAGTGGTTAAGTGAAAGGAGCCAAGTATAACTCGCCAAGTACATAACACGAGATTTCAGCCATACTGAGAGGGATCAACCGCAGAAGTTCAACTTTTATGTTGTAAGTATTAATCTACTTGAACTAATAAAAATTTGTAAAGCAAGCCTTGTTTTGAGTCAAGTCAGATATGTAGGGTAAAGTTAAGCAACAGTAAATATAAATTTTCCTCCTACTTGACTTAATAATCAGTTATTTATTCTTCATTTGGCTTATTTTTAAATGTACCGTATGTAGGTACTCTTGCGCTCTCTTATTTTGCTATGAAAATAATAAAGTCGTGCTGTAATAAGTTGACATCTGAAATTTAAATAAAGCTTGACCTCTTTACCTATTATTGTAAGTATACTATACATACATTTAAAAATGAGTTTACGCAATGTGAAATTCAAAAAACGGCGATATGAATGAAATACTGGTTATGTGATTACTCGACGCGCAAATGGAAAAATTCGTTAAAATAAAGTCACGTATATCTGATAATGCGCGAATCACGGATGAATGAATAAATGTAGATTGCAGACGCTTTCATGTTCTAGTTAATTTACTATAGATACTTGCAATTTGTGTACTTCCTAAGAAATTCTCATGTAAGACGTGCGCCACTTTTTAACTGTCGTTTCAGGAAAAAAGCGTACGATTTACACGAGTAAATTATTCATATTTTTTTATTAATTCGGAAAGAATCAATGGTTTCCTTACTGTGACTGTGTCTAACTTTTACTTTAAACACCCAATGTTTATGTTAAAAAACGAGTAGCCCACAAGAAAATATTCTGATTGAAAGTAGCCCATGACATAAATAAGTTTGGGCACCCCTGCCTCAAGTCTTCAATATTACAAATGTCTGCTATCTAACAGTCAGTTGGCAGACACAGAATTTAGCTATTATTAGGCCATTGTTTTCTTTGCCTTTCCGGAAGAGCAATACAATTGTAGCTCCTCGTGCATTACTATTACTGCACAAACGTTAACTGTGATAACTTTGTTGTGTTATACTGAAGTTTTATTTAAATCAGGTGATATTACTTTATGGCTGTGTACTTTGTGGACACTTTATGCATGCCATCTTGCATTATACGTGTGTGTTCGTACCATCATATGGTCTGTTGATTTCGTTTGTAACTCCTTTACAGGTTTTTTAAGCTGTTTAATTACTTCTGATACTGAAAGTAACCCTAAGTAAAAAGCTATGGCTCCAAAGAAAAAGTACTGCCGTCAGTATTCGTTAGACTACTTGGCATTTGGGTTCATTGAGTCCCCTACAAACAAGCATTTGCCAATGTGCTTACTGTGTCAACAAACATTTTCAAATGAAGCAATGAAACCTTCACGGCTTCGCGATCATCTTCATGCAAAACACCCAGATGAAAAGGATAAGCCATTGGAATACTTTCGAAAACATCACGAAATTTTTTCTAAACGTACGACAATCAATAAAATATTTAAAAAAAGCAATGAAAAGAGTAAAGATGGACTTATTGCATCTTACCGCATATCTGAGCTAATTGCTAAGAGTGGTAAACCACATAACAACGGTGAAACGTTAATAATGCCATCTTTGCAGGAAGTTATCACCACAGTAATGCATCAAGATCCAACAGATATTTTGAAAGTCATACCAATTAGTGATACAACCGTACAGAGGCGCATTGATGAAATGGCAGATGATGTGGAGATGCAGCTAACAAAACTGTTGCAAACAAGACAATTTTCCTTGCAGTTGGATGAGTCCACAATTATGGACAACACTGCTTTGCTCATGGCATATGTAAAATATTTCGATGATAATTTTATATTGCGAGAAGAGATGTTGTTTGCAGAAAAACTTATAACCGACACGAAAGGGGAATCAATTTTTTCAACACTAAAAGCCTATTTCGAAAAACACAATATTCCATTGACAAACCTAGTTGCCTGCGCAACTGATGGAGCACCAGCTATGGTAGGTCGCTACCGAGGATTTACTGCATTTTTAAAAAAAGAAGTACCCAAAGTTTTCAGTATCCATTGTGTAATTCACCGACAACATCTTGTTGCCAAAAACTTAAGCCCAAGCTTACATGCTTCACTTAAAATTGTGATAAATGCAATAAATATGATTAAATCCAATTCCAAGTATGATCGAATTTTTCACCAGCTATGTCAAGATAATGATGAGCAGTTTATTCGCTTGTTGCTACATACTGAAGTTCGTTGGCTCTCGAAAGGGAATTGTTTGACACGTTTTGCAGAATTATACGATAGCGTGTTGTTATTTTACCTTAATGAAAACAAAATTGACATTTGCAATGATTTAAAGTCGGTGAAAAGGGATGCTTTTTACTTGGCTGGAATATTTAAAAAATTTAATGAAGTTAACTTACGACTTCAAGGAAAGCAAGTGACACTCATTGATTGCAAAAATGTTATTTCGGCATTCATTGACAAATTGGATTTATTCAGAAAAAACATCCTGCAAAAAGAATTTTACCAGTTTCCGGAACTACACAGCATCAAAGATGATCTTACAGCCGAAGATATAGACAAGTTTGCAGATCACCTTTCTGTCATTAGAATTGATATGATGACTCGTTTTCGTGATGTAATAGATTTGAAAGTGGATGCCTGGATGGTGACTCCATTCATCACAAATGTGTGTGATGTGGATATTGAATGCCAAGAGGAGATAATAGAATTAATTCATGATGATGAGTGTAAAGCCAATTTCAACCAAGGTGGATATGTACAACTTTGGCAGAACAAGAAAATTCCCTCTCTGTATCCACGCTTGTGGAAGAAAATATCGTTGCTCTTGTTAGCTTTCCCAACTTCATATCTAGTGGAGAAGGGATTCAGTGCAGTCGACAATCTCCTGTCCAAAAAAAGAAATCGCTTACAAATAACAGAAAGAGGAGATCCTTACAGACTTGAAGCCAGACATTGATTCCCTGGTTTGTAGGCACCAAGCCCAAAGTACGCATTGAAATGTATGACAGGTGCTTACTTTAACATTGTTTTAATAAACTTAAATTTGATGTCTTTTTAAACATTTATTTTATTTAAAACTTCTTAAGTTGATACGGCGGGTGGGTTCCATGGCGTAGTGAAGGTGGTTTGCACCTCCCCCCCCGTAAATCGCTTTGCTACTGGGGGGGTGGAAAAATTATTCTTTGCCCCTGGTGCCAGAAACCCTCACTACACCACTGGGTGGGCGGTGAACTTATTTCAAAGGTATAAGTGGGCGGTGACTCAAAAAAGGTTGAAGGCCACTGCTCTAGAGCCACGAACAGACAGCCGGACAGACATACAGCATTTCGAAAACCACTTTTATGGACTCTGGCAACACAAAACGTATATTTCCATCAAAATCTCGAGATTGAATTTTTTCGCGATTACAATACATACTTTCTCAATATAAATGTGAAGTTGAAGAAGAAAAATTCAGAACATGACCGGGACTCGAACTCAGGTCTCCCACTTGCCGGGTAGGTCCTCCTCAAACCTCACATTTATGATCAGTACTATGCACACATGCATATAAGTTAATTTTCCATTTCAATTTTATTATTTCTCAATACACTTCGTATGAGAAAGTAAAATGTTAATTCCAGTAATTTTTTACGCCCAACTTAATACAATAAACGCATGAATGCAGATACTAACCAAATGGCCCTCCACGCAAATAATTCCGTTTTCTGAGTCTTAATTTATAACAATTTTCGCGGTGAAAATAAATGTTATTGATATTATCACAGAGCAGTATTTCCCAAGCCAAAAGTTTCAATGTGTCTGCTAAAAAATATGTTTCCATTTATATTGTTCTAATCTAAAGGAATATTGCAGTGCATAAAATATCAATCATTGCATTATAGTCAG
Organism: Uropetala carovei; assembly: GCA_036926305.1. Classification (NCBI taxonomy): domain Eukaryota; kingdom Metazoa; phylum Arthropoda; class Insecta; order Odonata; family Petaluridae; genus Uropetala; species Uropetala carovei. Next base: position 265,867 of record JAXCHB010000027.1, read on the forward strand.
AAAAGATACACACTTTCCTCTTCATCTGCCAAATAATAATAATAAAGTAATGCATTTCGCCTCTGTTTAAGGCAGTTTTGCAATTAAGGAAATAAATTCTTATTCTAACCAATTTTAAAGTACTATTTGCTTTTCAAAGACAAAGATAAAAAATCTGTGACCAACACATGATTTTCTCCATATTTGGGGTATAGATATTTAAATTATTATGAATAGCATTATAAGGCAAAATTATTTCGTATCGTAAAGGAATACAGTCGTTCTTATTGCCATACATTATATTTTGAATATGTTTACGGAATTCACTGTTACATGGTGGTGGCGCTGTATAGTGGAAATTTATGAATAAGCAAAATATTTCCGAAATGGATGGTTCTACGAAAATTTGTTTCAAACATAACTTGGAAGAAATATTATTCTCTACAACTTTGTTCCTCACGAAGATTACCAATTACGACGTTTTCAAGGAGATATTTGATGGAAACCGAAAAACCGATTATTTATAAATAATTCCTAAACAATAACTGCTATGGAAAATTGCTTCAAATGAAAGTTGTAGGAAATTATATTCTCTATAACCTTTGTATAGAATTGTATATACAATAATGATGTCTTAACGGAAAAATATCGCAAAAACCAACCGGGTTTCGAATAAACCTCATCTTCCGATTAACTGTTATTGTCCAAAAACTAATCAGCTCTTTGTGCCCATACCAAAGTGTTATATTTGAAATTTGGTAACGATATGGCAAGTACTTTTTGATTTATAGCGCCAAAATCACATACACACATACCGACATCATTCCTAAAATAGTCTAAACGTGTTCTAGGGACCTCAAAACATGTATTTCCATTGAAATCTCGAAGTCGATTTTTTTCGTGATCACAATACTTTCCCATTACTACGTATGGAGAAAGTAAAAAAATCTGATGTGGCCAACACATTACTTTCTCCATATTCTCCATATATTTAAATTATTATGAATAGCATTATAAGGCAAAATTATTATTTCGTATCGTAAAAGAATACCATCGTCCTTGTTGCCATAAATTACGTATATTTTGAATGTTTACAGAATTCTCCGCTATATGGTGTTGGCGCTGTTTACTGGTATTAAGATAAAGCGAAATATATCCGAAATGGATGGTTCTACGAAAATTTGTTTCAAACAAAATTTGGAAGAAATATTATTCTCTACAACTTTGGTCATCACAACGTTTTTAAGGAGATATTTGACGGAAACCGAAAAAACCGATTATTTATAAATAATTCCTAAACAATAATTGCTATGGAAAATTATTTCAAATGAAATTTGTAGGAAATTACATTGTCTATAATATATGTATAGAATTGTATATACAATAACGATGTTTTAACATAGAAATATCGCAAAAACCGATTCGGGTTTCGAATAAACCTCGACTTTCGGTTAGCTGTTATTGTCCAAAAACTAATCAATTCTTTGTGCCCATACCAAAGTGTTATATTTGAAATTTGGTAATGATATGGCAAGTACTTTTTGAGTTATAGCGCCAAAATCACATACACACATACCGACATCATTCCTAAAATAGTCTAAACGTGTTCTAGGGACCTCAAAACATGTATTTCCGTTGAAATCTCGAAGTCGATTTATTTCATAAATACAATACTTTCCCATTACTACGTATGGAGAAAGTAAAAACTGGGAAAACCTGTAGGTGTTCTACTTTCAACCATGCAGAAGCTCCCGAAGAAAGTTCATAGGTTATATATTATGGTAAACATGATCTAGTTGGTAGTACATACCAATTGTAATATATACTAATAAAGGTGTTGGAAATATTTTAGGCTAAAAGTAATACCAAGATTTGCAAATTATGTGAATCAGTGCTACAAATCAGGAGAGATTCACCAAATTGTCTTTTGACAGAAAACAAGTAATTTCAACTATTACCAAATTTGACAGGGAACTTTAAAACAAGAACCATAAGAGTCAAACATATACTAAAAGTTTCCTGCAAAAAAATCACTAAAATTAAAGTTAGCCAGTTCTTGGTGGTGTCAATTTTCATTAAACTTCTCAGAGATTATATTTTTCATACAGCAATGAGGGGCAGGGGAAATAACATGCTAAAATCAAGGCTGACAACCTAAATATAATCTTTTCCTTAGCACCAAAAGTGCACTATGAATTTCATAAAGAAAATTGAGAGAAAATTCTAACCGAATTAAACTGTTTGTGCTATACATAGGTATGTAAAAATAATTTAATTTAGATAAAATTCCAAATAGGACCTGAGTTTTTGACGGTGTGAAAGAAACATTTTATACATTCCATAATGCCTTTGAGGATTTGATAGAAGTAATTCGTGGTTGGAACATGTTATAACAATCTCAGGACTATCCCATCCTGTATTGCAGAGCCTGCAATAAATAGGACACTATGACAAGGAGCCGAGAACACTTCCACATTTTCTCATTACTTAAAAAAGATTTAGTGTTTATACATGATAACTCCAGCTACACTATTAGGGCAGTCTTCTGTGCTCCATGCTTTCCATGTAAGCATAGAAAGAAGCACTAAAACAAATATTCTGGGAACGGGACTAATGTCAGTGGCGTATACAGGGGAGGGGGGTTTTGGGGGTCATAACCCCCCCTCTCGATTCAAAAATTTTGTTCACACTCGCGAATCACTAAAAAAAGTATCATGGGGTTTAGCTTAAACCACCCTCCCCCCCTCTCTCGAGTTTGCGCTCAAAACCCCCCCGACAGATTCCTGGATATGTCACTGCAATATGGGGTATAGGTATATGTAGCAACCTTCTTTTACTCATTGTATGACTATTGAAAGTTCTTTGTGAGTAACATTCGTAAAATGTTATGTAAATATTTCTGAATTCAACAAAAAATAAAAAAGGGATGAAGAAAGCATGACCGAAATTTAAAATTTTGCTGGGTAAGGGGCCTCCTTAACTATATTTTGCAGGTAGACTCAAAAAAAAAACTGTGCGATGGCCCTCTGGACGATCTAAATTGTGAGAGGGTTTTCTTTGGTATGCCTTATGAAGGACACCTGTTGGGGGAAGGTAAATACTAGCTTGGCTAGTTCAGCCCCAACCAAGAAATTCCATTTTCTGAATTAAAACATTCGGTCTGTTAGGCGGTAGAATGTCTACATGTAAGTGGAAGACTCAGGTTCGATTCCTACTCATGGCAGAATTTTTCTGATTTTTAGTTTTTCCAGGAAATTTTTCATGCTAGCATAACGTTATATGTTAAAATACTTCTAATGAATCACAGAAGTCATTTAAAAATGAAAATTTTGTACCTACGTAATTAAGAATGTTACATGTCCTTTAACCTTTCATCCTTCTTAATATTTTTGTGATAAATCCAAATAAAGGTTTTGAAACAGAATTATGGGCCAACAATTGACATCAATTTGAAAATTTTGATTGTTGTATTTGAGGCGGAGTAATGCTGTACAACCATAAGTGTCACATAAAACCACCTTATATCTGAAAAAAAGGATTTTTTAAATGTCAATAAATGTGTTCCTCTTCATTCCAGCAAATTAGCGAGAAACACATTTGCTTCATTCCTAAAGCACAGCACATTATACCATTTCAATTTTTCCCACACAATCAGTTTTGATGTTATAAAATATATTAGGCCAGCTCAGTGCTCAAAATGGTAAAATGTTACAAAACGGAACGCTTGTATTGGTATTGGAAAGGAAATTATTATGAAACGGAATGCTTGTTAGAAGGGATGGTATTTCTAAATGTCTGACAAAACGGAACGGTATCATCGGTGCGTGTGATGAGCCGAAGTGGCATTCTGGTACATTCCGGCTTATTCCGAGAACTGGGCTGGCTTTTGTGGATAAAATTAAATTAGTGATATATATTAACCTTTATGTTTCTTTTTCTCCATCATTTAAAAGACATTTTAACATTACTTTAACATTAATTTTATTTAATATAATGAATCAATTATCTATAAGCTACATGATCATTTCGACTAGCATGCTCAAATTTTAACATTTCATAAAAATGAATTTCTTTAAATACTCTAGGATACAGGGGAAAAGTAGCAAGGTACACAGTACATTTGAGTACAATCAACTCCATATTCATTAATAGGCCAAATATTGAAATATTTGTTAAAGACATTTAAGAATTGTTACATGGAGATTCTGTAGTGCATCAGTCGCACCAAATTTCCAGAAATTGGGGATATGTAGAACACCATCAGTGGTCGTTTAAGAGATTCATACCAGAACATATTTTCAATCTATTAAGAAAACTTTTAGCATGGTAATAGAAAAGAGCTTGATGAATTGTTGTAGTCAAGGCAGTTAATTTTTCTCAATGTATTTCAGTGAAACTATTTCCTTGACTTCTTCATAAAAAATAACTGAAAACAATAAAATACCATTTCAAAAAGAAATTATTTCCCTTCATTTGTACCACTTCATTTTCCAATTTTATGTTTTAACTTATGGCCATTGGCCCTTAACTTAAAATCTAATTGTCCAATTAAACAAGAGTTTAAATAATGGAATTTGGACACAAAATAAAATAAATAATTTTAAACATATTTTTGGCCAAAGACTTCATAAAGATGGCACATATACACTTAGACCACACAATCCTTCATATGGCTGCCATTTATAGCAGGAAGGACTTGCAGCAAAAAATTCACATTTCATGGTAAAAAAAATTTAATAATGACTGATTCATAAAATTCCTTTCTAAAAACTATGTAAAATATAAATAATTCCAACTTATCTTAATTAAAGCATTTCAATTAAAATTAGACAAAGCAAAATCTATAAATTTTACGATGAGATATCAGTACATATTATGAAATGAATTTTTATGATATTATCTATGTTAAATACACTATTAGGGATATGCATTCACTTGAATTCACATCTCACTTACTACACATTATCTCATAGCCAATTCTGTGCTCCACTGTGTTATCTTTAAAATACAATTTAGATTTTCTCAATCGTAATTTGGTAAACAGGTTTGCTGGGAAGATATGCTTTGACCAGTGACATTTATTCTAATAAAAATATTCACTGATAAAAACAAAAGTTGAGTTTGGAACATTATTTTATAATAAATAATGAGCAAACCTCTAGGAATTACTCATATCAACCTAAATACATTTTTAGTCTCCATCTCTGAAGTGTCAAAAGTTCAGGAAGATAGTCCGCAAAAGAGTTGACCAATCTATATTAATTTTCTACATGCAACATCAATCAAAATTTTATCTGTATATGTCAAGAAATTGGACCACATAATTGGTTGTGCAGTTGAAAATACTGTATCACACACTGCTATTGACTTGTGTAACTTATCATTTAGTTATTAATTACTACACAATCACACTTTAAATTACCATATTGTTGACTGTGGATAATTAAGGAGAAAATAAGTTAAACTTGAATGGAATGAGATGGGATCCTTAATATAAAGATAACAAGTCCAATGCTGAGCTTCATATAGAATAAGGCAAGAAATCCCATGAATTACCGTTTGACCCTTTTCTGTCCGTTCAATTGGTCTTTGTGCATATTTGTTTCAGTTTTACCACAAAAGGTGCCATATAATCACTTTCAAATGAGGCAACAGGCATAAGTAAATAACTGATGAAGTTAGACACATGACTAGCCAGAAAATGACTGCCAGTTCCATGAACTCTATTCATAGTTGTTAATAAATGAGATGCATTCCATTACTCAAAATATAACTACAATTAATTTGAGCAGGACAGAACAGTGTGCATATATCCTTTCACATATTCATAATTGGCAGAGAAAATTATAAGCTTTGGTAAACTATAAATTACATCTATCAAAATTAAAATATGAAACTTCACTTCATCATATCATAATGCCTCGTGACCTCAACTCAAGCTGTGCGTTTGCATTGGTTACATACGATAATGAGACAAGTGAACAGTCACTTGAGAATAAAGAAGCAAAAGAGCTCAGCATCAACAGAATTTCTTTTTTTGCTTCATCTCTCCTCTCTGCTATTTGGTTCATAATACTATACACTCATGGATCTCACAACTAATACCCAACCTTAATTTTGGAATATTTCAATGAAGATGGCTCTCAATTTTGAAAGAAAGCATTAGCTTAGAGGCATGCATCTTATTCTACAAACAAAATATATGATAAATTAATTCTATCAGTACCAAACAAGAAAGATTGATCAGCAAATCACTCATACCATTTCATATGCTAAGATTCTCGCTAACAGACATCCATTAAAGACCAGGGCTTTTTTCATTTCAGTGGACAATGACAGTTTCAATGACTTCAATGATACTTCATTTTTTCAGAAGTATTTTTCCAAAAAGTAAACCTAAAACATTTTATAATTTAAAATGATCGATATGGAGATTTAATTTGTGATAGCAATCTTAGAATGAAGCTGATTCGTTCCTTGCTTTGGATATATATATATATATATATATATATATATATATATACATATATATATACACATATATATATATATATATATATATATATATATATATATATATATATATATATATATATATATATATATATATACATATATATATACATATATATATATACATATATATACATACATACATATACACATACATATATACATACATACATACACACACACACATACATATATATGTATGATAAAACCCAAATGTACTCAATGTAGTTCCCTTTTCTAAAACATTAGTATACCACAGGTTTTTACAGTTTACAGAAAAACTGTATCAGCACAGTTTTTACTTGTATTCTTACATATTTTACAATAACAGCTCAAATTTCATGTGCGTACTATGAGTGCCTTTTGTCATTTTCATGTTTCAATTTACATCAGATTTATGCCCAATAATATAAAACCATCCTCTCACCATTTTGACTCATCACTCACCATCTCTCATTCTGCTCCAAAGGTTTAAAGTTAATTTACAGATTCCCCAGTAATATTTATAATACATACATTGTTGCCTCAGAAACATCCTTGCAACATTTTATGAAGCAAATACAAAAATCAGTAACCAGCTACTGAAGGAATAGAACTACTCTTTTCACCAAGCATCTGTATAGCGGACATCACATTCCTGCAATGCTGGCAATGCTGCTTTAAGTTTCTCAAATGTTTCTGGAGATAAACGAGTGCTGTTGAGGTTCAGTCGACGAAGATTCTTAAGAGCTGTCAGAAAAATTCAACAACATCATTAACAATGGTTTATTATTTTATTACAATTTAAATGTTAATGACTAATAGTGCATCACCCTTTGACGAGAACTCATTTGACACCATTTTAAACTAATCAAAGCACACATTGCATAGAACATACTATTACACTGTTTAAATAAAGGGAGATAAGTTCGTGGTAATTATACTTTGATTACAAGCTGTGAAAGATGATTACAGTGGAATCCCCATTTAACGTTTGCCTGAGGGACAAGTTTTTTGTACCTTAAATCAAGTAATACCTTAAATGGGGGTAGTCTAAAATTTAAAGACTAAACAGCAGTTTATTAATATTAAATTTTTATTAATTGAAACAATTATTAAGAGTACAGATAGATAACGTTGCTCAAAGAAGATGGAGATAGTCTAAGGCGGTTTGCCATCTCTATTGTTGTCATGTTTGGATGGGCCACAACTTGATGAATAATGGAAACATTTTCGCTTAAAGTAAGCTTACTCCTTTTGGTACCCATATTAATAAAATATCACAGAATTAAATAAATATCTTTTCCACAAAAGGAAATAGACATGCACACGAATGGCACAACTAGTGAGTGTTTTTAATGCCGCACAGAAAACACTGTCTGTATACCTGCATGAAAACACAACACTAAACATCGGAAAGCCAGTACATTATGAGTTACTTTGCCATCAAAGTGAAAAGCTACACTGTCAATGAGTTGCCCAGCATATTGACGGTTCACACCCATAAGCCCATGCAATGTGATTGATTCACTTCTATATGGCCAAGAGATATGATGTGAAGAGGTTGAACTATAATATGTACAAGTATATGCAGTGATGAACTGAAGCCAGCTTGCGCAAGCCATTCGTTATTTTTTCTCTGAATTTGCGAGCCGGTTGTTAAGTTTTTAAAAAGTATGAAAATTTATTTATTTTCATCCTTTCAAGTACATTTTACCCTATCTGACATTCAATTACCAACAGTGTATGAAATGGAATATATTATGAACCCAACACTTGCTAAGTTATTAGAATGGTATTACTAAATTTCTGAAGAAAGAGAACTATATTGCCAACGTGTGTGATGAAATTCAGAGATCTGGTGCCCCTGTCAGGTAGGCCTCCTGCCATAATTATTCAAATTTTCTTGAACTTTTTTTTTAAAGCCGGTTCTTAATTTTTTTCAGCTATCACTGAGTATATGTACATATTAATTTTCACCGCTGACATAGTTACCATTGTTACAAATGTCGTATATTACTTAAAACAGTGAATGGAGTGTAGGAGATGGCAAATGCATAAAGAGGCAGGAGAGGGGTGATATTGAAGCCGGCAGGGATGGTAAACGTATGCTCTTCCCAGTGGATGAGTAACCACGTGAGAAGAAATGCACAGTTAACAAAAAAATACGAAGTCGCCTAATTTGTATTACGACCTTGAGTACTGCGTCTAGGCTGCTCAGAAACCTTGCAGCTTTTAATGTTGAATGATTTCTGAAGTGATTATGTTCAATTTTTTCATTCATAAGATTTTACGGAACGAGGATGGCTGAGAATCATACTGCTAGATGATTTGTTAAGCTTTCGATTTGGAGATGAAATTAGTTGTAACTTCATGGTTGTGACACTCATTGCACCTCCTAGCTGCGCATTTGCAATCTATAATTTTTCCGCGACAAAATTTCCTAAAACTTTTATGTAAATAAACACACTCGAGAGGTACTTACTATAGCAGGAATCAACCGAGTGTGCAGATCGTTTCAATTTTTTAAGTTCGTATACAATGATGAATACATGATATACCGTATTTACTCATGTAATACCAGCACTTTTCCTCCGAAAGTTCCCATCAAAATGGAGGGATGCGGACATTACATGAGATTTGCCCATTCATCTTTTGGGGAGGGAGGCCACCTGCGAAACACCTATTCAATACTGTGTATTGAGTCAGCGTTTTTCGGTAGGGGCAATATACTGTGCATTTTATAATAACTTGAGAATGTATAACAACTTAAAATGGAACCTTTCTGCATTATCAAGGAACTAGACTCCAAAATAGGCTTTCGAGTAGTTTCCATGTAATATAATGGCACTAGATGTCAATTTTTAATGAATATGTACGTTAAAAAGTATTAAAAGTCATTTTTAGAAGTCATTTCTTAACTATTTGCTTGTTGCCATAATTGTATCATCAAACTCTGCTTCGGATAGATTAATCAACCGATGTTGCCATAAAATATCAAAATCAAGATTTTGGAAGTGTGAGCATTACACGAATTCCATTTTTCCCAAACATTAACACTAAAAACAGGGTTGCAGGCATTACATGGGTATGGATATTACTCGAGTAAATAAGGCAATTGATCTCGCAAGGATCATATGAGATAATTTATACGAGCTTTGAATAAGTTATCCGGCAACGAAGTAGTGTGGTGAGCGTTGGCAGACGTGTCAGAGCGTGCAAAACACTGAACACAAAATGGCAACATTAGCAGATGGAGTTTTCCACGTCCTTGTAATCATTAGATTTTAAGCACATTTGTTACATTTCGGCACTTTATGCGAAAAACTCAAATATGATTGCTTGTCTTGTGTGGGGTAGGGAATTGCTCCGGCGACGGATGAGTAGATACACTCGAAGTTTGAATTACATTACCTCGATGTAAAAGAAGCATTTTTCTGAATAAACCTTCCCATTTTTGAGGGATTGTCTACTTTTGGGTTAACATGGTAAATATGGCCATAGTACACATGAGTGGCACAACTAGCTAACAAATCACGTCAGCATAACAAAATCCATGTTCAAGTAATGACGTCACCGTAACTTACGTAACAGATGATTTAAGGATTAAAGGTGGATTGACAAAACACATCATGACAAAATATAAATTATTTGAGTGTAATTAATGTAACAATGCAGGTATATGTTGCATCGTAGATGAAGAGTGTGTATTATTACATTACAACTCTACTAAAATGTTGTCATGCTGCATTGTGTAAACGCACCATAAATCAAGGCAATGTCCATCTAGGGACCAGAATTTTGTCCCTTAAATACGGGAAATTCATAAAATTGAGAAACACTAAATCGGGTAATATAATACATTATTTACATGGGTTTTGGTTGGGGAAATGCGGGAAAACCTTAAATGGTAGAACCTTAAATTGGGATTCCACTGTATATGAACGAGAATGGGCCATACTTCTATTTGTTAGTGATTTATTATATTTTCAGACTAACTTCTCATGAGGTCACTAAACCACTGTTTCTTATTTGGTAAGCAAGGCTGGCTCAAGACATTTTGGCATCCCAAGCAGATTTCAATTATGGCGCCCCATTGATACATAGTAAATTTTGCATTTAAATTTGGTAGTTTAGTAGTTTAATAGGATATAATTATTTTGAAGTTTTGTGTATTTTTATGATTAAGCAGTTTAATAAAAAACAAGGTTTTATTCACAGAAAAATAAATTTGAAATGTCACAAAGAAATACTTATTTAAATGAAAATGAGATAGATTTGAACTATTTCATCGATGTATGAACAGATGGGGCTCAATCAATGGTTGGCACACTTGCTGGGGCAGTAAGAATGATAAAAAATGCATTAAAAATGCAACACTGACACGTTGCCTTATTCATAGACAAGCACGTATTGCCAAACACATGAATAAAGGCAGTGACACACTTATCTAAAGCTAAGGAAGGTGCCACACACAAGAAATTAGCAACTGGCAACTGTAGCAACTGGAAACTAGCAACTAGTGACTTCTATATCCACACAGAAGGGACTAGTTGCAACGTTTTCAGAGTGACAGGAATTTCAGCAAAGGTAAACATATTGTACCATTTCTGGCGTTGTAGGTACAAAAACAGGATGGCATTTTTTTAACTATTGACATGGGTGAATTTGGAAGAAACAGTGTTGGAGGAGTATTTAAGAATTCTTCATTACGCCAACTGTTACATTCTAATTTCCTACATCTACCTGAACTCCAACCTTTACCATTGGATGATGGTGGTTACAAATTTTGAAAAATTTTATCGCTGATGAAGCATTTCCCTTGAAAACCAACATAATGAGACCATATGCAAGACCCTCTGAATAATGACTGGCATATATACAATTACTGATTTTCTACAGGTCGTAAATCAATAGAATGAGCATTTGGAATGCTAGTGTCAAAATTTCGAGTTTTTGAAGGGCTCATATGCGCTTTGAAAAGGACAGTAGATAACATTGTAAAATCAGCATGTGTTCTACATAACTTTATCGGAAAACAAGATGGAATTTACTCAGAACCTACATATCTGGTCACTCTAAGTGAAAACGTCCACCATCATGCAATGAGAGATTTAAATAACAAACATTTAGTCCGAGATGATCTGTGTCAATATTTTTTTTCTTCTGTTTTTCTGTTTTCTTCTGTGTGGCACCTCCCTAATGGTACAAATTGCTCTTACAAAAAAAAGAGGAAGGATGAAATTGAGTCTTGATTGCAAAATTCACTTGGGAGTCTGTGAATACTGCAAAGGAAGGATGTAAGGAAAAAAGAAACGATGAAACAAATGGAATTAAAACCTTATCTTGGAAGTGATATTGGAAAGACGTTCCAAAAAAAATGATTAAGAAAACATGGGTTAGAATGAAAAGCGAATCAAAAATCGCCCAATGATAAAACAATATATATTTGGAAACTGAAAATGATTTTTTTTACACACCTGTTAGACATAGAATTCCTTTGTCTGTGACAGGTGTTTCACATAAATTTAGAACCTGGAGCCGATGCAAATGTTCACATATCAACTGAAGGCCAGCATCTCCAAACTATTAAATGCATAAAGAAAAATATTACAACCTCTTATAAGACAGGACAAGTTTTACAGACTATCATAAAACATTCATTTGCCTTACACCAAAATTCAAATCAAGCAATTGTTCTGATGGAGAGACAATCACAACACAAATTGACAAAAAATTTTAATTAAATAGTTTTAATAATTAATTTTGTTAGAATGTACAGATAGGTTATTTAAAAAACATGTTATAAGTATGAGTAATGTATTTGAAATTACACTGATGCAGACAAATTGTATCTGCAGGTTTCCAGGGCAAATCTAAATTCATAATTTAATGGAACATAAAGGAAGATAAGCATATACCAGTTATATTAAATAGATAAGATTAATACCAAGATTTTCTGGCAAATTCATTTGCAAGAAAAAAGTGAACATTCTTTGCACAGTTGGAATATTGACACATTTTTACTATAGTAAATGAAGAGGAAAAAATGAGTATACTTTTAATGGAATCATGTGTGTGGAGTAATGATTAATTAATTTTTCTTTTAAAGCATAGGAAATGTAGAATGATATTTTCGTTCAGTCCACAGATTCTGTAAATAATGTGAATAAAAATATTTCAAATGGCCTTCATCATATGATGTTCTTTAAGATAAAGGCAATTAAAGCCCAATAGGACTTTGTTGCACACTAACATGATCAATATGATAAAATATACTTTCACTGTTGTAAAAATTTTGTTTCATCAAAATTACTTTTCAGGCTAAACCATTATCAAGTAAAGATTTATAAACAGTAATATAAATGAATTTTGTACATATTCCTCTTGAAATCTTGGTGAAGGATGGATTTCTCAATCTTTATATTCTACTATTCAGAAAAATTAAAACAATAGTAAACATTACAGTCTGCAATGTTCATTATAGAAAACTAGAGAAGCCTGCATTTTAAATTTGAAATGCTGGCAGCATTTTTAATAATGAAACAGTCCACATACGTTGATTTTAGGTTAATATCTTTTATTTTAATTTGGTAAGTGTGAAAGCCTGCACGTTGAAATATCGTATTTTACGTGTTGTCTTACGGAAAACAGAAATTATCTCCTGGAGTCGAATCCGGATTTTTTTGGGATTTTTGTCGTCATTGCCTTTAAATACATGACTCATGCATTCCTGCCAAATTTCAAACTCATACCTACTCAGAAATTATCTTAATGCTATGCATTCTTCTTCAAAAATAAACACAAAAATTCTATTTGAGTTGCTTTTTTCATAGCAGCAACTGGAAAAAACATGAAATGTAATAAAGACATAGCAGTACAGTCATGCCTTGTTTAGCACATGTTTGTTTAGCGCAATTTCGATATAGCGCAATTGGAATGTATAGTACGTACTGCAAAATGAAAATACTGCTCACGGTGCGTGCTGGCTTTTGTTTGCTTAAAAAAATAAAGGAAAGCTGTTTTCACATAATCAATTCCAATGACATATTTGCGGTGTTTTGTTTAATACCGTATTTACTCATGTAACTCGCGAACTCCTATTTTTGAGCCGGTTCAGAGGGAAAAAATTAATTTGAGCCAGAATAAGTTTTTTTTTAAGTCACAGATTCCCACTCCCTGAAACAAGTTCCGCTCAAATTAAGCAACTGTTTTTGTTGTATTATTACGCAACTTGGTCCCCGCTTCTGTTTTGGACGTAATATTATGAACAGATGCGGAGCTTCATGAACTATTTGCTCATCTATGAACGGGAACTTCCCTACATGGATGGGGAGTTTTTTCACGTATCGTCTCATGAGTAAATATTGGAAGGTTACGAACAAACAAGTCAAAACACTTGAGATGTGGATTTCTGTCTTCATTTCGAATGATGAAATCTTTCATTTGCAACAAAATTTCACCACTCCGAATTCCTTGAAGTGGATGAGGGAAAAGAACCAAACTTGAACCTACCTATCCTCAAGCCAGCAAACCCTCAGTAGTCATTGAACTATAGTTATCAGTTAGTTGGCGTATTCTTTCTGTCTACTTTTGTGACTTTTTGCCTGCAGCATGGGCATAACTTACACGTTTGCTTGGTCGCATAAATACGCATATACTTCGTAGAATTCGACGTCTTTTACGAATATAAACGTAGATGCAAGCATATTGCAGAGAATTTACTAATGATACTCACAATTTATATAACCTGTTCAGAAATCCTCATGTAAGACGCGCACCCCCTTTTTTCCTCTGTGTTTCGGGAAACAATGTGCGCGGGGTACACGAGTAAATACGGTATCTATGGTAAATTAACATTTTAACAGTAAATAGGGGGAAATAATTTCAGTAAATCATGGTGATCATGGCAGAAAGGAGAAAATTGAGTAAGGACAATCAAAGTGTAGAAAATAATCCTAAATTATCAAGGAAAATATAAATCTTGAGGAAAAACATAAAGTAATTCAGTGTTTTGAACAAGGTGAGCGTCAGAGCAATATTGCACGTAAATTTAACTTCACAACCTCTACAATTCATACAATTTCGTTAAATAAAGACAAAATAAAAAGTTTCATTGAAGCAGCCAGTGCAGTAACTGCGAAGAAACTCACACAATCACTTATTGTTAGTAATATGCTTGAAAAAACTGAGAAACTGCTAGTGTTGTAGATTCATTCTAAGCGTTCTAATTAACACATGCCCCTGAGTCAAACAATAATTTGCAGTAAAGCACTTTCCCTGTCTGAATGTGTAAAGCAAGAAGAGGGTGGAGATTCTTCAGAAACATTTCATGCCAGTTCCGGTTGGTTTCAAAATTTTAAACGCCACACAAATATACATAGCGTTCGTTTGACAGGTGAATCAGTAAGTGCTGATAAAGATGCAGCTATAAAGTTTCCTGACGAATTTCAAGGATTGTTGAAAATGGTGAATACCCCCACACATACATACAATAAGTAATTTAGTCGTAGATTTGAGTGCTGCAGTGACGGAAATGATAATTCGCAGAACGTAACGATCTATAAATGCGAGCACCGCTGCGAAAGACTTAAAATTGTATTAATATTGATTTTTAATGATAATTAATATTAAATAAATAAAAAGGTAACATTAGCGAACCTTGCAATTTCGCAAACTGATCACTACTAAGTACATGTTATAATCGGTTTGTTTAGCGCAAATTTGGTTAGGGTAAAGACTGTTCAGAACGTATCCTTTGCGCTAAATGAGGCATGACTGTACATATTGGTTTGAAAAAATGCAGCTTTAAATGTATAAAAATAGGCTCAACTACAATGTAATTTGTTTTTTTAACAGCAAATCCTAAAATATATTTGATAGCTTAAAACTTATTACAACATGCAGGAAGGCTGTCTGTAGAACAATAAACTTAAATTACAAAATAAATTCAAAAGTGTCAATTCTAAGAAGAAAGATAAAGATCAAGGGAAAAATGACTACTTAATTAAGTCAGTTTGTAATATCGTCAATATATTCTTTCACCAAATTCTGCCATTACACTTCTACATAGACTTAAACCTTTAGAAGAGAATGCCTGCATATAATTATTCTCACAATTACTTTCTCTAGCCTATCAATATATTTAGGCATTCAGATCCTCTACTTCACAGGCATAAGGAGATCATTGCATTTGGCAGCAATTTTTCTAACATATCATGCAATATTCTGGGAGAACTACTTATCACTTTATAACTCTATATATGAAGAGTTTCTCTAAATAAAATAAATTATTACACTATCACACCTGGTTTTTCAGCATTTCTAGTTGTTATTTGAATGAAAATTTGAATTTGTTTTACATAAAAATTAACCCTCATCACGTTTAGGAGGGGAAAGACAGAGTAATAATTAAGCTTTTCAGTTATTTATGGATACTGACTTTGGCATTGATAGGCAAAGTGATGCTGTGTGTACAGTTAATTCTTAAATCCTAACCTGCTCTGACAGGGTTGTGCATTCTTTCAGGACTTACTACTCAAAAGAGTAATCATTTTCTTGTTCTATAATTAAAGCAAAAGCAAAAAAAGCACACATATAATAAGCCAGATAATTTTTCATCTTCTTACTTTATGTGGAATAATGTGCAACCACAACTGACTCACCTGTGTTGACCAGAGGTTAAGGTAACGTAATGATGGTATATGGATTAGATGTGCCGCACAAGCTGAAGTGACATGGGTGAAAGCCAGACTTAAACATTCTAAGCTTCCAAATCTTGCATAAGGGGGAAGCTTTGGAAGAGGAAGTGTTAAACCCTCGCCACTGTCTTTGTTGTCATCCTCTGACCCCACACCCATCACCAAACGACACACATCTGCATCAGTAGATCGAGGGGGAAGCGAGAGCTTCCTCGGACCTCCTTTTTGTTGCTGTAAGAGATGCTGTATTACTTTATTACTTATGAAAACAACAAACTCACATAAAAAATGCCAATACGTTACTATCAGATGAATCAGTTCCCCAAAAATATTCTTCATCAAGTACTTTCACATATATTTCATTTAATGTAGCTTCACCTAATCAATTTTTAATATTACTTTGTTAGTCAAATAGTATGCTTAAATAACAGTGAAAATTTCATTTTGAAGATTCCTAAAAAATAAAATAGCATAAAAACGTTTAATTTTATCTTCAAGACTGCAATTGGCTGGTACAGAGATATAGCTGCAACATTGGCTCCCTATGGAGTTAAGTACCTTCCAAAAACTGCTTTGAATATCATTATTTTTCTTTTGATGTAACAAAGAAAACTGTAATTATAATCTATACAAGTGTAATACTTGAACACCAACTAAACATTTAATTAAACAGGAAGCTATTTTAAGAACTTTTTGAGTTACTTGAGGCACCTATGACAAATGCCACCATCCTAGTTATAACACTGAACTGGGATGTCAAAAGAGTAGTAGTAATTAGGTTTTTAGGTGCGTCAACAGCTAAGGTTATTTCACACCATCAAAATCTCTTAGAGAAAATCAACATACATCATAACATCCATGCCCGAAGCGGGATTTGAACCTGCGACCTTTGGGTTAGAAGGCACGCATACTGCCTACCAGTCTAACCCAGCCGGCTAGAACTGGGATGACAAAAGAGTGAAAACACTAGAGCAAATATAAAAAAATCGGTACAACATACATTGTACAAACTTTCTCATATATGGTTACTAATGCGTTGTTAAGTTATCTATAGAAAATGAAAATTGTATGAGCCTGTTTTTAGTAAATCCAATTTTTGTTAAAGTTGCCCAAGAATAAATTAGCCTTATATTCATTTTTTGAGAAATATGAACTATACAGTATTATTGAAGGCGTAAACTCAAGTAACTGTATGAAATTTGACAAAAATCGTTAGAGCCGATTTTGAGAAAATCGAATTATTGTTAAAGTTGCCTAGAATAAACTAGCCTTATATTCATTTTTTGAGAAATATGAACTATACAGTATTATTGAACTTAAACTTAAGAATAAACTACTCTTATAGTCTGTTCACTTTCTTAAGTCTCTTGACCTTCATAGAGCAAGTAGCCAATCATGAATGTTTCCCCTTCCATCGTCCCTCACAACTTTCGCACGGGAGGACAGATACCAGTGCGTGTTGCCAGCTCTTGCGGATTTTCGCATTCAGCTGATATACTACACAATTTCTAAATAACATAACCTCCCTACTGTTAGCCATTGCAGATCACAAACTCAGCAGGGTAACAAAAACAACAAAACTAATAACAAAAATAATAACAAAAAATAACAGTAACAATAACTTAGAACTCCACAGCAAGGAATCGGCGGTAGAAATGGCAATGCAGACTGATGTGAACGCTTTGAGAGCAAGAGTAAGAATGAGTTCCTTCCCACTACCTTCCCAAACGAACCGTCTCCTATTGGCTGCTGCTAAGTGGCGTACTCCCCGTATTCAAGGTCAAGAGACTTTAGATAGTGAACAGAGTATAATTATTGAGCAATATCAACCATTTCTATATATACTCTCCTCAGTATGATAAAACACCTAAGTACAAGATTTCATTCATTTTTGCTCTACCGTTTAGGCTCCAGAGTCAGTAACAGACAGACAGACGGCATTGCAAAAACCACTTCTTTGGATTCAGCGACACCTAAAAAGTATATGTATTTCCGTAAAAATCTCAAGGTCAAATTTTTTCGTGAAAATGATACTTTCTCGTTACTTCATATGAGAAAGTAAAAATGAAATGTGAAAAAGTGAAAATAAAAAAGAATGCAAGCAATTAAAGAGAATTAGATGGAAATTTTTATTGAAATATTAAAATAATAATTGTCAAGAAGTTAATATGACCCAACCCATATTAATGCTGCAAAAAACATCTACAAAATGATCTATGCTTGCTATTACGATTTAGGTTTGATGACTTAACATTCATTACCACGCATTCCTCCGGTAATTGTTCAAGGATTAATATACTAGGTGCTCACTGGAGAGTTCTGAGAGATTTTATACCATTAATTTTCTTTGTATTTTGCTAGAGAGGGTTATTTCAGACTGATATAGTTTTAATTCATAACAAATTTATATAAGTTCAAAAAAATTAATTTTTGGCCCTTTATTGCTGTCACACTTTTTGTGTTCACAATTTTTATATTTGTCCTTTAAGCCTTTACCCTTTTGACATGATACTCCGGACTGGTACATTGTTTTAATATTCTAGTTTATATGAGTATATAATCAGAGCTATTGTAATGATTTGTGGCATTACATCTCTTGCACTATAAGTTACAAATAATTTAATGAACAATTGCAGCATAGCAATTGCTTATACAAAGTGAAGTTTAGAAAGAAAGCTACAAGTTTTTACAGCAGTTTAAATTGCCTGAAAAGCATTTCCATCACGCTTTTCGAGAAAATCAGGCAGTTTGAACAGCTTTCTTCAAACAATAAATAAATAAGCAAGATACCTTTGTCATTTAAATGCTGCCTTTCCAAATACACAAATGTTCACATCTAATACAAACAGACAATTTAGTCATAAAATCCATCAAAGGTCAAGGGTTTTCTCCATCTATGGTGAAAGTTCTATATCACCTTTGAAGTGATTTACAATAATTGATCTTCTTATATAATTTCATTTTGCTCATCTGGTTATTCTCATGCAATTTTATTCATGGATAATTTTTGTTTAGAAGTTAGACTTTAATGTTTTTCATTGTAAATATACAACTATTAAACCATGTTGAAAACATTTTAATTATAGTAGTTTGATTCAACATGGTACAGTAAACTCCCAGTTATCCGGAATGCCCAGGGAATTGGATTTTCCAGTTAAGTCAATATTCCAGTTGCTTGAGAGTTTTTTTTGGATAGCCTTCAATAAAGCATTTGGATACCAAAATAAGAAGCAGATGCAAAATTGTACATTCACCTAGGAATTTCTAATATGTAAACTAGGTACTCTACTCAAGTGTTCTTAAATAATACCTTGACATTCGAGGAAGTAATGAAACTCAATGACACAAGTATTCAATAAGTTTAATTGCAATATTTTAACATTTAATACCTGCATTACATCCTATGGAATTTCTCATATGCCTATTGAAATTAACTTCTCTTCTGTTCTAATAACAACGTGAGGTAAGGGTCACTTCATCTAACTTTTAGGATTTTACGACAAAAAAAATTGTTTCCTTGTCTGAGATAAGGAGAGAAATTATCCACACATAACACAAATGTATTAGCAGAAATTCTTGAGGAAAATTTACATTAAACAAAAGAGAAGCGAATAGTGACACAATCATGACACCATTACATACAGGCCAGTTAGTAAATATGTATTAAAATATTGCAATTAAACGTGTTGGATTATATTCCTTATCTATCTATATATATATATATATACACACACACACACACCGCTCCCCAGTTATAATGCCGTCGGTTATGCCGCGGAATCTGATATACCACGGGTCTTCCTCCTTATTTCTTGGAAAGAAAGTCCTGTAGTTTTAAAGTAAAAACAACAAAATATACTGACGTTTTAAGGAATCAATTAAATAAATTTCTTCTACACATTGTATATTGTTTTTATTTGCCATGCTTTTGAGAATGTCGGGTTTTTGAATGCTGGGTTTATGAGGTTCTACTGTATTCTTAAATAAGGCGATATGATTCAAAATTTGTTTAATATTTAAAGAAAACTTTGATATTTTGTGTCTTTCATTATTTGGTAACTTTTATTATTTGGTGCCTTTCATATCTTGGCACCTTTATAATAATAATAATGCCTATGTTGCCTGTGCATAAATACGGCACTGCTAGACATCTGATCTTAAAACATACTAGCCATCCATCTGAAAATGTATATGGTTCACTAATCTCCATTTGTTCATACAAATCTTTGGCCTTTTCCATTAACATTGGTCCAGAAGCACAGGCTCCCTTGGAACTCTTTATAGAAAACCATTCATAAATACCAATATCCAATTGCTCAAGTTTTGGCTTACGAAGAGTGCACAGATATTCAACCCTTCTAGTTGTCTCAGAAGACGTAATGAATTTCATTAACTGTCATTTCTGTACCTTAATGTCATAAATAGTGAAAGAACCAACACTGAACTCTTTCATTAAAACATTGCGGTTCTCACTTTCCCTAAACGTTTTATTATATCAAGTTTCTGGGTTAAGGTTAGTACAACCTGTTTCCTTTTATCACCTATAGTGCATATTGGAGTTTTAGGAGGCATTTATAAAGGGTGTGCAAAATATTTTATTTAACACAAACACCAAGTTCAAGAAACATACACAACTGTGTATTGCGACTGCTGAAAATGCAAATTTTAGTGGTAACATTCCAAATTAGATGTAAACAAAAAGTTGCCGAAAATACCAATTTTTATCGGTAACATTCCAAAATAGATGTAATAAAAAAAGCGAGGGGCAGGAGATGCCGGTTGTTTGAGAATTCCGGTTGAATGAGTGCTGGATAACTGGGAGTTTACTGTACTTAAACTGTTATCCTTGTACTTCCTATATAATATGCAGCATTAAATAAATTAGAAAATATTGAAATAAATTGCAATAGTTTTTCATTTACAACATAAAGCCTCACTGCAATGACATAGCAATCAATAAAATAAATAGCTGATACAAAAATTACTTCACGGATGTAGAGGTAGGTTAGGCATACTAATACAAAAAGACTAAATTACCGATTTCAGTGGAACTTGGTTCCAAAATCCACGAATATTGCGATATGACAAATATAGCAAGCATTTCAAAGTCAAGATATTTGGAGCTGCAACAATTTACTATGCATAAAATTTACAAATGAAAGGCCTATTCTTACATAATGAGAAATTTAAATAACTGGAGTCCTCAAAAAAAAGTCATTATTTCGAATGCAAAAATATGATTTTCATCTCTTATTTAAAATTGACAACTATCTCAAAAGTTTGAAGCTCTAAATTAAATTTTTAATAGCATACTCACTAGCTCTCGTAGATGCATTTGCCTCTGACAGAGTGCAGCATACTTGGCTCGGCCTGCCTCTGTACTTTGAAGGGTGGTAGCAACCTGGAGTGTTCTCTGATCCTCTTCCTCATCATCTTCATCCTCTTCATCATCATCCTCATCATCATCATCTCCATCATCATCTTCTACCTCGACTAACACTTCCCTATCAACAGGTTGTTTTACTTCACTGCCCTGATCAACTTGAACTAATCTATCATCACAGAGGTTACAGTCAACTGCACTCCCTTTGCTTTCAGCAGTTTCCCCTTCTTTAGCAGCTTGCAAGTTGCTATCTGTCACTGTGTTCTCTTCAATGGAGACTGGCAAAACATAACTTGATGCGAGTTTACTTTTTACAGGGTCAAAAATTCCCGGCACATTGTCTAACTTGAATTTTTCCACCTTAGAAAGTTTATCATGGCTTTTAGATTCAATATCTAATTCAGACTTATTTCCCTCACTTCCACCAGAGGCACTGCATTCACTACTAAGGAAATCTAATTTAGGGCTAATAACAGAATCGAACGTGATATCAGATGTCGTGTCATGGTGAATATTGCATTCATTCTCTTGAAACTTCATCAAGTCCCCATCCAGCTTTGGAATAACTGCAGCATTCTGATTTACTGACGTTACAGTTCCTCCTTCAGCATTTTTTTTACACTCAACTGATTTCTCTTGTCTTGTCAACAGGTCGTCAGCTCTTCCATCGTCCAAGTTCATACCAGGAACACTGTCAGCAACTCTAATTCTCCGCCTGACCGTTCTCTTCCTTCTCACAACCTTCTCTCCTTTCTTTGCATCTTCTTCCTTTGCTTCTCCTCCGTCCTTTCCTTTGGTCCCTCTGCCTCCTCCCCCTTCCCCGCTTCTGCCCAGCAAGTTCCACTCCAGCATCAAGCAGAGAGCATCTTGCGCTTGAGGCTGGTCCCGAAGAGCCAGGAGCATGCAAGCTCCCAGGTGTCGACTGGCCAGCATCAACACAAAGCTCTTGCGTCTGCAACAGCAGCCCAGCAATGTGCCCAGCTGAAGCGAAGGAAATAAAGCAGTGTTTGAAAATGTTTAGCTCTCTAAACTTGAAAGATTTCACGAAAGATGTCCTAGTTGAAAATAGTTTATTATTATCATGACTACAAATATCATTATGATAATACTATCAACAATGTAATATTATGGGAATTTAATTACTTTTAATGAAAATTTTAATTTCATGTTATTTCCAATTTTTGCAATGGCACAACAAAACCATGCACAGTGCATATAATTTTGAATGAGTAACATGGATACAGTGGGTGTCCACTTACCATGATACCACTTACCGTGCCGTCTGCATTACTGTGATTTTTCTTTTGGAATGCATTAAAAAAATCTCGGTCAAATCTGCTTGACTGAGATTTTCCGAGGCATGCAAAAAATTTTTTTTCCATTTCAAACAAGTGAAATTTGATACCGCCTATCAGCGACAAGTATGTACTTGGGAGTAAAGCACTGCACCCACAAGATGTCACGCCATAGAATAGATATTAAATAGAATGTGCACTCAATGTATTTTTAGCACGGTTGCACCGAAGTGAAAAAGAGATGCAAGAAAACATTCTATGTTCACGCGTCACGCATGGCACTCTCTTGTCAGTCAAGAGAGTATAGACATGCGTGCTTAGCGTGTTGAGGGATTTCTGAACATTTGAACAACTTTTATTATTAAAAGCGAACTTTAGTGATTCAATATACTTTTTTGAATTGGTGAATTGTTGACACCAGTGCATTATACTGTACAGTATTATTAATACATAATAATAATAATTCTGATTATATTAAATTTTTAATTGTGAAAATACCTAGTTATGGCGCACCCACAAAAACAGAAAAATGATGCTAGTGAATCTGTTTCAAACAAAAGCAAAACTAGTGCATATAAAAAGTTTACGGATTTGAATACAAAACTTCGTATCATTGAACAAGCTGAAAGAGGTGAACGTGTGGCTGATATTGCACGCCGATTTAATATGTCATGGACAACTGTGAAAGACATTATCATTAGTAAGGACAAATACCGTGAGATTGCAAAGCACGCACAAGGCTTCATAAAAGTGGTTAAGCCAAGGGAGGAAATTTTACTGCTCCTCGAAAAGAAACTGCTGAAGTGGTTTGCAGACAAACGTGAAAAAGATACAGATGTGTCGGCAGAAATGATTAATGAGAAGGCGCAGACCATATTTGTTGATCTGAAAAAGGAAGAAAGTTGCACACTCGAATTTAAAGCAAGTTCTGGGTGGTTTAGGTGTTTTAAGAAGAGAACTGCTATCAAACCAACTACCAGGCATGGGGAGGCAGCATCAGCAGATAAAGCTGCAACCAACGAATTCGTGGGAAATTTTGAAGAGCTTGTCCAAGGTTATTCACCTTTCCAAGTGTTCAACTTCGACGAAACTGGTCTCTTCTGGAAAAGGATGCCCAAAAGAACATACATTATGAAGGATGAACAGAAGTTGCCAGGATACAAAGCATCGAAAGATCGTCTCACGTTGATGTTCGGATCAAATATCTCGGGAGACTTCAAAATGAAGCCACTCCTTGTCTACCATTCCTAGAACCCGAGAGCATTGAAGAATGTGATTAAGTCTCGACTCCCAGTGAGTTTTAAGAGTAATCGAAAGGTGTGGGTGACCCGTGAAATTTTTCAAGATTGGGTTGTGGATTATTTTACGCGAGCAGAGGAGCGATATCTTCAGAATAAGAACTTGGTGAAGAAGGCTCTGCTCTTTGTCGATAACTCATCATCTCATAGCTTAGACCTTGAGTATGCCCCAGAATTCATAAAAGTGAAATTTTTGCCCCCGAACACAATTTCATTGATTCAACCGATGGATCAGCATGTCATCGCGAACTTTAAGACGAAGTACCATAAGTTCACGTTCCAACAAGGTTTCGTTGCGACCGATGAAGAAGGCAAGCCGACATTAAAAGAATTCTGGAAGAGTTACAATATCAGAGATGCTATAGATAACAATGGTAAAGCGTGGGAGAACGTGAGCCAGAAATCGTTGTCAGCAGCATGGAAAAATTTGTGGCCCCAAATTGTGCCCAATTTTGAAGGGTTCGAACCCACTGACCAACAGCAAAAAGAAACTGAAGAAGTGGCACAGCTTGGAGAAAATCTCGGCCTTGAGGTGACATCGGAAGATGTGGAGGAGCTTGTCCAGTCTCATTCCGAGGACCTCTTTGAATAAGAAATCCTTGAAATCGATGAAGAAGTTATGTCAGAACCTGTATATACAGAGGCTACTAAAGAACTCACGGTGCAAAATCTGAAGGAAATTGTTGATGAGGCACACAAATTGAAGTCATTATTGCCTTCATATGACCCTCACCATGACAGAGCATTCAAGGATTGTTTGGGAATTGACTCTCATATTGAGCAATATACGTTTATCCTGAATGAGATGACGAAACCGAAACAGACGAAAAATGATTCCTTCTTTAAGAAAAAGGTGACTCCCTCCTCTCCACCTTCAGAAGAATGTCAAGAATCTGTCCCCTCCACATCAGGCATCCAAAAATATTTACTGTTCATCGAGTTAATGAACTCTGATTCCATAGATGGGGTTGTGTTTTTTTAGAACAGGTTGCCAAAGAAAACACTTTTTTTCATTTAAATTTTTTGTTATAATTTTCAAGTTTTTAAAATTAAAATGCAATGGATAATTGTGTTTATAAGTGTTAATTATTTTTTGTTTTTAGTGCAGGTTTCCAAAAAAGACATTTTTCATTTAAATTTTTTGTTAAATTTTTCAAGTTTTTTATGAAAGTGCAATTTACAGTTGTGTTTATTTTAACATACGTATTTTCTTGAAAAATAAAGGGTGATGAACAAACTTTTTTACATATTCTTTATTAAAACAGCATCAAAAACTACTTCCGGTTGAAGCGCATGGAGGTCGTTCAGTACCTTGTCTCGATAATTTTTAAAAAATTTTAGGTTTTTTCTTAATGCTCGTCTTAAAATGCCTGTAATTTTTCATAATAAGTGCTCTGTTTGGAAAAGGAAATCGCTTGCGCAAGGTGTAAATTACATTTGCATGTCACATGTTCAGGACTGTCTCGGCATGAAATAACTACTGTGAAGTCTCCGAATTGTAGTGACTTTTCTTTTCTATGTAACCCATGTTCACACTTTGGAAGTAAGATCACGGAGCTCAAGAATACTATCCAAGACTTAACGGAGAGGTTTGAGTTCTTCGTGAATAGATCTAACTCTGATCATAATGTGCCAATGGAATCTGTGAAATGAACGAGCGGAGATTCTGCTCGAAAAATATCATTGTTCATGGAATTGAGGAACATGATTCACTGAAACCTGAGGAGCAGAGTGCACATGATGAAGAAAAACAAACTGTGAGTACTGAAAAGGTATCTTCGGTGCCAACTTCAAATGTTAAGTTTCGCAGACTTGGCAAGCCTATCAAAGGACGTAACAGGCCACAAAAAGTTTTATTCAGCAGTGAAGAGGACGCGACCACGGTATTTTTTGATTTTCTCAAAGCTAAGAAATCTAAAAACAACAGTGATATCGGCAACATCTCAATTACTAAGGACAAAACATTAGCGGAACGCAAATATCTGCATGATTTGAACTTGGAAATGGACAAACGTACTAAGAAGGGTGAAAGTGATCTGAAAATTAAATATTTTTATGGTTTACCCAAAATTGTCAATTTGAGTCGAAAAAACTAGATAGGTCTATGGGAAGCCTCAGTGTTTACTATCAGAATGTGAGGGGTCTTAGGACCAAACTTGACAATTTTAGATTTTCTTTTCCACTCTTATCTTATGACTTTGTATTTTTAACAGAGATTTGTTTAAATGATAGCATTAGTTCTGTAGAATTTGGTCTGACGTCTGACTATAATGTATATAGAGTTGATCGTAACAGTGCCATCAGTTCTAAGATTAGAGGTGGTGGTGTTATGATTATGGTGCACAACAAATTTCATTCTAAACCCTTAAAATCAGTCTCATGCAACCTTGAACAGGTTATTGTTCATATAAGACTCGGTTCTTTGGATTTAATATTAGTCTGCATCTATATTCCCCCGGATTCGAGTGCTCATCTTTACAAAGAGCAATGTGATGAACTTGAAATGTTGTACTGCACATTTCCAGAATCTAAATTTATAGTATGTGGCGATTTCAACTTGCCTGACATAAAGGATGGTGATGGCTTATTTAATTACTGTGAAAAAACTTAGATAATGTTGGATTCCATGACACTACTTAATTTAAGTCAAGTTAATAATGTAACCAATTTCAATGAAAAGATTCTTGATTTAGTATTTACTAATATTAATGTGATATCACTGTCTGAGACTTGTGATTTCCCAATTAAACCAGACCCACATCATCCACCTTTGCATTGTTGGTTCAGTGTAGATTTCTGTGATAATACCATTGATAATAATGTAAATTACCATAATTATAGGAAAGGTAACTATGATTGTATTAACGAATATTTATCTTCAGTTGACTGGAGCATTATGTCTAAGACTGATGTTAATAGTGCCTTGAAATATTTTTATGATGTAATACATAATGTTATAGACTCTTTTGTTCCCAAAGTGCAATATAAGAGGAACAGGTTTCCCAGTTGGTTTTCTAAAGACTTGATAAATTGTGTAATTGTGAAAAAGATTGCTCACAAAATTTACAAAGCAACCAATAGTATCAGACACTATAGAACTTTTTCTGAATTGCGAACTAAGTGTAAAACTTTAACAAAAAATTGTTTCAAAGAGTACATTTATAAGATAGAAAACTCCCTACCATCAAATATAAAAACCTTCTGGAACCATGTAAACTCAATGAGAAAAGGAAATGCTATTCCCTCATTTGTTAAGTTTAATACAGAAAGTGCATATTCTCCCATGGCTACAGCTGAATTATTTGCAAAATTTTTCTCTAGTAATTTTAGTACAGCTAATAATAAATTAACCTGGATGAATTTCACTTCGAAAATTTTGTATGTTTTGGTACTTTGTTTCTTCCGCTTGAGAAGATTAGAACCAAGCTCAATTCCCTAAACATAAACAAAGGTCCAGGCCATGACAAAGTTCCTCCATACTTCATCAAACAGAGTGCTTCCTCGCTTAGCTACCCTTTGTATGTTATTTTTAATCTTTCTTTATCTACTGGAACATTCCCTGATATATGGAAAAGTTGCTTTGTTGCCCCTATTTTTAAAAGTGGTGACAAGTCAGAAGTTAATAATTACAGACCAGCTTGTCTTCTCTCATGTTTTTCTAAAGTTTTTGAAAAATTGATTCTGCAGGTAACTATCCCATTATATAAAAGTATTATCATTCCTGAGCAACGTGGCTTTTCTCACAATCATTCTACTATTAGCAATCTGTTAGTGCTCGAGGATTTTATATTTAATAATTTCAGTAGTGGTCAGCAAGTGGATATCATTTATATGGATTTAAGTAAAGCTTTCGATCGAGTGAGCCATGCAATTTTATTTAAAAAACTGGAAGCAATTGGTTTCACTGGTTCTATATTATCTTGGTTCAAAAGTTATTTATCAGATTGAATTCAATCTGTGAAAATACAAGATTCTGTCTCTTCACCTATTACAGTTACGTCAGGGGTACCCCAGGATTCTCACTTGGGTCCCTTTCTTTTTAGTATATTTATCAATGACATTGGTGCTGATTTGTCTGGAGTGAATTTTCTCTTATTTGCAGACGACCTAAAAATTTACGCTCCTGTAAAAAGCCATTTGGACTACCAGTACCTTCAAAATGGTATTGATGTTATCTTGGATTGGTATGATAAAAATTTAATGCAGTTAAATACTTCAAAATGTAACACAATTTGTTTTTATAGACATAAAAATCCTATTTTCTTTGATTACAAGATTGGTAATACAGTAATTTCTCATGTCTCAGTTGTGAAGGATTTGGGGATTTTATGCGATTCCTCTCTAAATTTCGTGACTCATCCCACTTTCATTAAGAAACAAGCACTAAAGATGTTAGGTTTTATAATTTGGAATACTTATCATTTTAAAAACATAAATTCATTGAAAATTTTATATTGTTCTTTAGTGCAATCTAAATTGAATATGCCTCAACAGTGTGGTATCCATATTATAATGTATACATCAGAGAGATTGAAAAAATTCAACACAAATTCTTACGTTTTATTAATTTTAAGATGGGAAATTCAGCAAAAAATACTCCATATGACTTCTTGTTACACAAACTTCATCTGCAAACTTTGTACCATAGACATATTACCATGGACCTAGTTCTACTTTATAAGCTGTATAATAACGACATCAGTTGCCCAGAATTATTATCATATATTTACTTTCAGAAAGCTCAATACTGTACCAGATCAGTTGATACATTTTTTGTTAAAGCGTACTCAACTAATTATAGGTATAATGCACCATTAACTAGAATGCCAAGACTTGGTAATTCTATTCTAGCTCTTAATAACATCGATTTTTTCAACACCAGTATTAAACACATTAAATCCATCACTAATTTCATGAACAGCTAATAATTGCTGTACTTGTGATATTGTGTGTTAGTAAATTCCTATCACATTTTTTTGTATTTGTCCACTTTTGTTTAATTAATCCTACTATTGTATTGCATTTTTATGCTTTTATGACTCCGCTACATCTAATCTTTAATTATTGTATACTCACTCAATGTAAATCATATTCATTTTTGCTGTAATATTATCTTATTTACTTCACATTTTGTAAGTGGGGCTTCCCGTATAATAATAATAAATAAATAAATAAAAAATAAATTATTAGCAGCCTGTTGCAGCTACGCTTGCAAATAATCCAAATAGTTCGGCCCTAGGATAGATCTTCTTTGTTCCCTATTTCTTTATCTTTCTTGTACTCTCCGCTCCTCATCTACATGGGCAATCCTATAAGCTTCTGCATCTCTTTCTCCCAATTGCTTCGATTAAATCGTTAGAAACGCTTCCCATATGCAGTCAACAGAATAATTGTCCTTACGTTGCTATGCTTCATTAATTTCTATGTTCATATATTCAATGCGAATAATGCTTTTCTTTCGTCTATTTGAAGGTTTAATTGGTCTTAAATGAATCGGAGGCAACAATGAGAGTCTCCTTGGCAACGCCTGGAATGAGTACAAAAAATCCGCATAGTTTCGAAAAAGAATGCGTATTTCTGAAACATTCGACCGTGTAACATGTAAACATTGCAAGAATAAGATAGTATAGAGCTTTAGCCATCAAATAAAGTAAAAAAGAAGAAAATCTATCCATATTTACATATTTTAATGAATGAAGTAAAAAAACCTTTCACTCTGAAAAATCAAAAATCCTGTGTATGTAAACTTATGGGAAAATAAAATTGTCTCCTGGATTCGAATCCAGGACACTTTAACAAACAAAAATATTTTTCCAGGTACCTCATAGGCAGTAGAAACAAAACGCTGATTATCGCATACCCTTATGACGAACGGTTCTCAAGAAATACGCCAAATTAATTACGCGAGGCTTCATACGCATGCAGCTTCACTAACGCGCATAATATATAGGATAATAGCAACATAAAGCAACAATTTACATAATTTAATTGAAAAAACTGGTCCCCATTGCTCTCTGACTGTGAAATTCACCCACTGAGACGTTTTTTTGGTCCCAATTAATCACCGTAAGCAGACACTCAGTGTATTTCTAAATTAATACACATATAACTTTTTAATTCTCCAAAATTATTACAAAACCAAGCCCAATGTTCGGAATATAAAATCATTCATTAGATTTCACTCATAACACTTTACAATGAACTTACAATTTCACACCAAAGGCTGCCATCATCGTAGCTGCAGTTCCCAGGATTAAATGGCCTTGAATATGGAGGGGCAGAAAATGGAGGGCCAGAATATGGAGATGAAGGGCAAGAAGTAGGGAAGGGTGGGGCAGAGATGGGGACAGAGGATGGGCAGAGGTGTTGCTGGAAGGCAGGTGGGAAAACAGAGAGAGGAGAAGACGAGGGGAATGGGAATGTGGGAGAGGGTATAGGAGATGGGGAGAAATATGGCGGTGAGGACGATGAGGAGGAAGTAGGACAATAGAGAGAGAAAAGCCCTTCCTTTCCCTCACGGACCCCAAGCACCATTTGATGCACTTCACAGCGAGGATCTGTGCCGATGCGACGCACAACAGGAACCAGACCACTAGGATATAGGAATTGTATTAGGTTCCAATAATAGATTACTAATACAATCATTAATTAGATTGCTTAAATGCAATCCAATGATTAGATTGCATTTATGAATATTTCTTCACAGACCATTTTAAATAATAATAACTTTTAACTAACAAAGCTACTCACACAGTGAGCAACAAAAGAATAGCATTACATAATTCAAACCATTGACCATACTAATTGAGAATTAAAATTCTTTTGCTTCTCATGGATTTTCCATTTAAAAGTATTACAAATACATCAGAGATATTACATTTTTAGAAATTTATGTCAGACAATTTGATAAAATTGTAGTATTAAAAGGATGAATTGCCCTTGTGAGGAAAAGAATAAGATAATGGATACAAGACCACAAAGATCTCAATAAAAACATATTTAGCAAAAAGATCCACTGTGTAAATGAATGGGAGGATTAATATGAAATTAAGGAAAAACCTATTTTAGTTTTTACTAAGAAATTCAACTTCAACCAATTTTGAAGTTAAAACCAAAATTACACCTTGTAATACCTATCTGAAATTCCATGTATCACGTATAAATACACTACATATTATTTAAAAGGAGTTGCTATAGATAAACAGAAGTGCTTAATGCTATACATGAAGGAATTAAAGAACAAAAATAGCAAGAATTATGTTTACAATGAAAGTGATACATAGATATGTATGAATAAAGATAAAGATTTGTTTAATTTAATTAGAGATCAACGTAAATTTAAATACTGTAATCCATGAGCTCCCAACCTGGTGCTCTTCAACATCAATGCACTATTGGGCAGTCTGAATGCTTCCTAGTAATTTGCTTATAATCATGCTGCGCTTATAATCATACTCCTATGCACAAAGTTTACTTATTGTTAGTTAATTTGGTTCCTTTTTAAATTTATTCAAATACATTAGCAACAATTTTAATGTTTTTATCATTATTATCATTCCAAAATTTTGCAAGTGTTGTGGTCCCCATTTCATATTCCAGAAATGAAATTTGTGCACCTCAGACTGAAAAGGTTCAAACACCTGCTGTAAGCACCTCTATCACTTAACACATGAATTAATAAGCAACGGGATGTTGTTGTACTTAATAGTAAGGATATGTTTTGCAATTTATTCCTCAATATACAGTAAACTCCCATTTATCCGGAATGCTTGGGGAAGGTTTTCCAGTTAAGTGAATATTCCGGTTGCTTGAGAGTTTTATTGGATAGGCCTCAATAAAGCATTTGGATACCAAAATAAGGAACAGATGCAGAATTGTACATTCACCTTGGAATTGATAACCTGTAGATTAGGTATTTTACCCACAATTGTTCTTACATAATTACTTGATATTCAAGGAAGTAATGAAACTCAAATATACAAGTATTCAACACGTTTAATTGGAATATTTTAATATTTACTAACCACATTACATCCAACGGAGTTTCTCATATAAGTAATACTACTAGCTTCTCTTTTGTTCTAATAACAATGCGAGGTAAGGGTTAACTTCGTCGAACCCTTAGAATTTTACAACAAAAAATATTGTTTCCTTGTCTGAGAAAAAGGAAAGAAATCATCCACACTCAACACAATGTATTAGCAGAAATTCTTGAGGCAAATGAATACACAGTTAAGCGGTCTTTTAAGGCACGTTTCACTTTCAGCATGAGCACCTGTTATCATCGGTCTGTCCGTCCATCCGCCCGCATGTTCGTTCTCGGCTTCTACTGAACGGATTTTCATGAAATTTGATATTAAGGACTTTCAATCAAATATAATAAGAAAATCGCAAAAATGAGTCACGTACACCAACCAGGGGTACCACTTTACTGGTGACAAAAAATTAAATTTTTGTCATATCTCGTAAATTATTATTCATATCAAAATATTTTTCAAATAAAAGTTGTAGAACTGGTAAGTATTTCTTTTCCTATACATTTTTATCATATGAGTAGCCGTTATCGATAAAATCAAACAAAAATGTTTTAATTCGAGTTGGACTTAAATTTCTTGCATTGTTACTTCTTCATTGTTGCTAACATAAACAATCTCGCAAAAAACGTTTAATTTACTTATGTGTGCATGTAATATTATTAAATAGGAAGAAAATGGATTATTTATGATGAAGAGAAGAACTTAAAACAATTTCCCTTACGTACAGATATATAATTTCTTTCAAATTCTCCATTGCACGAAACGCACCCATTTGTGATACGTTGTACACTTTCCTAATTTGTTTTTTTTAAACCTCCAGCGTGTCTCACTTAAACTATCCAGAGTTGAATGTGGTAAACATGGACAAAATAAACCAGTGTCATCGGCATTATAAATTTGATCAGGGGTTAGGCCATGTTTTTTAACTAATGATTCAAGAAAGTCACAAAATTTATTGGCAGATCCTTGGTTGGACGATTTTTTATCACCTAAAACATCTAGACATCTGATCCTATTCCTAATCTTAAAACGTGTTAGCCATGCATCTGAAAATGCACACAGTTTGCTAATCTTCATTAGTTTATAAAAATCTTGGACCTTTTCAATTAACACTGGTTCAGAAATAGGTGCTTTCTCGGAACACTTTATAGAAAACCATTCATAAATACCAACATCCAATTGCTCAAGTTTCAGCTTACGGAGAGTGTGCTGATATTCATTTCCTCTAGTTGTCTCAGAAGATGTAACTAATATCATGAACTGTGATTTCTGTATCTTAATGTCATAAACAGTGGAAGAACCAACACTGAACTCTTTCATTAAAACATTGCAGTTCTCAACTTTTTCTAAACGTTTTATTATACCAAGTTTCTGGGTTAAGGTTAACACAACCCGTTCCTTTTATCACCTACAGTGCATTTAAAAAGGGCATGCGAAATATTTTATTTAACACAATCACCGAGTGCAAGAAACTTCCACAATTGCATATTGCGACTGCCGAAAATGCAAATTTTAGCGGTAATATTCTAAATTAGATGTAAACAAAAAATTGCCGATCGCACAAATTTTAGAGAAAACATTACCAACTAGAATAATAAAAAAATCAAGATGCAAGAGATGCCGGTTGCTTGAGAATGCTGGTTGCATGAGTGCGGGATAACGGGGAGTTTACTGTATACGCTTAATAAATAATCATCATTTCACAAGGGAATGACATGAGACATACAAATTGCTAGACTGTGTGCAAATTTTCATTAAAGAAACCTATACCCTATACATTTATATTCAGTCAGTCTTTTAAGGGCCAACACCTTGGTATCTGATGTCTCATGTAACTAAATTTGAAAGGGCTGGAAAATCATATTTATTCTTTTATTTATCATATATCTTACCTTAAAAAAGGCTCATGAGCAAGTGCATCGTCAGGAAATGGTATAGGTTGAAGTAGCTGAGCTAGCCCAGGCCGCCAGTCATCATATTCAGAGCTGTTTAATTAAAAGATGAGCAGGAGACTTAAATCAACTTATGAAAATACAAGCAGAGCAAACAAAGGTAAGAATAAACACATTCAAACTGTAAGATTTAAAAATCTAAAAATGACAAGTGACAAATGTACATAATATAAATCTACTTTATGCATTTACAGTAACAGAGTGTTCCACACATATAATGAAATATAAAGAACAAACTCAAAAATCGTTTAAAATCTTTAAAATATTAACAAAAATTTTCACTGCACATAATTTACACCTCTCTGGTACCTCACTCAATGAAAAAAATATAATACCCAACTCTCTTAACAGAATTGTTAATGCAATCATACCCAGTATAATATTGTAGATCCTTAAAATGAAATTATAAATAGGTAATATCCTGATTTCCACTTCTTTCACAGGTTAATTGGTAAAGAGGACATGGCATGGCTAACTGTTAAGATACAGGTAATATAAATTTATCCGGTAGCAGGAGATAATAAAATCCTTTATAGTTAAAAATAGGTATTTTATCATGTTATATCATCTTCATCATTCACATTATTGTACTGAAAGTGTATATGCTATATACACATTTTTTAAAATCAAAGTAGATTTTGCCCATCAATCCCTTTCTAAATCTAATGCACTTTGGTTGGAATTAGGATAGAATTCGTTAATAATTTAATCCAAGCAATATAGGTAACAAAGTTTCATTTATAGAGTTAATATTTAAAACAATTTAATATAAAATAATCGATGGTATTTGTTTCAGACTTCAATAAATTATTTGTAGTTAAATGTTGTTAAAATGTAAACATCTCGACTTATAGAATAATAACAAAACTTTGGAGGAAGTAAAATACATAACCATTCTGAAAATCTCCTGGAATCTTGCCAAAGGCTCTGTACTAGCACAGTCGTGGAGTACAGCAGTGTTTATTCCCTAGTCATGTCAAACCAATCTTAGGATTGAAAACCATGAATGACTGAATGTATCCGAAATATCACCTGGAAAAATAACATGGCACAAATTTTCCGTTTCTAACAAATTTTTTTGGAAAAAGTGAAATTTCGATTAAAATACAATGCCGTTCAAGTTGTATTTATTATTAATGACATGAATAGTCCACTCCCATTTCGTTTCGTAATAATCAATATTTACTTTTTTCTGTCGCATTTTTCTGCGCAATTGCAATTTCTTTCATCTCATAAATCCCATCATCATTATTACCGAAGCACGTAAGCATTTTATATCCAAAATTTTCACAGCGATGCACGAGAAACATGCATCGTGAAAATAAATCTAAAAAATTTTATGGTTATATCAAATGACTCACATTGCGAGGAAAACCGTTAGGTAGCATTTCAGCTGGCTCTCTTCCTCCTCTTCCTGCCTCTTTATCTTCTCCTCCTCCTTCCAAACCCTGTCTGCCTCCTCGTCCGAAATCCTCGCTTTGGCGCGCAACTCCGCCCCATCCGCAGTCTTGCCCTCTTCATCTACTGCCGCCACTCCTGCCTCCGGACATGTGATGCCGCCTTTCGCCACCTCTCCCTCGAGTATTTCCTCTCTCAGGAGCCTGTCTCCCTCTCCATGAGGGACATCTTCCTCGTCGTCCACGTCCTCTTCCTGCTGCGCCAATGGGGCTCCGCCCCCAGTGCATCTCACAAAGGCACCTTCACTACGAAGAGGTCGTTGCATGACAGTCTCTTCATCTCGTTCCTTCTGGTTATGAATGCATACTATGGCAGGTACTTCCACCACTCGTTTGACTGCATCTTTTCCGCTGGGAAGCTTGCTCAGAGGATTCCCTCTGCCTCCGACCCTTTGTCCCGATGGAATGGAAATATCGCCCTCAGACCCT
Organism: Uropetala carovei; assembly: GCA_036926305.1. Lineage (NCBI taxonomy): Eukaryota > Metazoa > Arthropoda > Insecta > Odonata > Petaluridae > Uropetala > Uropetala carovei. The sequence continues at coordinate 301,889 of JAXCHB010000027.1, forward strand.
AAGGCATCAACAGCCCTGCCCTTCCTCCAGCCGCCTTCTCCGTCCTCCAATCCCCACGCTGCGGCGTTGCCTCGTCTCAAACTCTCCCTGTGACCACAAGTTCTCAACTTGAGTGTTTTCCTCGGTGTGGCATCCACTTCCCCTTCTTCTTTCCCGCTCCTATTGACCCCTGACCTGAGTTGTCTCTGTCTCCTCAGCCGCTGAAGTCTTCGACAGCGAGCCTCGAAGTGCGAGAAAATGGCCCCGAGGCACACTGAAACGAGGTTGGGGAGCACTCGTGGGTGAGGACACCCGCTGCTTTGACCATGGACACTAAGGATTAAAAAAGACATCAAGATTGAAATGAGCAGAAAACATTTAATGCTTTCAAGAAAGTGATTAAAATAAAAAGGCTTTACTCTAAGCTAGTTCTTAGGAATTTACGAATAACAATTTGCTGGGTAGAAATAAGGTATAAAGTTTCTTAGTGGAAATAAAGTATAAAGAATAGCAAATACGGATTTTTTTAAAAAAAGAATCTCATGATTCAGCACCTGGGAATTTTTACTTAATTTAAATGAACCAAAAATATGATACATTTTTAAAACCCACAGTTGAAAATGACGTATTTAAATGTATTATTTGCTTTTAAATTCCATTCCACCGTTTCAAGGAGATTTAAGTCAACTAAAACTAAACAAACTTTTGGAAAAGTTGGCTACCTTGATACAAATCCACGGACCACAACACAGCCACCATTATGGGAGTGGAGGGCTCGTATGTAGTCTTGAACAAATCTACGCATATGTGGATGCTTTCCGAAGTCCTATAAAACAGAGCAATGGGTTAGTCTCATAGTCTTTTCATCTTTTTACAGCAAAAGTTTGCATTATATAAGTCAGGAATGATTATTTTAATCGTACTTATTTTATTAAAAAAGTTACCTTTAAAAACGACAAAATATATTTTACTAAAGTTACTTTATGCAGCCATTTCTAAAAAAAGCAAAAATTTTGATCGACAGTCATTCTTATTCATGGAACATTTTAACAGCCAACAAGAAATTTGAGTACTTATAAAGAATCATGGAATTTATATAGCCCTCGTTCAAAAGAAACTAAAATTCCCAAGATTCCAAGAAATGTCGATGCTAAAAGGAATAATGTAAATATAGCACAAACCTACGTCGTTTTAAAAAATTAACATCTGTAAAAAAAGATAAATCGACTAACCACATTGTGCTTGAGGATACGATGGACAACCGGAGTAAATATACGAGGCACTAGTGAGGAACGAGGCCGAAGGAGACAGCGTCTGGAGAAGAAACGGCAAAGCTCTGGAGGAGGTGGTCTATCTTCGAGAAGGGGCCCGATGGCCCAAACCATCTCCTCTTCCACCTCATCATCGACGCCCTCTTCTCCGCATAAGGATTCGTCGTCAGAGGGGCTGTTAATTTGGTAGGAAGACCATGGAGGATGCTACGACAAGAAAGAATAGATGTGAGCTGATAATCAATAAAGTACTAGAAATAACTAAGTAATAAATTTTTAGAAGGATATTCACAGATGATAAGACATGGGATTATCTCTCACCTCCTCAGCCAAAAGACTAGAAACTATTTGGAGAGGAACATGAGCGACGCATTCATCCTGCAGCGGAGTGTTTGTTGCCAAGGAGACCAAACTCTATAAAATAATATTTTGGTTACATTTTTTCAATAAAAAAGTCCACATCTTTAAACTTTCAATAAATGTTCACTTAAATTTCATGCACAGTAATTTACAGGGAATGTTTACGATATAAGATTTGAGCATCTTAGATAAGTAAAAGTTTCATTACGTGCACTTAAAATATTTCAAAGAATTTTTGTATTTTTACCTTAACTTCACGAAGGATCACTTCAGGCCGAGTAGAATTCCTCAGAATGTTGCGGTGTTTGTATATATTTTTCTATAATCCCGTTTGCAAGTTTAATGGAAGAAGAGGAAGAATTTTGAGAAAAAATTAAGCGAATGGATTTTTTCACTATATTATTTTCAACTATCAAAATATTATTTCTCATACATTTCATTTAAAAAATAAATAATTCGAGTCTATAAAAATTATCTAAAGGTAAATAGTAACTCACTTTCCATACAATGGAGTGATACCATTGGTCCCTGGTGTAGGAATTGTTAGCCTAAAATAGAATTGAGCAAATATTACAAATAAATTAAAGATATCACGCTTTTCTCACAATAACTTTCATTAATGATTCTTTACTAGGTCGGATCACAATCGTTTCAATTGTTAGAAATGAAACAAAACAAAAGTTAATTGAAACCGTATGAAACTTTTAAGTTTTACTTTTGATTCGAATGCAATAAAGACTCGCGAAGACTTATCTGGCCAAAAATTTCCATGAAAAAAGTTACAATAGCCATACTAATTCCAGCTTATGTATGTACCTTTAAAACGCCGTTAAAGTTACTCGTTCGGTTAGAACTTGTAAAATCAAATTTTATCACAATGTTCTCTTGGATTGCACGGGACTTGCCCACCTGCAGGAGTATGGATCCGGTAGGAATGATGATGCGTATGCAAAATCGGTGGCTGGCATCCCATCGAGCTACGGAGTGCACCTCCTCCATGCTGCAATACGGCAAAGACGACTCCATGAAGCCCGTCGGCTACATGCGGAGAATAATTGGGGCAAAAACGCTTTTTAATTTTTATTTTGAGGTTAAAACAAAATTTTCACATGATCACAAAATGAAATTTAAAATATTCATTTCAAGAATAGTTCATATTTTTACCGAATAAAGAGTCAATAATTTACTTTTCTTTCACAATTCGATTACAGAATGGGAAAAATTCTTCAAAATTATACGGATAATCTATGCCTATTTATTATAATAATTCTCAAATCGAGGCAATAAATAGCTAAAAAATCTGGAATATTATAATTTTAATTTATAAATGTAAATTCAACCTGAAAAAATTTGTTCTATTAAAATATTTTAATCATATTGCGAACTTTTAATTGAAAACATCCTATCTGTGCAAGGAATAGCTCGTCCAGCGTGGACTCCATTAATAACCATTATGTTCGAATGTTATCTAATGTAGCAAAAATACAGGGTGTCTGTAAATGACTTTTCCAATTGTCTATCTGGACATACTACAGTGTTGCTTAATGCCACAGCTGCAGGAAGATATTCCAAATCTGATTTAACAGCAAGATGGGGCCCCGCCACACTTCCATAAGGATGTGAGACAGGGGCGGATCCAGAAACTTCTCAAGGGGGGAGAGGGCGATCGCCCCTCCACCTATCGAATCCGCCCCTGCCAACTGCTCTATATTTTGAAAATCCCTACCCCTATCAGAATAATTCTTTCCCTTGCTAACAGACCTAATCTGCAGCGTTTAATTGAGGATTTTTGCACGGAAAGAATTTAAGTAAGCGCCCAGTGGAGTGCAATGGGGTTATCCAAGGAGGGGGCAATCATCCCCATCGCCCCCCCTTGGATCCGCCACTGATGTGAGATCGTACCTCGATGAATTTTTTCCTGACCGATGGAATGGGCGTGGAGGCCCTATGGCAGGGATGGCAAATACGTGACACGGGTGCCAGAAGTGGCACGCAAGCGATTTTATTTGGCACGCGTAAGTTTGTATTTTCTGTATAAAATATGAAGTTTCTTAGAGAAAGAGTAAACTAGTGGCACTCGAAGAAAAATTCTGATGGTTCACATTACTTTCTTGGCACACGACTCAAAAATCATTTGCCATCCCTGCCCTATGGAGTGGCCCCCGAGATCGCCAGAACTCGCTCCAATGGATTTTTTCCTCTGGGGCTTTGTTAAGGACAATGTCTACACCCCTCCATTGCCAACAACACTGAAAGAGCTGAAGATACAAATCACAGATGTCTGTGCAAAAATTGACCATGATACTCTACAGCAGTGATTCTCAACCGAAAATATGGCGCGGACCGGTAAATGTTAGAAACATTCCACCAAGGACCGGTAAAATTAGCAAACTACTTTCAACTGAAACATTTTAAAATTACTTTCTTCAATGAAATTCCATTACAACATAGGAAACTTAAGAATTAAAGACTTTAATTACAATGAAATTTTTGAAATAAAATCGTAGTTGTTTCAGGTAATCAGACGCGAAGTAAGTCTTATATTTATGTGTTTTAGTAAAGTTTAGTTCGATGCAGTGGCGTAGCTGGGGGGGGGGGGGGGGGGGGGGCGAGTGGTGCGGACGCCCCGGTCCAAGGGGCGACAAAAAGAGTGGCAGAATAAAAACAAAAGTTAACTTCTAAAGTACGTTGAGTTTTTTGGGGAAAATGGAGGGGGAAGGACAGTGCAACGGGGAAGTCCTTCGAGATTAGCAAACAAAACAATGCTAAAGGATATTCTAAAGCGGTCCGGGTTAAATGGAGGGGAAGGAGAATGCAACAGGGAATCCCTTCGATTGTGACTCAGAGTGTAGCGTAAATAAGCGTTTTTATTCTTTTGTCTTTTGTCGAAGTTTCCTGTGTTTACTATTGTTTTTTTCATCAACATGGGCCCCAAAAGACCAACTGTAGGTAGAATTATACGAGAATTTATTTTAAATTTATTTTTAAATGTTATTATTTTTTTGTAAATGTAATACTACTGTATACAATTAGTTTCAAGGCAATGTAAGCAAAAAATATGTTATTTGAGAAAACGTCTTCAGTATACAATTTTTCGATCTCGGAACCGAACCCTATTATTCCCATAAATTTAATGATTCCTCCAACGTGGATTGCACAACGCGACGTCCTTGTAGAACGTAACCCCCGCGTTGGAGGAAGTTTTAATGTACAAACACAAGGGGGGCCCGTCATGTACTTTGCACCGGAGCCCGCCTTAGCTCTTGACGGCCCTGTTTGGAAATCAGTCTTTCTGATTTACAGATGGTTTCGGACTAACGAATTACGAATTAGTGATGCATGACTGTACTAAAAATTTTTTAATTTACCTACCAAACATTTTTTAACTACAAAAATCTGCTAAAATAATAGCGTTAAATAGATACCCCTTAGCAGAGGCGTAGCAAGGGGTGTGCAGAGGGAGGCAGTTGCTCCCGGGTGCAGGGATTAAGGGGCGCAAACTCACGGACCGATTTTTATCGATGAAAGCAGATCCGCTAGGAGGTCGCGGAGTAACGTAATCACGCCCGCGCCGGCATATTTGCCGCCTGGGTGCAAGTAGTTTATGCCTCCCCTTACGGACTTATAAAAGCACCCTGACCCAGATTTTTTTTCCATTTTTAGATTAAAAGTTGTATTTAATTTAAGAAATAAATTGTGCAAAACACAAACTCCGCCCGTGAATTGCCGTCTCTAATATGTTGCCGCCCGGGTGCGATGCACCCCTTGCACCCATATGCCGGCAAGGCTCTGAACGTAATATCCTAACGGATTAAGACAAAAGAGGTGCGAGCCGTCAAAAAATGTTTCTGGGAACTGGCCCGAGATGCAATGAATCACCCTAGTATTTATCTTTAGGGTATAGTGATGCCGTAGCTTCTTTACGTTTACATGGTCCCTGAGACTTAAGAAATGGTAATCGTGAGTCAAAGAAAAAAATATTTACAAAATATTTGTGAAGTCCTGCTTCGGGTGGCACCCCTCCGGATTTTACACGGAGTCTCCGGGTTTGGGGACTAGTCTCCGGGTTAAGGGTAAAATTCTCCAGTCAACAGCATACACGGACCAGAGTGGCCACATGTCCTGTACTTTACGGGACGTCCCTTTTTTCGGCCCATTTTTCCTTAAATGTCCTGTGTACCGTGTGAAATCAATACTTTGTCCCATATTTTTTTATGAAAATATATGATTTCAGATAAACTTAGGGTAACCACATTTCCCGTATTTTAATGTAATTATTGCAATGCTCAGAATGAGTCGGAACGAACCTAGACCGCACGTATCGAAAATATCGACGATTAGTTTCGAATTGTAATATTTTCCTCCCGAGAGTTCCGTTTCGTAATATTTTCCATTTCGAGCACTTAATTAATGTAATGTAATGTATGAAGAGTTTACAAAAATGACACTTTTACGGAAAGTTACAAACGAGATTTCATCTCTCCTAGATTCGGGATATTAAAATCTTGCGAAAAAATAATTTTTTAAGCTGATGCAAATTATTAAGTCAGTACCAGGTTCTAAAGCTCTTGGGGAAAGAATATTTTCTTTATGTTGTAGTAAATGGAATGACAATATGAACATATTTGACAGAAGTGCAGTAAAAGCAGAGCTGTAGGTGAAAAGCAACTACATATCTTTCTTGTAAAGACTTTTATCTCGTGTAGATTTTTTGTAAAAAATATAATTTTTTCTTATATACTTTCAAAGAATATTTTTTGCCTTAATTTAAAAGCTAAAAAAAAGTCCCGTAAAATTTTTAATAGTCCGGTTTTTTTAAGGATCTGTCTCTTAAAATAGTGAATCATATGTGATCACCCTAGACCAGTGTTTCCCAACCTTTTTAGAGTCGCGGCACCCTTAAGTGACTTTTCATAATTTGGTGGCACCCCTTCCTATCCACCATCAGTAACAATCGTGGTGAAGTTGAACCCGTAACCCCCTTCTCCATATCTCCTTTCATTTCGAAGTGCCTTTGCGACGAATTGAAGTTCGTCTTGACAGTGGTTTTGATTTTTGAAAGCAGACGATGCAAAATGAGGTTAAAAATGGGAAAACAGAATAATTTTTTCGGCACCCCTCAGAACACTTCACGACACCCCAGGGCGCCGTGGCACCCAGGTCGGGAAACGCTGCCCTAGACACTCCACAATTCAAGGCAGCAAGATTAGCTACGATGTTTTGAAAGTACGATTTAGAAAGGCTAAAAATTGATGGTGCTTATTACAGTCCATAGCTATCGCTTGGGTTTTGTCCGAAGTCTATCTCAAACCCACGCTATATCGCCACATGTGTGCATAAATAAGTCAGAATGCTCTCTGTGAAGTAACAGTCTCGAGGGCATCGATATTCATTTTCTCTTCGGTCAGCACATTTCTTTTTAGTTTGGAAACACATGAGACTTTAGAATCTTAAAGAAACATGTCTAATTTGTGAAATACGCGCGGAAAAAATCTTATCGCATCAGCAGCTAAAACTCTGCGGGTGACTCGCATTTAGGTGTATTTGCTACCACCATATCTACGGCAACGACAAATTCTGAATCTCAGCGAATGGCTCGTACCTCTGATTACTACGTTCATTCCGTGATTTGGGATTGGTGGCGCTGTTATAAAGTAGGTACCACTACAATCTTTCGTTGGTGTTCGAGGGAGCCGCCAAGTTGCGTGAGAGAGTGACAAAATATGGCTCATCACATTCACATTTCTATGAAAACTAATTATCTCTTTTGTATTAAACATTTAAAAATAGTAAATATACTTCAATTTCTTCACATATGAGAATCTCCGGGCTGAATTAGGAAATCACCGGGTCAGATAAGGAAATCTCCGAATCATTGACGAACTTGAGGTGGCCACTCAGGTTACCACCTTTTCATGTATCCCCCGAAGTCTTTAGGTTTATCGCTCATTCTTCGAGTTTCAGGTTGTACTCTTGTTTTGCCTATATGTTTCCTTAGACTGGATCTCACTTGTAAACGATGTTGTGCCGACGGGCTAGGGGGATTTGCAATTGAGTTGAGGTATCTCCTGCCATCTAGCCTTACTCGCACCAATTTCCAATTCAAATATGTTTGTTACATACGGTAGCAAAAAAGGGAATTGCTTGAAGACGTCAACACGCTAAATTAAGTACAGAAGACCCCGTAAACCCCTGTCCCTGGAACTTGACGGCAAGAAAAACTGGGAATATAATCATCCCCCCCTTAGGGGCGCCAAAAAGATACCTTGCCCCGGGCGCCGAAGACCCTAGCTACGCCACTGGTTCGATGGAATTCATCGTCGTGTCGGCCTTATATGCGATATTAAGTGTATTTAAATATTCCAACCTCAATATTATAAAATATGGTCAAGAAAGAAAGAAAAGTTACCATAGCTCTTAAAAAATTAGTAAACAATATTGTTCCGTAGAACTGACCGTACGACGACATTCCGAGTGCTTGGGGGCCCGGGCCCAAAGACGGTACTTCCCGGAAGGGAGAAAAACGACAGTAGCGGCGAGAAGTGGTAAGGGGTGAAAGAAAATAAGTGGGTAGAGTTGGGAAAACCCAAATCGAGATCTGAGAAAATAAAATGGGAAAGGGAGAAAACGCCGCCCATTGGTATCGGTTGCATATTGCGATAGGAAAATCTTATGACCGATCCTAATACCGGGGCCCTCAAGACGTCCGGGACCGAGGGATTTTTCCGCGGTATCCCCACCCTCTCGGTAGCCCTGGAGATTTCCGTATTTCCTTCTTACGTTTCGAAGATGGGTCTCCAGTAGGTCTCGCAGCAAGCGCTCGTTTTACTTTCCCCTACGCAAAAGATTATATGGAACTCATATGGCAATAAAAGTGTCAGAAAATCACATCCAACCAAATTCAGAAATACCATTTAACAATTCGGAGTATGCACGGTTATTGCACTCTAAACATCTGCTGCCACAATTTGACAGATTTTCGCCCTGTAGCAAGTAGAAAACTGCTTTATAGAGTACTGGACCTAAGATTCGTAGCGATATAAAAGATTTAAAAATTTTCTTAAACTTTCCACGAAAGTTTCGCGGACCGGCAAATAATCGATCGCGGACCGGCGGTTGAGAAACACTGCTGTACAGAACGTGTGGCAGAAAGTTGAACATAAGTTTGACGTTGCTCGCGCCACTTACGGCGCTCACATTGAACTTTATTAATTGTTCACAACACTTTTTGAGTTGATCTTGCAAATGGTTTGTATTTCTTAAATGTAGCTATAACGTGCTCTGAGTAATAAATGATTAAAATTGGAAAAATCATTTACGGACACCCTGTATAATGTAGCAAAATACATCCGGATTCTGCGAACTGGCAATCGGTAAACAGGGACAAATTTCATTTATCAAGGTTACAGTAGCGAATACCGAAAAGGAAATAAAATCTCGAGTATCTTCTAAATTTACTACCAAAGGGAATAAATCTTTACAGGTGCCTCCGATGACGAATAAATGACACACCAATGAGAGAGGTGAATTTTCTCGAGTCAAGAGCAGCTGATAATGCTATTCATAATAATTTAAATATCAATACCCCAAATATGGAGAAAGACATCTGTTGGCCACATCAGATTTTTACTTTCTCCATACGTAGTATGGGAAAGTATTGTGATCACGAAAAAATTCGACTTCGAGATTTCAACGGAAATACACGTTTTGAGGTCCCTAGAACACGTTTAGACTATTTTCGGAATGATGCCTGTGTGTGTGTCTGTGTGGATGTATGTGATTGTGGGCGCTCTAACTCAAAAAGTACTTGCATATCGTTACCAAATTTCATACATAACACTTTAGCATGGGCACAAAGAACTAATTAGTTTTTGGACAATAACGGTTAACCGGAAGTCGAGATTTATTGAAAACCCGATTCGGTTTCTTCGGTATTTCTCCGTTAAAACATCATTATTGTATATACAATTCTATACAAAGGTTATAGAGAATGTAATTTCCTACAACTTTCATTTGAAATAATTTTCCATAGCAGTTATTGTTTAGGAAGTGTTTATAAATAATCGGTTTTTTCGGTTTCCGTCAAATATCTCCTTAAAAACGTCGTTATTGATAATCTTCGTAAGGAGCAAAGTTGTAGAGAATAATGTTTCTTCCAAGTTTTGTTTGAAACAAATTTTCGTAGAACCATCCATTTCGGAGATATTTTGCTTTTTCTTAATACCAGTATACAGCGCCAACACCATGTAGCGGTGAATTATGTAAACATATTCAAAATATAATTTACGGCAATAAGGGCGACTGTATTCTTTTACGATACGAAATAATAATTTTGCCTTATAATTCCATTAATAATAATTTAAATATCTATACCCCAAATATGGAGAAAGTCATGTGTTGGCCACATCAGATTTTTTTACAATTCTCAGTTGATTAACTTCCGATTGCCCAGGCCATTAAACTCAGGCCGGAAATTCATAAGGGGTAAATAGTGAAGCGGTAGAACTCCAACGATAAAAAGCTACACGTGAACTTCAGCAATACCAGTACAGCGGATATTCCATTTCAACCATCGATATTTATTTGTATTTAATTATATTATTAAATTATTTTATTAAATTTAAGTCATATGCTACATTACTATTTAGGACATTTTTAAAGAGCTGAAGAAAAGTCTGAGAAAATTCTTTCGTATAATAAATCGACGCCAGATAATACAAGTGGATAATATTTTATTTTAACATCGAGAAGAGGATAGGGGAGTATGTACTCTAAAAGTTCGACGTCACGCTTTCAGTTGACCGCACGTTGGCGCCACTAATTGCGTCTGAGAACCATATCCTCAGCAGTCGCATAAAAAGATAACGAATTGAGCGAGTCAAAGGGTGGAGATGTAAATTCCTTTATTTTTAAATTCCGTTGAAGTGTCCTCCACAGCCGCTCCAGGCTAAAACAATCATTTTACGAAATACATTTTCCGCATCAATATAAATACATTCACTAAGGCTGAAAAGAAAAAATTCACCAATCAAGATATTACATAGGTACAATATAAATAACATTTGGAGTCCTGTTGTTCGTAGTTTAGCACTAGTGCACATGTAAATGATTTTTTTACACAAAGGAATGTGAGATTACTCTCAGGTCGCAGGTCTCGAATCGATCACTAACTTCCTTATATTTCGTCCTCTCTCTCTCTCCAGCATAGTGACAGAAGACAGGATTTCACAAATTTTTGCGGTGAAATTTAGAAAGGTTTGGAGCCAATTATTTCGTGAAAAGTATATTGAACGGATATTCTAGTTGAAACGGAGTACCTGACGGAAATATGACGGCAGTAATTGTGCCAAGGAATTTGAATTCGCTCACGGTCATTTGTCGTTAGAACAGAAAACAAATTTTGAAATTTTGGACAAAAACTTTTTTTTTATGCTGCGTTTCCTCTGAATAAATGCCTAATAAAGGCTCCACGTCGTTGATCCCTCTTTTGTTGTTTCAAAGCCGTAGCGCATTCCACTCCACACCAATGATCAATAATTTAGCACCGTGGCGTTTTCAATTTGCATAAAAATGCAGTTAGTTTGTTGTCATTCGTATTTTCTCATTTATATAGAAAAGGTACTGTGACCGTGTTACAATTAGAATTCGAGGTTATGATGAATTTGCACCTTCTAGGTGTCTACGAGTCCGTAAAAGTGGTTTATGCAATCCTCTCAGTCTGCAGTACGTCGTTTGTGCACGACCCCAGCGGCCAAACGGTTAAATATAATCTGATGAAATCTCGCTTTTAAGTGAGACCTCGTTCAGATATAAGCGTTTTTGAAATAAACTGCATCGCGCAAAAATGGAAGAAAGTTTATTTTGGTTGTTAAAACAAAAGTGGCTTATGTCAAGCCGTTAACAATAATATATAATCTATATTTATAAAAAATACGTGTATAGTGTGTAGCGGCAATTTACAATATACAGTTTTAGCGCCATTAACAGAATAAACATTTTTGCCATCGGTCAATCTGCGCATATACGTATTATAGTTGTGGAGCAGAAGCGTACGAATAGGAAAAAGTTTATGCAATGTATGTATGTATGTAAGTTCCATGTGCATTAAACTTCATACTAACCTGACAAATTTCTCAGCTAGTATCTAATTGTAAGATATAACCTCATCATCCTTATATTGCCGGAGAGCACTCTCCTAATTTAAAAAACAAAATATAAAATTTTATTGTGAATTAATTCCCATTTACGTGCTGTTAAAGATATGCATACGACACTGGCCGTAGGACTTCACATATTTCCCATGTAGCCTATGACATTTTCTATTATTATGACTCTCCGAGGATTTAAAAAGTGAACTCCTTCATGGAATAATATCACGGTATTTGCGAATATCAGAGCTGTCTTCAGAGGGTGTTTTTAAAGATAAATATTCATCCAAAATCACGTCGTACAAATGGACGTCATTAGATACACTCTGCTGATATCGAGGTCTCAAAAGATATACTCATTTTTACTTCACAGCCAGATAACTGTGGTAACGTAATTTTCTAAATATTCAGTTATCACAAATAAAAACCTGGTCATCATTTACTGCTGAGAGAGCAAGTAGCTTTCAATTGGCATGCCAAAATATGTTTAAACACCTTTTGAGTATTTTTAGGCATGCCGTGCGTTATCTTAAGCATTATGCTTGCACTAATGAAAAAACTGGATTAATTGCTCATAAATTTAAGTGTACAATGGTTACTTGTTTGCTCAGTGATTATTTAGAACCCGACCAACAAAAAAAGAAAAATTACACAAAATTACAAAACTAAAATTAAAAACACATATACACCAAAAGTGTTCAACTTTAGGTGAGACATCTTCTAAACTCTGCTACTGGGATTGATTAATTGATTTTCAAAATTTTGGAAACATTTTCTTTCATCATCACGAACTTCCAGCGTACCAATAAAATTTCACATCCAGCCATGTCCTGCATGCAAGTCAGGTTGAAGATGTTGCTAATTCAAGTTGTTCAACATCAACGAGAAGTAACATAGAGACATAGACTTTCAAGGAACCTACTACGCCTTTTCTTGCTAATATACTATTTCATTTATTTATTTTAACTGTCTAATAAAAAATACTTTGTCCTTCAGTTAGCGCAAAATTAATAACAAAAGGCGAACACGGCGGCTGTGATCTCGTAAGGATTCGAACCCGCGAAACTTAACGTTTGGAGCTAGACACGATAGCAACCCCTCTACCACGGCCGGCAATTAGGTTAGACTTTTTAGAAATAGATTTGATGATGTTTGGAAATTTAGTAAGAAATAATAGCGATGAGAATGCTTTTACAAGTAGCAATTTTCTGAAATTAGTCACTCTGCAGGTAGAGTAAATTAAGAGAATTATTCATTTGAAGAATAAGAATGGAAGGATTAAGATTTTCGATTTCTGAAACAAGTTGACAATTTTTAAGTAACGAAACACTGTCTGTTAATTCGGATAATTATGTACTCCATTCGCAAAAATCAACCGTGCCAAATCAATGACTTGAGCGATCGCAGTAAAACACTTCTTTTCGCCTCCAAACACTCTCTCCCCGCACCTCAATCCTCCTCCACTCTCCAACAAGCGCAAAGCCCGGAGCGTCCCACACCTTCCTGCATGGCGTGTTATAAATGAGACAGCGGCTCTCCCAATAACTTCCCAATTCGTCGTATTCATTCGAATCTTCGCACCGTCATCATCGAGCGGTTTCTAGCGGACGACCTGCAGTCAGTGTCCTTCTTTCGTCTGCGCGAAGAATCTCCCTTCCCACCTGGATCGGGGGAAGATTTGTGTTTACACCTTTGAAACTCCAAACTTCTCTCCCCTCCTCCCCCTTCCTTCTCCTCCTAAGGCCTCTCCCGGATACACGGAAACGAAGAAATAAACCTAGGAGAAAAGAGGATGGGGGTAAGGGAGGAGGATGTTCGCATTCCTTCCTCCCCCAAACGACCTCTCTACTCTAAACCAGTGGCTCCTCCCACTTCCCCCTTCCCTCCACCCCTTCTGTTTATGCGATAGGTGATGATGGCAACAGGATCCCTTCACTCTTTTCCCTCTCCAAAATTTCCCAATCGATGCATACGTTCATCAACAATCGGCTACTCTCACCTCGTCCTCCTCTAAAACTCCTCCCTCTCTCTCTCTCATCCTCTGAAACCAAAACCTCCCCTTTCTAGGAAAACCCTGAAAAACGCGACTACGCACGAGAGCATAAAATGTAGTAAAGTTCTCATGATGAAGTGATTTCCCGCCTCCCGCACGCTTCCCCCCCCCTCCCTCCTCTCTCTTTCCTCCCTCACCTTCACGCCACATCACGTTTCCATCGTGGCTTCGTGCTTCTTCCCCTGGCGCCCGCTACTGCTGATTGTGATCGTTTCCAAAATCCGAAAATGCAAAAAAGAAATCCCATCAAAAAATAAAAAAGATCTTTTTTATAAATATAAAGCGTGTAGCAGTGTACAAACTTAAACGTTTCATATCGTGTATGTATTTAAACGCTATGAAGAGAATGAATTCAGTAATTAGAATAATAGCGATCCCCAGTCATCCGCTATTTATAAACGTCAAAATAAAACAGCGCATAAAAAGAATTAAATCAAAATAACGACCGTTAACATTAAACAGCGACAGCGCCGCGAGTATCCGAGAACTCCGGGGGGGGAAAAATTTGGATAAAAAATTTAAAGAACTTATCGGCCGAAAAATAAGCAAAGGCGTGAAAAAATGCAGAAGACGTAATTGCGCAAAAGCCTACATTTTATCCAACGCTGAATATCCTTTCATCGTTTTTAGCACAATAACCCGCCTCCGCTGCAATGTAACAATTCTTCTCACGTAAGGAGTATGAAAAACAAAATCGCGTGACGCGGGGCGATGAGCGGTCGCAACACGTAGGCGGGGGAAGAGAACTGCGAATGGAGAAGAGGGAAGGGAGGAGGGGAGGGGAGAAGGGGAGGGGAGGGGAGGAAGGAAGGAGGGAGGGGAGGAAGGGAAGGAGGGAGGGAGGAGGAGGCGATAACCTCCGTCGATGAGGCGATAAACAAAAGAGCGAGCCAATTGAAACCAATACACAGTTTGGGGAGGAAGAGAGGGACAGGAGTAGGAAAGAGATAGGGAAGCGGGGGGGGGGGTGTAGAGGAAGGAAGGCAGGGGAAGGGGATAGGAGGAAGGGAGGGGTGGAAGATGAGGGCGGATACCGTTAAAATATAAAACCTCGCAGTTTCCTTCTTCTGGTCTTGATACACCCACCGACACGCCACGAACTTCTTACATTTAAGGCGGATAGGACAAAGTTTAAAGAGAGAATGGAAGAGGACACCTGAGTGAAAGAACCACCGCAAATGATTATCCTAAGCAGTGCTCGTTCTCAAATGCAAAGCCTCGCGTAATTAGATATTTACCTTTCTTAAAAAAATTCGCTCTCCAAACTAAACACGGCAGAGGAAAAGAGTTCTGTTGCTTGGCATGAGAGGAGATGGTGAAAATGGAGAGCGTGGTGAAGAGGTGAAAAAAGTGATGAGTGAAGGACGTCCGAGGGCCGGGAGATGAAAAAGAAGGTGCCGGAAGAGAGGGAGGAGAGAACAGTGAGTAAAAAGGGACGGAAAGGTAGGGGGAATGAAGATGGGAAGAGAGTGAAAGGGGAGAGTTAATAAAAAGTGAAGGGGAAGAGAGAATGAAGATACGGAGACGATGAAGAGGGAGATGGGGTGAAGGAGAGGGAATGAAGAGGGAGATGGGGTGAAGGAGAGGGAATGAAGGGGAAGATGGAATGAAGATTCAGGAAGAATGAAGAGGGAGATAGAGTGAAGGAGGAGAGGGAATGTGGGGGAAGAGGGAATGAGGGGGAGAGAATGAGGGAGAGGAGGAAATGAGGGGGAGGAGGGAATGAGGGGTAAGGGGGAATGAAGGGGAAGGGGGAATGAACGGAAGGGGGGAATGAATGGAAGGGGGGAATGAAGGGGAAGGGGGAATGATGTAAGGGGGGAATGAAGGGGAGGGTAGAATGAAGAGGGAGATGGAGTGAAGGAGGAGAGGGAATGAGGGGGAGGAGTGGGAATGAGGGGGAGGAGAGGGAATGAGGGGGAGGAGAGGGAATGAGGGGGAGGGGAGAATGAAGAGGGAGATGGAGTGAAGGAGGAGAGGGAGTGAGTGTGGAGAGGAGGTGAAGGGAGAGAGGGGATCAATATGTGAAGAAGGTTAGAGAGTGATGAAGAGAAAAAGAGGGTCTTGGGAGAAAATGAAGAGGAGATGTGGCAAAGGGGAGAAAAAGGCGCGAGAGGAAATGAAAAGGGGAAAGTTTAGGAGGTGAAGGATGTAAGAAAGCGAGATGAAGTAGTGGATCAGAGGAGGAGAAGAAGATTACGAATGAAAAAAGAACAGAAAAATGGGGAAGAA
The DNA here is from genome assembly GCA_036926305.1 of Uropetala carovei. Classification (NCBI taxonomy): domain Eukaryota; kingdom Metazoa; phylum Arthropoda; class Insecta; order Odonata; family Petaluridae; genus Uropetala; species Uropetala carovei. Next base: position 317,932 of record JAXCHB010000027.1, read on the forward strand.
ATAAAGCGATGAAGAAGAGGAAGTAAGGAGGGAGAGGGACTGAAAAATGGAGAATGCCGAGTAGTGCAGGAAAGGTGCAGGTGGAAGCTGATGTTTGGATTGGGAGGAATTGGAAAAGGTGGCAGAGGGGGTGGGGGGGGGGAAGAGAGAGAGACAGAGCCCCTCAGTTCGGTCTCCTCGCGATGAAACAATTGATTCCGTTCCGGGTCCATCTCCGCGAGTGCGTCCCTCATCCCTAACCCCTTACTACCATCAAATTCCATACATGGCGGTAGTTCCGCGGTTATTGCCCCGTGGCGGACCTCATTCTCGCACTGCACCACGGGTAATCACTGCACCTATACGATCCTTGCGCCGCCCCCGCCAAACCCCCCATCCGCCCCACCTCCATCCTCCTCCTCCCCTCCGCAAAATTCCCTCTTCCGCCGAACCATCTACCCGCCCCTCCACTTAGGATAATTCGCCATTAGAGCTCCATCCTCTCTCCCCCCCTCTCCCATCGCCTTCCTCCCCTCCCCTCCTCTCTTCACTACCGCCCCTCAAACCCCTCTCCCCATCCACACCCATATTTACCATCCACGCCCCTAAAATAAACTCAGGAGTTGCGGAGCATAGGAGGGAGGACGGTGTAAGAGCTGCAAAAGGGGTTTTGGGAAGGCGCTGAGGGGAAGGAAGAGGGATGGAGAGAGAGAGAGAGAGGTGGAGAGGAGGTAGCTCCGTCGATGGGGTTGATGTCGAGGAGGGAGAAAAAGAGAGGGAAACTGAGAGCGGGCGGGATGGGAGGTCGTTGGTGACGTCGGAGTGACGCACATAACATAAATTACCTCCCTTAAATACGCTGCTGGCCTCAAAAAGACAGGAGTACCAACATGGGAGGAGGAAGAGGTAGATGACGGATGGAGAGAGGAAGAGGAGGGTGGGAGGGAGTTTCAGTTTTTTCGTGCAAAGTGCACCGAGAGGGTTGATACAGGGGAGAAGGTTGTGTGTGGGGAGGAAAAATGGAGGGAGAGGTAGGTAAGGGGTGGTAGAGGGAGGGCAGGTATGGGGTGGGGTGGTCGAGGGCGGGGCGGGGACAAAAACGCGGTGCGCAAGAAAGGGATGATGCGTTGTTTCACTTTGAGTTTCTTTCGCATAGAGTGAATTTTTGGGATTGTTACGGAGACATTCCGCCCGCGCGAAGACGGCATTTCGGGATGTTTCATGGCGGAAAATTGTAATTTAAAATGCACTTGGATTCTCTACAAACCCTCCTCCTCCTCCTCCTCTCTCTCTCTATCCCCCTTCACCTCACGCCTCCCTCGAGCCACCTCGCAGCCGAGGACAATCACGACACCGAAATGAGGTTCGCAAGCGTGCGCGACAACGTGAAGGGAAAACAGACGCAAAAGGGGAGATTTGATATCCGAGGGTCTATAAAAGCTGTTGCGTACCTGCGGTTTCGTCATTTTACGACTTAAGGCTGCGCTAATTGGAAGGATGAAAATGCGAGGGAGTAAAGAGCACGCGAGACGCTTGGCGCAGGTGGCGTCCCGCGTACGATCCAAAAGAGAGAGTGCGCTCTGTAGAATATTTCTCCTGAGGCGGCTGCCTCAGAAGAAATGCACGTATGTGCAAGGGAATATCTTCATGACGCATACTTGCGGAGATTGCTTTATACTGGCAGGACGTTAGAAATATATAAAGCATTCAACATACGATAGAATATATGTAATGGAAATAATTATAGAAAACCCAAGATCATACTAATACAGGAAAAAGACGACTAAAAACAACTGAGGGAAAATTTGCACAGCAATTTACATAAGGCGCTTTTTTCTTTCAATTACACCATCAATTAAAAACAATTGAATTTTTTTCAAAAGCCTTACGAAAATTTGCCATAAATTATGCAGAAAGGAAGGAATATAAACCAATTGCTCCTTAGCAACCAATCATTGATTCACCAAAAATTTTAACATGCCTAGCCCTCATTTACGACACCTTATTTTGAAAATTTGTCTTCTTTAAATTGCAGGATTCCAGAGGTATCGTCCGTACAGACGGACGGAAAAACAGAAAAACCGAATATACAAGCGATTTTTATGAAAAAGCGCTAAAAATATTGGTGGAAAGACATTTGAACAAATTTCACAATATAAATACCATGGACGCATCACAATAAGATATGCTAAATACTTCGATAAAATAAGGGCAATAATAGCATTTAAAGGCCGCTTTGAGATAAAGAAACTTCTATTAAAGGGGAAAATAGAGGATTTTATATACGTAAGATATTGATAAAATGTAATGTATGGAGTATCGCTTGCTATGGCGCAGAAACATGGACACTCGGGGAAAATTATATAAAATACGTGGAAAACTTCGAATGTGGACATAGGGGGAAAATACTAAAGACCAAATTAATACAAAGATAGGATACAAATGACCAAGTACACATACGAGTAGGAGAGGTGCAATAATGTTATACAGACTTAAATAAAAACAAGAAGATTGGACATGACCTGAGGAAAGCATGCTGAAAGATGGGTTAGAAGGTATGCTGGAAGGCAAAAGACAAATAGGTAGGAAATTTTTTTAGCTGGTATCAGTAAATACAAAAATTGCATTTTGACGAAGATATTTCACTAAAATCAGAAGGTAACCCGTATAAACCTCAACTTTCGGTTGACCTATATTGTCCAAAACCTTTTCAACTCTTGCCCCTATAATGAAATTGTTATATATGAAATTTGACACTGAAACAGCAAATACTCTTCGAGTTAGAGCACCCACAAAAATCCTATCACCCACACACTGACACACACAGACATCTTCGCGAAAATAGTCAAAACGTGTTCTAGGGACCTCAAAACGTGTATTTCTGTTGAAATCTCGAAATCGACGCTTTTCATGAAAACAATACTTTTCCTATACTATAGTCCGTTTCTACTCGTCGTCTGGCCTTGAAGTAGTGAACGGCCAATGAGCATTAGCTTATCCCACCAGTACGTGCAGCGCGCGATTCAAACGGAAAATATCAAATGACGTCATATTTTGCGCAAAGAACCCAGTTTACGTGATACAGCACTCAAACCTTAACACCGGCAACACTGTAGAAATCGGAGGGCTGTTACAGCATGTCAGTCGGAGAGAAACTGACTACCTCCCCACGCCACCGTCAATCGTCCGAGCTGCGCCTCCCCGGCATGGAGTGGTCGCTTGACGATCCAGGGGAAAAGGGCACTGGAGACAGCCGAGAAATACTTCCTCCACACAATCTTCATGAGGAAAGCAAGGTCACACACCAAGGACCTATACAAATGGACTGGCCTCCAACCAATAAGAGATGCGATGCGGAGAATAGCAGCCAAATTTTGGAAGGCAACAGAAAACAACCCCATTCCGGCCCTGCAGGACATCGCAACAGAGTAACCTCGGCCATGGGACAAGCTCAAAAGACCGCGCTCCTCAACAGGGGAGCAAGAAGACCTGCCTCCTAAAAAGAGGCGAAGATAAGGGGCGGCGAGGCCCCAGAAGCCAAGAACAAGAATACCGCTCAGGTGCCTCCAACTGTGAGAGCAGAAGAGGGTACTGTCCTGTTACACCCCCATAAACATTATCGCTAAGGAAACGTTAAATAAATAAGAAACATATTAACGTGGAGATGAACTTCCAAGATTGATACTTAAATATCGAACCTGATTGGTCGGTCTCGACATTTACAAACCCAATCACCGGACAACGGGGAGGGATACTTTGATTCCGAGCGAGGCGAAGGGCGCAGTAGCGCCCGGAGACGACTACCCATTAAAACAAAGCGAGCTGAAGGCTCGTCAATATATCCTTTCAATGTTAGACTGTTGCTCCGCAAATGGAAGGTTATATTGACGAGCCTTCGGCTCGCTTTGTTTTAATGGGTAGTCGTCTCCGGGCGCTCCCGCGCCCTTCGCCTCGCGCGGAACCAAAGTATCCCTCCCCGTTGTCCGGTGATTGGGTTTGTAAATGTCGAGACCGGCCAATCAGGTCTGATATTAACTCGATCAACAAATAAAACGTAGTTCCCTCAATTGTTAATCGTGACCCTAGCAATGTGATAATGTTTTTATGGGACAGTTTATTTGTGGGGGTATAACAGGCCAGTACCCAGAAGAGTGGCTAGTCTCCTTCCGAGTGGGAAAAATACCACGTACAGTCGCGAGCATAAGTAATCTAACAAGTCCGACTTTGCGATGGTGTCTGCTGACTCGACGATTCCGTAGTAGTAGTCCAGTTGGAGGGTAGGAAGAGGTGCGAGGGTCAGGTCATGGTATACTAGGAGGGAGGGAGGCGGTGTGAGTAAGGCCAGTTTAAGCTATATCTACACGCATACTTCACTATAATAGGATGGAGGGAAGGTTGCTGAGGACCGTCCTTATCCTATGTGACGTCATACAGTAGAATGGGGGAAAGCAGGGAGATCATATGAAGCTAACAAAAGAGTGAAACGAAGATGTATCTCTCACGTGTTTACCAGGAGAAGTTCAAAGACGCAATAGGGAGGCGGAAGAGGGAGGGAAAGGAAAGAAAAAAGAAAATGTTTAAATAGGTGATTCTCTCGTAGTTGCGATATTTTCTTGGATTAAAATTACGTGTTTAAATGAAGCTTTCGTCCCATTCTCGACAAATAGTTATGTATAATATGCATGTGAGATACTGAGTTCCACCCTTCTAATTCTTGGCTAGAAACTCTTATTGTTTTGATTAAAGCAAAAATAACTCATCCCTCCAAATCTTAGAAAAAAATTTCCTTAGATGTTTTGATGAAATTAGCTTTCTCCCTGCTTTCTCCCATTCTACTGTATGACGTCGCATAGGATAGAAACGTTCCTCAGCAAACTTCCCTCCATCCTAGTGAAGTATGCGTGTAGATATAGGTTAACCTGGCATTACACCGCTTCCCTCCCTCCTAGTATAATATGACCTGACCCTCACACCCCTTCCCACCCGTCAACAGGACTACTACTATGGAATCGGGTCAACAGACACCATCGCAAAGTCGGACTTAGATTACTTATGATCGCGACTGTACGAGCTATCGCCCGAACTGTGATTGACTACCGTCTTGTGACGTAAATATGTCTGAAGGTCAGAGGACATAAGACTAGAAAATGACTAACGTATGGAGAAAGTAAAAAATTGTGAAGGGTCGATTCGAAATTGTGTATTTCTTTTTGTTTAGTATTGTGTTTGGGCACGGCTCAGTTTGGCACCGTTCAGGACGGCCCCCGTTCGATTCGGGAGAAAAACTGAATCACACGCTGCCCTTGGAGCGAGGCATGGCGTTCCAAGTTGTCCGGGGTCGTGCAAGATAAGGAGGCCGCGTTCGAGGTTTACGATAAGGAAGCCATGCTGACATTTAAAGAATATCATAATTATTATCTCGACCTCGACGTGAGGCTTTTTACCGATATATTCCAGAACTTCTGCGATGCCTCGTTCAAAAGTTACGATGTCGATCCCGTATATTTCCTAGGTAGCGCCTTCGTACATACACGTGTTTATCGAACAGGGAAATTTGATAAAACCGATGAAATCGTCAATTCGAAATTCGTAAATCCACTCGTATTTCTACTATTAGAACTAATTACTCATCGAATTTTCTTCAGCCCTCCCCCCACAACCCATCACTTGGACAAAAAAAACAATTCCATGCTATAATCACGGTGCAAGAATTACTGTTAAATAAGAATGGCGAATTATAATAATTCAGACGAATTATAATAATAATAAATGTTAAAACGAATAATAATTCAAATGATTGCGTAAGACGCGGAATACTCTTTGTTGTCTCCGGTCAATACGCCAGAATGTCGTATTTCATGCAATAATAAACCCTGAAGACCGAGATGGCGTCACGACAACAATACATAATTACTGACTGACGTAACATTCACGTAGATAAGAAGTTAAAATTCGATCTTCCGCGAAAGCTGAACTTGTCGGAATACTTTTGGAAATGATTGTACATATTTGTCAAGGGTTTTATAGCAATTTCAAATGGGTTTTATTTTATTTGTAACGTTTGGATTTTGAGTCAGCGGTGGTATAACTTGAACCAATTTGTAAAATTAAGTTTGAAATCGTTCTCGCATCAACAATTGCCTGAAGCGGACAATACATTTTATGCATTTTATGGTGCAAGGGTTTTTAGGTCTAACATCAAAGGTCCTGGAACGTAACCCCATTTTTACCATTATACCAATACAACGCGAAATTGCCGTACGCGGGCATTGGCCGGGACGTACCCCCGCGTTCAACGGGGGCCAACCGTATTCCTGTATATCAACAATAGTGGAATTTAGCTCTATCAAGTGATATTTGCTTCACCACTCAGTCCGCCCTTACCCCGAATCGGTAGCCGGCCACAGAATCCACTCGACCGCCTGCAATTACGAGCAAGGTTCTCCACACGGCAATCAACCAGATTTAACGTGAAAATCAAGACAAGATATTTTATTGATGGCGGAAAAGCCATAGGAATAAAAGTCATGAGAAAAAGTCACAATTGCCGCTAGGAAAAAATTCACAGGAAATATTTAATCCTATTTAAACCAATTTCAAAAAATCATCATAAACTTCTAGACGCTTCTGAAATTCTTTCCATTCACAAAAAACACATCTGGCGTGTAGTTATGGTAAAGGAGGGTTTTTTCCTTATTAATAGGCTGACCATATCCAAACAAGACGAAAACGGGACATTTCCCATCAAGAAAACGGGACAAAACGGGACAGTTTTTTCGCACGATTTTTTTAAGAGGGTGGCTTTCATCACTACAATAAATACATCATTTGAAAGAACTTTGTAGATTAGAAATTTGTCTACACCTATTTATCTATATTAAATAGAGAGAAAGGACCCATACTTCATGCGTCCATATGAGCTCGGCAATATACGTTAAAAAGAGTTGAAAACATTTTTAATGCTAAAATGTCCTTTTCAGAAAGGAAAATTATTCGCCGCTATGTTAACATAGGGTTTTCACAAAAAGAGTAATCCCAATGTCAACGAAATTTAATATGAAAACATTTGCTCATCTTTTTAGCTCTCAATTTTAATATAATAATGAATTTTTTCTCCTGTTTCTCCATTTCCCTACACAGTAATTGATCGCGAGCTTTTATGTTTTTCTTTTTATTTAAATATATGTCCTTTCTTTTTTGTATAACAACCAATGCAACCGTTTATGTAGAATATCAATGAAGAGAATATAACCATGTAATGTGTTTTAAAAAATAAAGTATGTCCCTATTCTCATTTAATTTTAAATTTATGCGTGAGCCTATTTGCGTTAATAAGCATTACAGATGTATAATATAATGGTTCTACTTACAAAGAGATAAGATTCCAGAATTCAGACGATGATAGGAAGATTCAACTGCTTTGATTAAATCGTTAGAAGCGCTTCCCATACGCAGTTAACTGAATAATTATCCGTAAATATTTATGTTGCTATGTATAAATGTTGACATTGCTACAGCAATAATTTCGATGCTTAAACAAAGTGCGAAGCAAATAACGCTATTCTTTCACCTATTTGAAGGTTTAATTGGCATTAATTGAATCGGAGGCAACAATGACGGTCGCCTTGACAACGTCCGGAAAGAGTACGAAATATCCGTAAAAATTCGAAAACAATTGCGTATTTCTGAACGACTCGACGTGTAACATGTAAACATCGCAAGAATAAGATAGTATAGAGTTTTAGCCGTCGAATAAAGCAGATAAGAAGAAAATCGGTCAATATTTACGTGTTTTAATGTATGAAGGAAAAAAATCTTGCACTCTGAAAAATCGAAAATCACGTGTAAACTTATGGGAAAATATAATTGTCTCCTGGATTCGAACCCGGGACTTCATGGAAATGCGAATAGTATTCTAGGGACCTCCTAGCTTGTAGAAATAAAACGCAGTTTATCGCATATCTCTACGACGAACAGCTTTTGAGATACAGGGTGAGACGGACGGTATATATTGTATTGTGTGACATACATATCGGTGTTTATTCCTTTATAAAGCCCGTTTCCCACGACGCGTGGCTCGGCGAGCTTTTCGAAAAACTCGCCGAGCCACGCGTCGTGGGAACAGGGTGGCTCGGGATGGCTTGGCTTGGCTCGGCCCAGCCTTCGCGCAATTTATCGGTAAATGGACGCGAGTCAAAGTGACGAGCCGGACGAGTGCGCGTAGGCTCGCCTGTTTTCGTACGTGTTCCAACATGTTCCAACGTGGCTCGGACATTCAGTCGAGGCTCGGACATTCAGCTTCGTTTTGGTTGTCGAGAGTGAAGGTTGATTTACGCAATTTCGAAATGGAGTGGTCCAATGATTTGGTTCTTGAGTTTTTGGAACTTTACCAAAGTGAACCTTCCATATGGAATCCAACAAAACCCCTGCAGAAGGATCGCAATGCAGTACATGATGCTTGGAAAAGGATTGAGACCAGTTTAAACATCAAATTTCCTAAATTGATAGAAAGAACGATCCGAAGATCCTTATGCAACAGGCATAAGCTGTTTTGATGAGCATGAGAAAACAGGTGAAAAATCCGCCCGGCAAGTGGAAGGCCCGGGTTCGATTCCCGGTCATGGCAGATTTTTTCACCTGTTTTCTCATGCTCATCAAATTTCCTATTAAAGAATTAAAGAAAAAAAAGGATTCACTCATGGCTACTTATCGAAAACTAGCAGGCCAAGAGAAGGCCAGCTAAAGGACAGGCAGCGGCAATAACGAGGTTTTTAAACCAGAATGGTTTTCTTATGAAATCATGGCTAAGTTTCTTGACGGAATTTATACACCCAATAAAACAGCAGATTCAGTGGTATTTTTTACAAATTTTTATTTTATTTCTGCAATTTCTGCTTTTTTTTTAAAAAATTCACCGCTTAATATCACAAAAGCTGCAGGACAAGCAGCGATCCGTTCTCATTCACTGTTCATTTTCAACTGACAAGCAGCTCGTCGAGTAAGTTCGAGCCACTCGGGACTTGCAACATCACGCGTCGTGTGAACAGTCAATAATCGTCTACTCGCGATATTCCGAACTTTGACGAGCATTCGCGTGCTCGCCAGGCCACGCGTCGTGGGAAACGGGCTTAATATAAAAGACCTATGTACCTCGCGATCAGTTTTTTTCTCTCTCTCTCTTTTAACATCGGAGCAAAACTCGAACATTCCGAGTTTTCTGAGCATTTTATATTTAAGGAGAACTTCGCAGCTCTACTAGGTACAGTTTATCTTTAAATTTAATGTCAGGAAATTTTTATGAAAAATGAAACCATATGGAATTTAGATCGTGGCGCTCTTGCAGGGCTGCCACCTTACTGCAATAAAACAATCATTTCAATTTCAGCATATCCCGAGAGAATTCATGCTACGATGGTTTTGTGCATTACTTCTAGTTGTTCCTTTCGCGGAGGATCTTTTCCTAACCGAATTTACACTAGGCATGAGACTTCTACGTTTGTCTCGATAGCGAGCGAGGCCTCTCCGAATACGGAGCGTGCGAATTGGTACTTGGGCGGGAGACAAAAGCGCCATGAACTAGGACCGAAAACATAGTAAAGAGCTAATAGCAGCGTTTTTGCCAGGATAATGCATGTGAACTCTGTAGGTCAGTGGTTCCCAAACTTTGTGAAGCCACCGAACCCATGTATTCAAATATTTTTTCTCGCGGAACCCTAAATAAGATATGGTAAGCCTAATCGCAATAAAATAAACTTTAAAATCATTATAATGTTTATTTATATAGCTAATGTATCTTACAGTATACAATTTACAAGTGAGGCTCATGTTTCCTGCTTAGGGTTGCCAAATTTTTATTTGGCATTTGCGGGACAGTGTACAAATTTTTATTTGTCATTCGCGGGAACCGCGGGACAGTGTACTATAGTAGGTTTTACATTTAAAATGCTGCATGAAAATTCAATGTTAACACTTCAGATTTCGAATACGAACTGAAACTGACACGTGGACGCGTCACAGGGGATATACTCAGTGTCGGATTTACGCACAAGCAACATAAGCAGGTGCTTACGGCGTCAAATTATCATAGGAGCCTAACTGTGAAAATACTAAATTATGAAATGTATCAAATTAGGAAATGCGTCTAATCATGAAACCACAAAATATCTGATGTGATGGGCGCCAAAATTAGACTACAAAGAAAACTTTTTTCAGTAGATATTGATTTAAACATAGAGAATTCCTTTTTAAACAATGTTGCAGCAACCCGAGTTACATATGTTTCATACAGAATTGACCTTTGGCTGCTGATGGTGGTAGTATCTTTAAGCTAACCCACATAATTTAAATCACTTTGTAACAGAATTAAAGGTGCTCACTATCTCGCTTCCAGCGACGATGTATAAACACGATCCTGGTAGTAAATACATGAAACAACCTTTCCCTCCTTCCGTGGGTTATGCAAGGCAACCGACGTGGCAGCAATATAGTGCATAATATGTTAGTTAACAGTTTTAAAGCAGTTTTTCCTACTTCAGTGCTTCATCATTTTTATCCTACCGGCCCTTTTATGCTTTAATAAGTTTATTTAGTGACTCGTGCTTTAATATTGTTGTCCCTTGCGGTTATTCACCTTTCGAGTTTGTATCAGTTTGAATAAAAACATTTATGACCCTGTGCATACTTATTCGGGAAAAGGATATTCAATCTATGTATCTTCCCAAACACTGACATTGCAAAAAATATTTTATGTACGGCTGCTTCATATTGCAATGCAGAACAATCGTTATCCACGTTGAGAAAAATAAAAAACTATTTACGATGCAATGGTCGTAATTATAGTCTAACAATATTCTAGGCGACATGGTCGTAATTATTCTGTTGCTACCATCTAGTGGCCGCAGGTGCTAAATTAAAAACAAAACATGTTGCTTCATAAGAATAATAATATGACAAAACGCAAGGTAAAATTTAAATAAACTTTTTACGGGACATTTTTAACGTGAGGCGGGACGCCTGCTGTAAATAAGAGAAAGAAGAACGGAACCCCATTTAACTTCTCAGGAACCCTAGTGTTCCGCGGAACACAGTTCGCGAAACCATGCTGTAGGTGATCGATCGCTCATTTCCCAGAAATAGCTCGCACGCACCGTGAGCACACAGCACGATATCTCGTTCGCTCGCGAAGCATCCCAGCCATAGTTTTAACGCGAAGACCTCGAAAACCATAACGTCTTCGGAGGTTTCAAAAGTTCCCTCCGAATATCCCATCCTCTCCCGTCTTCGCAGTGACGCACGCGAATATAAAATTCTACGCAAACGTCAAAGAATCGCCTTCGGTCAAACCGCTGGTCGATAGCATTATATATTTTGGGGGAAATTATAGGATAACAAGTAATGGGTATAAAAATAATTTTTTATAAATAACTTTTATATTTTAACATTTATTATACTCGTTACTTCAATTTTGGTGAAATTACCTGCATAAGTTACCTTTTACTGGTGGAGGCGGTGTTATATTCAATTGAACTGGATATCAAGGCTGAAGACGTATCTTGTCGTATACAAATCAACGAAGCGCAACACGAGAAATACAAAGGTAAATAATCGGTACTATTACACAATCATTTTGGGCGTAAACGTGCTTTGATTGCTTTTAATACGAGAGAGAGAGGGGGGGGGGGGGGACAAAGGGTGGGAGGGTGAGAGAGGGAAATGACTTTCAATACAATTAATGTTTCTAATGCCAATTTGATATCCATAAATAGCTTGAACGATCGAATCTTTACTCCCGTTGATATTTCAATGGGCATTACGCTAGTAAGGTTTTAAAGGAGAAATATAAGATTCTAATTCCCATTAAAAGCTTACCCATATGAAAGCATTAAGGCTGTTGCCTAGGTAGCTGATTGTTGGACCCAGAGAATTTACCACTTTTTTCCGATAAAAACTATAAATTTACGCTTTCTACTTGGATTGAAATTCTGTCTTCAAAAATAAGAAACTACAATTTATATCCTATCCGACAGTTTAAGACTCGAGTTCGTATCTTGACGGGAAATAATTTTAAAATGCAAATATAGAAACCTCTACACCAATTTACATGTATTCTTATGGGCCAAAAATGGGGCAAAAAGGGACCAAAATAGCCCCTCAAATTGGGAATTTCGAAAGTTTCGGATTTTTTCCTTCGGCTGTGACCAAAAACCTATAATCCTACGAAATTTCAAGTTTCTAGCACATCTGGAAGTGCCTCAATTTTGTATCCTGCCAAAGTGGTTTTATATATATATATATATATATATATATATATCTCGAGTGAGGTTAATATACAAGTTATTAATAAAAAGAAGGCAGTTTCGATTTTTTTATGACCTTCGCGCCAGATTTTTTCGTGAGAGAGACTTCAAACACAAATTCGATAATAGCAGGCGAAAAATATCGAGGGTAAACGGATAAAAAAATGAACGAAGACGATTTTATTACCACGGCATAAGCCTGATAAGGACCTTACTTTGTCAATCAAAAGTGATGAAAACCCGATAACGTTTCACTGTTTGCCCCTTAGCTCCACCAGATCACGCCGCATAGGACAAATCGACCGCGAGCGCATGTCAGCTGACACATCCGCGAGGAGAGAGCGTGACGCGCAAAATAAGAGCGGACGCGGCATCGGCTGTCTTTCCGCGTCACCTCGATTCCTCGCCCAAGGAAGGAAATACGGAGGGGGAGGAAATATCCCAGAGAGGAATTAACCACAGCACATGGTGGAGGATACGAATTACTACTTATATCGCCTGATTCCATTCCATCCTTTCACGCCTCCCCCATCTAACCACTCTATCCTCCCCCTCCTTTCTCCCACTCCTCTCTCCCTCCCTCTCCTCTTTCACTCACTCTCCACTCTCACTACCTCTCCTCTGTCTCTCCTCTCCTCTATCTACTCTTTCTCTAATGGAGGGGTGCGTTGGAGACTACGGCGATATAGGTATTTAAAAAAAACGGTTAAGGAGTTTTTCGTTTTTTTGAAATACTCTTTCTCTCTCCCCCATTTACCAAAGAGACGAAACGCGTCCTTGTTGAGAGCGCACTCCCCGGCGATAAGAAGGAATCGTTATCTGACGGCATATGGACGAGTGGAAAATGAGGGAGCTATGGAGATGGAAGGAGGTGGAGGGGGAGAGAGGAGAAAGAGCTGGATGAAAGAGCGGAGAGAGGCGTCCCATCGGAGGAAGAAACTCGTATTATAGTCTTGAGAATGAGAGTGAGGGGACAAGAGAGGGAGGAGGTGGACCAGGTGAATAAGTACAGAGGAGTGAGAGAGGTAGCCTCTTCTCCTCTTATTGTTAGACAGCGGAAGACGGACGCGACAAAACCCCCCTCCCCTCGCCGCCACACATTTTTCACCTCGTGAGGCCCCTCCTCTCGCCTTCCACAACCTCCGCCGTTTGGCTCGGGTCCGATCCCTTCTCCTCTCCATTCAACTCATGTGTAACGCGCTGACACAATTTCAAACGAGTTCTAAATAAGCTTCGCGATACGTTCCCCTATATCGCTAATAAAAACCTAGATTTCCTATTGGCGACGCTCGCGTTTTGCAAATATATGGCATTCAATCTTGTCAGCAGATGGATATTATAATATTGGTAGTTGATCCTCACTTTATTTCGGATCCACTTAAGATACTGAGCCAAGGCATAAAGAGCGTTGTTTTCAAAGACCAAATACGGAGAAGCGTTAGTCTTTATTATTGATATATAACCAAGCAGGACGTTTTTCTCTAATTAAATAGAAAACGAAGGACTCTATTCTTGTAGAGTGAAATATGTGCTTAAATTAATAATCCATTTCATACAAATGAAAATAAAGGAAAAATTGTCATTCGTGCTGAGAAAGCATATGACTGACCTTATTTCTGGAAAGTTATTTAAATTTTCATTTTCCTGACGCCGCATTAATTTTATCGCAAAAAGAATATATAACATTTAAAAAATTGAAACGCTTCATTGGCAGTGGTCGAGCGATTCAACTCTAGCGATAAACGGATTTCGGAGCATAAAAATATGCGCACTCAGGCTATTGTAATTTTTGTTAAATGAAGTTTTTCATACAACACGACTATAGTCTGCTCACTTTCTTAAGTATCTTGACCTTCATAGAGCAAGTAGCCAATCACAAACCTTTCCCCTTCCATCGCCCCTCACAACTTTCGCGCGAGAGGACAGATACCAATCACGAACAGCAACAGCAAGGAAACGGCGCGCCGCGGCGGTAGAAATAGCAACGGAGACCTATGTGAACGCTTCGAGAGCAAGAGTAAAGCTAAGGCGCCACTGACACCGGACTGTATTGACCTAACTGCATTGGATTTGACTTGACTACGGTGGGTATGCGACTTAACCACCAGACCGGAATGGACAGGAGGCAGTTCACTAACACCGATGGGGACGACTATGCCGCGTACGTCTACAACGAATTCGGAGCTTTAGAATTTTTAGTTTCCTTTTGTATTCAATTCCTCTACTCTTCAACGTCTGCCATTTCAGTTCCCTCAATATCTCTTATACACTCGCATCATACCGATATTCTCCTTTTACAAATCTAGCCGCTCTACGCTGAACCATTTCGAGGTCTCTAGTTAGGCCCTCCTCGAAAGGGTCCCAGACGGCGCAACATTATTCCACTACGGGTCGGATTAAAGAAAAGTATGCGATTTCCTTCACATTCGAGGGGCATCCGCGCAGGACTCTAGAGGAAAGCCCTTGAACTCTGTTTGCCGATGCTCTAACGGTTTTGATATGCTCTCTACTAGACAAATTGCTACTGAGAGTTACTCCTGGGTATTTGTAACTATTGACGTATTTTAGCTTTAGTTCGGATATTTGGTACGGGTAACGGTTGAAATTCATGGAGCGCGTGAAATTCATTGCGGCGCATTTCTCTATATTCAGGTCGAGTTGTCAATCTTTACACCATTTCGTAATAGCCTGAAGGTCCTTTTGCAAATTCTCCTGGTCATGTATTGCGTTGATTTTTCCATACACAAGTGTGTCATCCGCGAAGAGTCTAACTTTACACTTTATACTATCCGCTAAATCATTTATGTATATCAAGAATAACAGAGGTCCGATTACACTTCCCTGAGGCACGCCGGAAGTCACTTCGACGACGTCTGATGCAACTCCATCGAGAACTACTCTCTGGGTTCTATCGGAAAGGAACGAGGCGATCCAATTTACAATTTTTTCGTTCATTGAATAAGTCCTTAATTTTTGAACTATTTTCACGTGAGAAACGGTGTCGAAGGCTTTCCTAAAGTCTAAAAATACTGCATGAACTCCTATTCCTTTATCCGCTGCTTTCACAATATCTTGTGTGAGTAGAACTAACTGAGTCTCACATGACCTGCCTCTCCGGAAACCATGCTGGTTTCTATTAAGCGCATCTTTGCTTTCGAGAAATCGCATTCTAGAGCTACCGATAATGTGCTCAAAAACCTTACAGAAGATTGACGTCAACGATATAGGGCGGTAGTTCTCCACTTTTAATTTACTTCCCGTTTTATGTATTGGTGTAACGTGGGCTGTTTTCCATATCAGAAGAACTACTCCCTCATCTAAAGATTTTGTGAATACGATCTTAAGGTACGGAGCTAATTCGTTTGCTAACGAGTTTATAATGAATGCAGGGATGGCTTCCGGCCCTGGCGATTTTCTTTTATGGACCTGACTTAGTAATTTAACGATACCGCTTTCGGATATTTCTATGTCGCTCATATTTGGGTCTATACGAGTAGGGAAATCAATGAAATCACCGCTGTCGATTGTGAAGCAATTTTCGAAGAACCGATTTAACATACTAGCCTTAGTAAAAGAATCGTGTACACTTTCACCGTTGTCTGTACGTAGAAGAGGTACTGTGGACTGACCTCCTCGAATTTCTCGCACGAACGACCAAAATTCTTTCGAGTCGTTTTTGAGTGAATCCGAGAGTGTCGTGGTTCGGTAGGCGTCAAATTCCTTACGCGCTTCGTCTCTTGCAGATTTAGGACTATTTCTGTATATTAAATACTCGTTCGCGTGATCCCTACCAAATTGTTTAATGCTTTATGCGCGCGTGATGCCGTCGTTTCTTGAGCAAGGCGCGGAGTTTCGGTTTCATCCACAGCGGGTCCTTGCGATCACGAAGTGCTTTGGTTGGGACAAACGTTCTTAGCTCTTCTCCAATGATTCGCAAAATTTCCGTCCAAGACTCATCTACGCTGTTACTATTGGCAAAACTGACAAATTTAGCTATTTGGTTTGTAACATAATTTTTGAAACCTGGGAGATCTACTTTACTGAAGATATAGACTAATCGCGTTGGCTTATCTAATGTCGCAGGGGTGTATGTGAAGTCGGCAATTACTATTTTATGATAACCTATGCCGTCGTCGTTCTGTAGGTTTATAATCGATAGTGGGTGGGTAGTGGCTAGCAGATCTAATATGTTTCCGTTTCCGTTGTTGTCATATCGCGTCGGCTCGTTGACGATTTGCTCTAGCGAGTTTAGAGTAAACGCTTCAATTAATTCACGACAAGCTTCTCTATTTTTTCCACCACTAACGTAGGTTACGGATTTCCAATCGATCGATGGAAGATTAAAGTCTCCTTCAAGAATGATTACTGGATCGTTCTTTCTACTAGCTATAACCTGCAATGTACGGCTGAGTTCTCTAATGTTCTCGACTCCCGAGTCAGGTGGGCGGTAAAATGAGCAAAAAAAAAATTTTTTACCATTTCTCGTACGAAGGGAGCACCATATCATTTCGCAGTGTTCGCTGACGTTAATCTCCTCTAATTGGCTTGATATACTGTTTCTGACGGCGATGAAAACTCCACCTCTCTGTACTCCGCGTCTAATTCATTATTCTCGCCCTTCCAGAAACTCCGCCATTAATTTCGATTTGCTAATCTTGATACCATGCTGAAAGGGCGTTTAAATCTTCCTGGAGAGATTTTTGGTCATCCTGGCTCTTTATCACCTTATATATATAAGACGGTGTCATCTACGAAAAGTCTGATTTTGCAGCGAACTACAGAACAGATATCCTTATATATATATATATATATATATATATATATATATATATATGTATGTATGTGTGTGAGTGTGTGTGTGTGTCCCTTCCAACTGCCTCAAAGTCGGCGGAAGGGTGTAAACGGAGGTTAAAGGGCGAAGAACAGTGGTGTCTTCGGACACTGGCGGGTTCAACCATGCTGTGAAGTCTTTCTGCAATATCTCCGGCCAAAGTGAAACCCAACCCAACCCAACCCACTCTGGGCCAGCGTGGTGTTTTAAGGTCCACAATCCCCCCATGACACGTACACCCATAAAAAACGACCCTCATTCTCCGGAGGCTGGATTGCCTCTGACCGTGGCAGTGGTCAGGAACAAGGCATGAAGGCAGAGGGTGCTAAGAGTCCCCGGAGGTTAAACGCCCACTGCCACTCTTTCTCATCCTTACCCAATTCCTTTAACCTCAACCGAACTACCTTTAACTGCCGGACTTTGTCCAGTGAAGATAAAGTTCAAGAGCTCCAAGAACAACTGGAGAAGATCAAGTGGGACATTTTAGGGCTTAGTGAGGTGAGAAGAAAAGGTGAAGGCCTATTGGAGTTGAAGAGTGGACATATTTTTTATTACAGGGGAACTGACACAGGAAGAACAGGAGGAGTTGAATTAATCGTCAACGAAAAACTGAAGAACAATATCGTGGAAAGGGAATGTTCATCCGAGCGGGCAGCGAGACTACTGCTTCAAATAAATAAAATATATCAACTTCAAATAATCCAAGTTTATGCGCCAACGTCATCATACTCGGAAGAGGAAGTGGAAGATTTCTACCAAGAAGTTGGCGAACTGCACGACAAAGGAAGCTGCCATCTAAAAGTGGTCATGGGTGATTTCAATGCCAAGGTAGGAGAAGAAAAGGAAGACGACAGCGCAGTTGGAAATTGTGGCTATGGAGACAGAAATGAACGAGGGGACCGACTTGTAGACTTTGCTGAATGTACTAGTCTATATATAATGAACACTTTCTTCAAAAAGAGTCCCAATAGAAAATGGACCTGGAAAGGACCCAATGGTATCAAAAACGAAATTGACTACATACTAGTCAATAAGAAGCAATTGGCTGAAGACTGTTCAGTCCTCAACCAGTTTAAAACTGGAAGATAAGATGCAGAATAAAATTCAACCCAAAGTTAGAAAGACAGAAGCTTATAAAGAAGCCTAAGTCTATTATCAACACGCAGGTGCTAAAAGAACGAAAAGAAAAATTTCAGCTCCAACTGAAAAATCGATTCAGTGCACTGGAAGACCAAGAAGTTGAATCCCAATTTATAGAGATACTCAAGGAAACTGCTGAAGAAATAGGCGGAACAGTTAAAACAAAGCCAGAGAAAAAGTTGACTGAAAAAACAACACTGCTGATGGAAAAAAGAAGGAAAATGATAATTACTAAAGATCCTAAAGAAATGATCCATTTTGCAGAACTAAACAAAACTATAAGGAAGTGCATCAAGGAAGATGTGAAAAATATAATTATGAGCTAATCGAGAAAGCCATAGAAAACAATAGAAGTTACAAGAAAATGAAGCAACATCTCTCGATCGGAAAGAGACAGCTGGTGGCCCTGATGCTAGAAGACGGCTCCATAACCCACAGTAGGAAACTAATCCTGAAACGGGTACAAGAATTTTACACCAAGCTGTATGAGGATCCTCTAGGAAATGATGATGGAAACATGCCCACCAAAGAGGTCCCAGATATCCTTCCGGAAGAGGTGAGACAGGCAATCAGAAGTATGAAGAATGGAAAAGCATCTGGAATGGATGGTATCACAGCGGAAGTATTCAAAGCAATGGGTAATCATACGGAAACAATTCTCGCTAAGATTTTTAATTCCTGTCTGAGGAAGAAAAAGATACCAGAAACATGGAACCACGCATATATTATCCTTCTGCACAAGAAAGGTTCAAAAGAAGGCTTGAATAACTACAGACCGATCAGTCTACCCCCAACAGTCTACAAAATATTCACCAAAATACTCACTATGCGCTTTCAAAACCATCTTGATTCTGTCCAACCCAGAGAGCAAGCTGGATTTCGCAGTGGGTATAGCACGATGGACCATATCCAAGTCGTGAGAGAGGTAATCAGTCGGACTAACGAGTATGAATTACCTCTATGTATGTGTTTTATCGACTACGAGAAAGCATTCGATTCTGTCCGAACTTCGTTGGTGTTACGTGCACTAAAGAAACAAGGAGTAGAAGAAACGTACATAACCTTGATCAAGAATATCTACGAAAATGCGACAACATCTGTCCAGCTGCATGAAGAGACGAGAGCCTTTAAGGCCGAAAAGGGAGTGAGACAAGGAGATACTGTCTCCTAAGTTATTTACAGCAGCTCTAGAGGAAGTATTCAAAACGCTGTACTGGGAGGAAAAAGGCATAAAGGTAAATGGAGAATATCTGAGTCACCTGCCCTTTGCAGATGATATCATACTGTTCGCAGGGAGCCCAGAAGAGCTCCATAGAAGAACTGAAGAGCTTGAGCAAGCGAATCGAGAAGCTGGACTTAAGATGAATCTTAATAAAACAAAAGCTATGTACAACTCCTTCACAAATTCTGAGAAGATACATAGCAACGGAGCAGAACTCGGAGAAGTAACCAGCTATGTTTACTTAGGTCAACTCATCACTACTGATAGTTCGCTTCTTGGAGAAATCAACCGGAGAGTGAAGATGGCATGGAGTGCTTTTGGCAAGAATGCGAACATCTTTAAATCAAATATTCCAGTCTTCCTAAAAAGCAGACTCTATGACCAATGTGTTCTGCCTGTTCTGACATATGGTTGTGAAACATCGACCATGAATGCCTGAATGATACAGCGCCTGCAAACAACACAAAGGGGCATGGAGAGATGCATGTTATGGATCACCCAAAGAGACCGCAAGAGGAACGACTGGGTAAGAAAGAAGACGGGAGTCTGTGACGTGATTAAAAGAGTGAAGGTGTTAAAATGGCAGTGGGCGGGCCTCATTGCTAGAAGAAATGACCAGCGTTGGACGTCCAGTGTCATCGAATGGATCCCAAGAAACATGAAGAGACCAAAAAGAAGACCGAAAGACAGGTGTGACAGAGAGCTTGTTAAGTTCTTGGGACAAACTTGGAGGAGGGAGGCAGTTGACAGGGAAAACTGGAAGAGTCTGGGGGAGGCCTTCATCCGTCAATGGACTGAAAAAGGCTGATGATGATGATGATATGTGTGTGTGTGTATATATATATATATATATATATATATATATATATATATATATATATATATATATAATATATATATACACACACACACATCATCATCATCAGCTTTTTCAGTCCATTGACGGATGAAGGCCTCCCCCAGACCCTTCCAGTTATATATATATATATATATATATATATATATATATTAGTAATAGTAGTGGGCGTATGACACTTTCTTGTGGAACACCTGATGCGACTTTAACTGGGTAGGAATATTTCACATCAATGACTACTAACTTTTCTCTAATGGAGAGGAAGTCCTTTATCAAACTCATGATATTCGGGTTTATGCCGTACTTTCATAGTTTTCCTATTAAGTTCTTATGGGGTACTTTATCGAACGCCTTTTTAAAGTCAATAAAAACAGCGTCAACCTGAGTGTTTTTCTCTCCGCATTACAACAAATCATTTACGAACAGGGCGAGCTGCGTTTCGCATGACCTACCTTTCCGAAACCCGTGTTAGATTTTGCTTAGCGAAAAACGACAATCTAAATAGCGCAGAACAGAGCTAACGATTATACGCTCTGGAATATTACACGATAATGACGCCAAGGAAATCGGTTTATAATTTTCGGGGTTCTCTTTATCACCGCCTTTGTGGATGGGCGTTACGTATGCTAGTTTCCAGTAATGGTCCTGATTGAATGATATAAAGACATTTACGACGTTCACATGTTTATAAAACTAAATTATGCCGAATTAAGTCCATGGGCAAAGCATACCCACACGTTCGGATAATGACCGATACTAACAGATGATTTGACATTTATGAAATGTGATAATTTAAGTTTCAACGTTGGAATTAAAGATCGGCGAATTAAGGACCCTATGCTGCTTTAATTCGAATATGATTTACTAAACTGCTAATAGTCTTAAGTATTACTAGTGTAATTTATTTGTTATAATCTAAGAGATGAGCAGTAATAAAAAAATAAATTATATAATATTTTCCGAAGTAGAAGGGCTACACAATATTTCATACATTCATTATCGTCGTACTGTTAGAAATACTCCATTAATTATTTATAATGCTTTTAAAAATTTCGTTATAAATGCTTAACAAACAAAGAGCCTCCTTAAGTTCAGAACACGGCACATACAAGGGCCCCAAAAAGCGCAGCCTAAAACATGAAATCCCCTCCACGCTTTCATAAAATTACGAAGATGCCTGCGGAAGGAAAAGTTTTTCAAAATCCATCGTTTGGAACGAAGAGTTTTAAAAATAGCCTCTCGAGTAAACGGCCTTCCATTAGCCTTCAGGACTCGGGTGGGAATTCACGACTCGTCTAGTCACTAGACTCTAGTGCTAACTTTCCTTCCCGAAATGTGACGCATTTCGATCTGAAACATTAATAAATAACTCACTCCGTCCGTGACGCCCCGTCCCGAATTCCCAGAACCCCTGACGAAAAGCGAAAAGATGACAGCTGAACCGAGAAATGACAAATGCCTGACTAATTGCCTTTTCCACGTAATTTTTAAACGGACTAATTTCAGCGCGTTTGAAATGGTTCTTTTGCGTTTATTAAACGACTTCGGACTTAATAAACGGGTTTTCCTCCTCTCAGACCTATATTAAGCCTAATAGTAGAAGAATATAGAAATGCGCAGCATTTAAAATTTCTGTCAAGGGAAACCTTGATTTTAAAAACGTTGCTGCCAAACTGACGCAAATTGAAAAAAATATGAAAACTAGAAAGCCACAAACAGGAAGCATAAACCGTTTTTCCGCTCGAAGAAGGCATCTTCTGCAGAAACTGCAGCCGCGGTGACAAGAGCATCCGCAGCTTCTGGAAGGGGAGGAAGTAGAGAGGGAAGGTGGGAGGGGAGAGGAAAGAGATGGCGGGACGGGAGAACTTCCTTCCGGGGGAGAGGAAAACATTCGCGACCCCGCACCCTCACTTCACGAAGGACCACTCTCCACCCACTCCCACTCCCTTAGACCCGCTTGCGTAGGGTGAGGTTTGATTAAGATCGTCTCCCCTCGTTTGTTCGTCCCATTCCAAGCAAGAGTTGGCGGGGGGAGGGAGGAGGAGAGGGGGAGGAGGGGGCAGAGGACCCGCGTGAATGAGCCACGCGCCTCAGAGGCAGCGACGCCTTCCTGTCCCCTCCTCGTACCTGCTAACTGTCTCACGCACCGGAAACGCTACAAAACAAACATTTTCTCTTCACGACTGTCCCAAAACTATGATTTGACCGAGGAGTTCACGGCGACACCGGCGATGACAACCCTTGAAATGTTTTGAGGGACAGCTTATCGGATGAAATTAGAAGTAACGCACGCAAGGAACGTATTGGGAGCGTTTCAACGGATTCGAGAAATTAAATTTTGATTTTTACTTCTATAAAGTCGGAAGCTCTTATCAAAGCGCACGATCAAATTCAAAGTATGTACTTTAAATTTTATACAAATACCTAATTTAATGTATGCAGTTTTAACTACGTATTAAAATGTGAGCGAAAACATACAATAATTTTTAGGTGATATTACTCATATTTTATATGGCATTTCTATAAATTCTTCACGTGTACACCGTTAAAATTGATCCGACCTTATGTTACGCAACAAGAAATATTTTATGGCGAATTTCTTCTAAATTAGACATTTTAACTAAAAACGTATATGGAAAGATTTTTTTCATTTTGTTTTCTATATAACGTCTAAAATAGATAATGAATATTCAAGATATAGGCGAAAACTTGTTGTATAGTATCCAGTGAGATATGACCCGAACATGACATTCTATCTTTATTATAATATACATTCTAAATGCCAGATATTATCGAAATCCGTCGTGTGGTGTAACCCATCTTCTACGCGTACAGAGAGACACATTAACAAACCATGTTCCTATAAAAAAAAAAGAAACGCGACCATCAATGGAAATTACATCCGGACGGGAGGTGGAGTATTTATAGCAGTCAGAAAGGCATACGAAAGTTTTCCACTACCGATTAATGACGTCGAAATAGAAAGTGTTTGGTTTGGAGTTAGAGGAAGCGATTATACAATAGCAAATATATGCGCTTTTTATAGGCCTCCCAATGCAAGTTTAGAAATTATTCATAATCTCGAGAAACAAGTAGCAACGCTAATATCGAAAAATAAAGAGAGGGCCATTATAATTGGAGGAGACTTCAAATTACCTTCAATAGACTGGAATCATAATTGCTTTGATCCCGGTGGAAGAGAGCGTGAATCATGCCAAGCACTGATAGACACCTTCGTTAAACACTCGTTGTGTCAGCTAGTAAGATGCCCCAAGAGATAGAACAATATATTAGATTTACTGGTAACGAACTACCCTGAGCGTATGAACAAGCTTTCCGTAGAGGAAGGAATAAGCGTAGAATTTAAGCGAGAGTGGAAAAACAGGTTAACGCTAGAAGACGCGTGTTGGGCTCTATATAAGAGCAATCCGAACCAACACACCAAAGCAAACTTTAATAATATAAGGAGACACTGCAATTTCTATTAAGATGAGATTTTAAAACGTTTAAACGTTTCCGCTCCATTGTAAACTATCGGCGAACATCTCGGATACCCAATCTTGTGAAATATCAGAACATCGGTAATCAAGGTAATGATCGCCCGTATACTTTCAATTACTATTTTTCTTCCAATGTCTCTCTGCCTACCTCTCCTTCTAATTCCCTTCCTTTTGCTGCATCAATTTCCTCGGATTCCTTATGCGGCCTTCTCACTGATCTTATTCTAATTATATAATTCGACCCGGCTCAGTGTCGAAGAATTTTTTTAATTTAAAATATTTTTAGTCCTGAAGTGTAATTTTTTCGTTTTTGGCCCGCGTACGATTTGCGTTAGAGATCTCTGGTTTAGAATAAGAAAAAGAGGTGATTTTATCAGTTTTATTACAACACCAAATATAAATTAACGTGATTAACATAATTCTTTTCTCTTCGTGACTACATTTACTTAGATAAAGTTGTAGCAAGTGGAAGCAAGCTATCTACCATTTTCATTCCTCCCCCTATCATCCATCGTTTTCGAAAAGATTATTTATAGGGATTTACTCTTTCACATATCCTTATATTTATCCCCAGTAACGTGACTTCTTACCTGGGAGTTCGTGTCTTACCAATCTTACAGTTTTACATCCTGAAATCATTCAGATTAACATTTTTCCATAATCATTATGCACGCCAAAAGTATAAGTACTAGACAACCAAATTTGGTAGGGTTCTTACTTACATCTTAACTTAGTGAATGGTAAAGGTTTGGTCATTCGGGATTAGTCAGTGCTGCCATTAAAGGGGATTGACATTTTTCCATAAGATAACAAGTAAAAGTCGGTTGCTTGAAATCTGTAACGGTTATATGTTTTTGGATAAAAACCGACTGGAAAAATACGAAATTGTAAAAATTCAAAATTTTAAAAATGCTTGCAGTGCTATTATTAATAATAAATAGTTTTAATAATATTTTCGTGTGGCATAGATTTCTCCATAAGCAAACAGTTTTTAAAAGTTCGTCAGTAACGTAAATAATTAGACGTAGATTATCCACAAACTGTGATTTCCACACCTTTGAAGATATCGTCACCACACTTCGCATAGATGTATAATTTACGCCTGCGGGTAACATAGGCTATATGACGACAAAACAATTTGGGGGCAGGGGGTGCTTGATTCAATAATTATTTTTCCATAAGTTTACACGTAATTTTAGATTTTTCACGGTGCAATATTTTCTTTCTTCAATCATCAAAATACCTAAATATGGACCGATTTTCTTCATTTTAGCTTTATTCGACGGTTAAAACTGTGCACTATCTTATTCTTGCGATGTTTACATGTTAAACGGTCGAAGTTGGAATTCAACGGGCACCTCCGCTAGTATAATTATAATATTATCAAAAGAATGCATGAAATTGCGAATACTTATTTATTATTATAACTTGGCATTATTTTTCTATTGAAAAAATTAAAATTAACAACGCTCAGCTTTCATTCGTTGAATTATAAAGCGGGTACCACAAAATTTGTTGGATGGCTAAAGGCAGCCTCGGTTTAAAAAAAGTTAAGGAGGCACAACGTGAAAATATCGCTTCGGTCAATTTCTCGGCCGGCGTAGACCGCGCTTTTGTTTATACACCCATATCACGAGAACTAAAAATGGCATTGGATTGGTGTTTTTTCCAAAAGTAAATTTAAACATTTATGCACATTTTCTTCGCTTAATGTATCACTCTAACTCAATTAGAGAAAACGTTTTCCGCAGACTGACTTTTTCATGTCCCAAGCAAAAATTTCGGTGAATGAGAAAAGTTATTCATTTTTCAAAGGCGTTTGAGTAATAATATATGTAAACTTCAATTATGATTTTGGAAATTTGTTTATCATTTGTTGTAGTTCATATTTTGTAACTTGCGTTTATTTATAATTTCTTTTATGGGTACCCCCCTCCCCTTGGTCTGATTATTATATTTTTGTACGGCATTATTTCGTAATTGTGTTGATTTTAAGTTTCCACAATACACAGCCAAGTACTAAAACAATTAGAAAATAATGCCGTACAAAATAACATAAGTGCACAGTGGTGTCATCCTATTGGTTCGCACCGGATCGGCCGAACCAGTTGTTAAAAAAGTACACTTCCGCCGAACCGGTTGTTTTAACTCAGCAAATTTTGATAATTCCTTTTGGCAACGGCACTAATTTCTATATAATATTATGTGCTATGATAATGAATACTTCAATTGTGTGAATTATGCATGGCACAACGGCAGTTAAAATCTGGAACGACCAAAAGAAGGGAGAATTAAGGGGGGCGCACGAAGGATGGGGACCGGTGGAATTGCTGAAGGTAAGGTCGAAGATCGTCTGAGGCGGCTGTAAGACGGGGTCAAAGGAGCGATGGGTCGGCCGAAAAACAGACGGTAGGACTAAAGGGGGACGCTTTGGAGTGGGTGGGAGGGACTGCTCTGGGATCCGCGAAATTAGATATGTATGTTTGCTATATAGGCTTTCCTTCCGACGGGCGCGCAACATATTCTGGAGACCGATAGCAAGGAACGGAGTAGGTAATAGGACTTTTTTTTCTTGGAATGAATACGGTTTGCAAGAAGAGGCACGCTCAGCTTGTAAACTCCAGCTGCGTATGGTTGAGCGAGCGCTACAACGAAAGACCAAAACATACTTTTAGGATTCTTCACTTTATTATCCTTTCTTACCGATGGGATTCCTTTATGGGTCATCTTTGGCGGCTTGTTAGATCGGTGCCCTTTCTTGGCCCAAAAAAGGAATTTGGTATGTAAGCCGTCATATTTTTACACATTAGAAATCACGCATCTCTCTCATCCCCCTTACCTTTTCTCCCACCAGTGGGTCATTTTCGAAATTCACGACACTATTTTCACTCAGTTCTTTCATGCCTGTTAAAGAAGGAACATCCCCCGTGTGAGTGTTGTATTTTTTGTGCCGTTTCATAAATCTAGTGTCGAGCTAACTGGAATGTTACAAGTTAGTGTCTTTATTTATACTGTTAAATTATATAATATTTTGTTGTCTTTATTAGGTATATAAAATAGTGGTTTTTATTATTTATCTGTTAAGGGGTTCAAGCAGCGGGTTAGTTCAAATTTATTAACAGCTAGTTCGCTTCAGATAGTATTAAAAGAGGAATTTTCCCCTATGAATTAAAAATTATTGAGTGGCAGGCTAGACATTGGTATCACCTTTCCGGAATTATCGTCGTTTATACGGTGCAGCGATTATAGCAAACATTAAGGAAATAGTGCTGATAAAATGCATTTAACTCATTACCTCAATTTTTTTTAAAATGACAATTACTCTGCGGCATACCTAGGACCCTTCTGCGGCATATTAGTAAGTATCTGCACACACTTTGGGAAGCACTGCCTTAATCTATTTTGCCTCCTTCCTCTCCGTTCCCCTAACTTTCCCCATCTTACCCCTCCTCCTCCTCCTCCCCTTACCTCCTCTTCATATTTCTATTAAACATACTCGCTCCCTCTGGATGACTTTTAAATAACGTTAATTTTGTCATCGTTAGTTATGCATATGCGGAACGAAGCAACAATAGGATATCGAGTTAAGCAATAGTCTCAGTCGTTAAGAAAATTTACAAACCTAAACGCAAGAGTTTTCCAAGATACATCTACATCATACCCTGCAAATCACCAGACTGGCGGGTGGCAGGGGGTCCAGCGCACCAAAACCTACCTAATAACGTCCCTCGTGGGAATCGTGGTTTCAAAAATTTATTGACAATATTAGCAATAGGTTCGTCAAGCCAACCTTAGTAAACCAGTCTATAGTATTCCTTGCTTGGACTTTTCATATTTCATGTGTTTTTCGTTGGCTATTAATTACCTAAATACGAAATTTCTAACCTGACAACAGAATTCATTCTTCCGTATTTCTTTCTCCACTTCCCGCAATACGAAATATTCTATATTTTTCCTTCCCTCTCTGTTTCACTCTTTTTGCTAACCTTCCATCTTAATGGTCTCCATAAATTTCTTACTATTTCTTTTAATCCATCGCAAGAACACAGACTACTCCTGTAATTAGAGGAATTAAGAGCTATGAATTTTGATTTAAGAAAAAGACAAAGTAATTACCCCTTTACCCATCCATTAAAATCCTTTTATGTTTAGCAGTGCTCGAAATGGCATATATGCATTACGAAACGGAACGCTAGTTTTGATATCAGAATCAAAGTATCTGAACACGAAAACAGGAGACGGAACGATATTACAGACGCGTGTGACGAACAGGAACGCCGTTCCGGCTCATCTCGAGCACTAATTTTTAGCGAACCGGTTGATAAGAAATTGGGGTGACGCCACTGCAAGTGCAAACTGACAACAGCAATACGGCGTCCTATTCGCGTTTGTTCACCACATTTGTCGATGTCATGACCCGCACCAAACGTAGTTGTAAGAAAAATGATGGTAATACGTATATCTATCTCTTTTTTTGGATGTACAAATGTTTGTTTTGTTTTATTAATAACAGATTTAGTAGCTGTCTTTAATAACGAAACATTCACTGGGTAGGGAATATTTTATTTGTGCGTTTATATGAATTCTGGCGTTTTATATAATTAAATTCTGTGGAAAATCCCCATGTTTGCAACTATCCTCACATTTAATTAATAGATGTGAATCACATTAAAGCGAATTTGCAGTTTGAAAATTTTACCAAAGTGAGTTTTATAATGATTTCTATGGTTTTTTCTAAATCTTTCGAATACAATATTTCAGCCTAAAATGGACAGCAGTCACTCTAAAGTGTTGAAGCACCTTATAAATATAAAAGCGAAGAGTCGACACAGTGTAATCACTGTCCAAACAAATTTTAGTTTTTTACTTTCTCATATACGAAGTATATTGAGAAAGTACATATTGTAACGCGAAAAAATTCGAACTCCAGATTTTGATGGAAATATATGTTTTAGGTGTACCTGAGTTCGAAAAAGTGGTTTTCGCAATGCCGTCTGTCTCTTTGTTATTGGCTATAGAGCCTAAACGGTAGAGCAAAAATGAATGAAATAATACTACATAGTTCATATTTCTCAAAAAATGAATATAAGGCTAGTTTATTCTAGGCATCTTTAACAATAATGTGATTTTCTTAAAAACGACTACAAACGATTTTGATCAAATTTCGTACTGTTACTTGAGTTTACGTCTTAAATAATACTACGTTTCATATTTATCAAAGAATGAATATAAGGTTAGTTTATTCTTGGGCAACTTTAATAACAATTGGATTTTCTAAAAAACGGCTAGTACGATTTTCATCAAATTTCGTATAGTTATTTAAGTTGATGTTTATAACGATCGTTCCTATTTTTCAAAAGATAACTAAACGACGCATTGTACAATGTATGTTGTACCGATTTTTTCTATAGCAGGAAATATTGTTACTAAAGCTCGAAACTGGCTGGCCGATGCACGAGTCAACGCTTTTGTATTTTTGAGAAGTTTCTTTGCAAAACTAAATGTGTTTATGTAGCAGTTCTTTTGACTACAATTTTAAGAAAAAAACTATTAAAATATATTTTCTGTTTGATTTAATTTGAAAACTCGTTAAATTTATCGAGTCCCGGGAAATCCCGGGATTTTTCAGAAATTGAAAAAGGTCGGAAATCAGAATCTCTACTGAAGACGGCTGCATTGCAGGCGAAATGCGCAACTAATTTTTCATAACTGTGTTATGGCTATTGGAGATACCTAGTAGAGGCACATGATATTTTCAATTTTTTATACACATTGTTAAACAAAGATTACTGTTATGGCACTCGTTTCACTATGAACACCGCAAGTCTTTTGAGTTCTAGAATCCTACTCTTCATAGAATACTGACGAAATGTGACTGCATTTGAAGGGCATTTTCCCTCCCAAAGTCGCAAAAGCATTTTCCTCTTTCAAAGGTTCGTTTCAGAATCTACTTCCTCGCTGACCTCTGCTTTCTCCTATCGCGTGCACGCGGTTGCGATCTTTGCGACATACTGATATAGTTCGCTTCCCTATTTGGGATTGTGGGAGGCGGAAAAGGGACCGGGGGTGGGGAAAAGCTGCGCCCAAGCTATTCTTGGAATTGCGTTTTAGTTAAGTGTCTGCTGGGTTTCCAAATCAGAAATCGAGTAGAACTGAGGAAATCCGATACAGTAATTTATATGAACACATATCTTCTATTGAGAAATACACGAGAATTTTTATTAAGAATAGCTGTGGATGTCACGTTGTGTTACTGAAGTAAATTTCCAAATAAGAATGGTATTTTAACTGGGATAAAACTGAATGAAGGGATCCAAGACATGTCAGACAGATCAGATTCATACTTTTACTTAGGTAGTGAAGTAATCCAAAAAGTCTAACATATAAGAAAAGTCACTTAAACCCAGAAGTGTACATTTTCGCAGGTTTCACATTCTATAGGTAAATAGCCACCTCTAAAATCTTAGTGACTACCGTAAAAATTATCAAAGAAAACGTATCAAGTGTGTCGGTAGTTTTGGTGCACTATCTCACGGTTATTTACTAAAAAATATATATTATAGCACTGGTAAATTAAAACTGTTAAAAGAATAAAACGAACTATCTTATTTTCAACCGACTATTACATATAGTTTTACACACCCTATGACAAGCTAATAAAGTTCAAATTATATCAAACTCACTGCGCAAAGTTCCTTTTTAATTAAAGTGGAAATTCACATAGTAAATTTGAATTCGTTTGTATAATATCGTTCCACAAAGTGCCACCCTTTTTTTGTTAGAAATACGTGGACAAAGCTTAACTTTTTCCCAAGTCAATTCAGTTCATTAGGCTTTCCTTTCGTAAATTTTCAATTAAGTCAACATAGCCGCAACCATATAAAGACGAGGAATCCTCGTTAATTATAAAAGCGGAAACGAGCAAAGAAACGCAGGAAACGATTCTCACCCGCAAGTGCCGAAAATAAATCAACAGCGATTCGACTGCCGTCAGTGCAACTTGCCTAAATCACACCGACCCAATACAGTTTCGGCTTCAATTTGGGTGACGAGAAGAATGTCAGGAATGGTTCAAGAATGAACCGAGGCGAAAGAAATCCACAAAAAAGGCCAGTGGAAATGTCGCACCCCACGGGTCTTGAATTCAAAGTGTACGGAAGCCAAGCAGATAACCGCGAAATAAATGACGGGCTCAAGTCACGACTATGAGACAAAACATTTCGCTGGAACTCAAACAAAAACCACTAAAAACTTAAATATATTAAACGATGAAAACTTTCCTAAAGAATAAACGCTCATCTATTCTTTCGTTTCCCTATGCCATTCAATTATCATCTCGTCCATGCCGTCTTCGCTCCCTTTTCTTTGTAATCAACTTAACGAGAGCGCCACGTTTTTCTAACCGTTGGACTGCGTAGTTGAAACTCCTTCCCTAGCCTCTCCCC
Organism: Uropetala carovei; assembly: GCA_036926305.1. Classification (NCBI taxonomy): domain Eukaryota; kingdom Metazoa; phylum Arthropoda; class Insecta; order Odonata; family Petaluridae; genus Uropetala; species Uropetala carovei. The sequence goes on from JAXCHB010000027.1 coordinate 349,201, forward strand.
TAAAAAATCCGCAGATGATTCTGAAAACCGACGTCCCGGACAAGTTCGCACGACCGCGAGTTTTTTATCGCCAAAAAACCCGTAACTGAGGATAAAAACGAGGCCGCTGTGGCGAAGGCGTTTGGCCGGCGCGGCGGAGGCGGCCGGAAAGCGGACAAGGGTCCGCCCCGGAATGACGGGTCGGAGGTAGTGGAGGGAGGGGTCGTGACGCACGAGGGAAAGGCGTGAAGACGATTATGGAGCGCTAATTCGTAGAAATCGTCGGAATGTCAGGTTATGACGCGGGTATTCCCGACAGGTATTTCGAGGCGTCCCGCTTCGGTTCTCACCGAAGTGCGTACTCCGTGTTTTCGTCGGTGATTAATTCCCGGGTCAAGGCGCCCTTGCGAGCGTTTTCGCTTTTCCGTGACGCAAATCCTTTTCTGGCGAAAACAATCGCGACGGGAAATTTCTAAATGACTCGGCAAGTGCTAATTCAGATGTACAACTTTGGCGTTACGGTGGCGAAACATTTTTTTCTGCCGAATCACCGAAAGGTAGGGAAATCCGCCGCGCGGCGGATTCCTAGAAGCGAGGACGAAAATTGACGTCTCTTTTCACTCATTCGCAGATGAAACACTCCATCACGTCGGTCGCGTTCGCGAGTATTAAACGCAACATTTATTCGCGTTCATTCAATAGTCACAAAAAACTTCCGGGGAAAATTTCGCACCTCCGTTACTTCGTTTAACGTCCAGTTGACACGGCGTCTTCCTTTCTGCGCAATATTCGATTCTTCCGGAAGGTAATTACGTTAATGATGATTCGCGCTCCAAAGGATAACTTTGGTCGATTCAAATGAAATACGATTTGAAAAAGATTTTAACAATGGCAGCTGTCTCCTGTAACTTAAAAAGCCTGCGTTCTGGACGCTCTAATACAAATTGTATGCCTGTGGAAATTTCAGAATTGCACATGGAAATACTATAATATCATAAAGTTTGCATTTTCAACAATGTTTCACTTTAATCTTGCTTTAAATTGTCATCCAGAGAAAAAAATAACTTATTTTTTAAGTCTTTTGATTGCACCATTTACCTTACTTTAGAGATTTATTTATATTGCCGCATTTTGTGCATTAATCTCACTCAATAATATACAAAACTTAATTCGTAAAGTAAAACCTTTAAAAAACTAACAACACTGGAAAATCAACTCTATTTGTAACAGTTTAAACCTCCATTTAAATGGGAAGGAATAACGAATTTGACCGTGTTCTGTCATTGGAAAAGTAGACAGATTACCTAGTTCCAGCCATGAACAATATCTCTTATGTCCATTTGGACTTTTTTTTATCGATAGTATGTTTTGCTACTACGAAGAAAAACTCCTTCGACTGGATGAGCTTCAGTGAATAGCATTGACGTCAGTCACGAGTTGTTTGCACGGAATGGAAGAACTGACGCAAACCTGCACGAAAACAGCGTTCCCGCCTCCATGGTGGCCTAAGAAATTTATCTTTAAAGGACCCGATGTTTCGTTGGAGTAGACGACGAAGCTTTTTGAAAAATCAATGTTGATCAATTCTCAAACACAACCAACTTAGGAAAAAAACCTTTTTCTCTGAATTTATCGTCTCCAAATGGAAATTGAGAGAGGAGGTGAGAAAGAAAGCGCCATCTTCAAAGCGCGAAATGGAACGACTTTTGTATTGAAGTAACGGTGTGTCGCTCGCCAGCCCTCATTTTCGGCCTAATCAAACAAGGTTACAAAACCGATAACGAGCCATCGACAATTCAAGAGGTGCTTTATTCGAATGGAGAGTGAAGAAACAAAGAATTCGTTTGGCAAACGGCTAAATGCGCAAACATGGAAAACGTGTGGTTATCTCTCGACCAATCTTAACATGAAACCAAGGGGAGAATCACCTCGATAGAGGTCTAATGGGATGCAAGAAGGAAGGAATGGAGAGAGAGAGAAGAAGATGGAGAAAAGAGGGAAGAAGGGATGGAGAGGGAAGAGGGAGCGGAGAGGGTGAGGGATGCAAGAAGGAAGGAATGGAGAGAGAGAGAAGAAGATGGAGAAAAGAGGGAAGAAGGGATGGAGAGGGAAGAGGGAGCGGAGAGGGTGATAAGGGGAATTTTGGCGCCCCGGGCGAGATAACACTCCAGCGCCCCTTCCGTAAATGCCTGTTGATATATTTTCGAAGTACGTGTTAATTTATTCATAGCTCTGTAAAATTTATTGATAATGAAAAAATAAAACGGTTAAAATCAAGATTATAGCCTGTTCCATGATATAAATTGGTATCCAACAGTCATTCACTTGCAAATAATGCATAGATATACGATCGGCATAGTACTCTCAAGACTTTGGCGCCCCGGGCAGCCGCCCTGCTCGCCCTTACCTCGGGCCGGCACTGAAGGGGAGATAGAGGTGAGGGGTTAGGAACCTCCTCTCACTCCTTCGACGACCATCGACGATCCTCCGCCCCTCTTTTACGGTAAATACCAAGAAAGAGAGTGAATGCTTTACGGGATCACGCATAAATCATTTTCCGGAACTGCTTACTTACTAGACTGGTTATTTTGAAAATCAATACAACCCGCGTTCAGTAGAAAGATCCGTAAGTGCCTCCAAAACGGACAAACAAGTTGGCTCGCTCAAATCTTCTCTCTGTCTTTGCTAAATCAATTAATTTATATTTATTACCGTAGGAAGTAATGGCCAGTTTGCGCTAAGGTGTCATATTTTTAAAGAGTGAACTCCAACGCTTTCGATAAACGAAACAATTGAGGCTGATGTCAAACCGAGACTTGCAATCCTGAGAAGCGCGACATCGTTCGGAGGGCATGTGAGATACACGTGTTGAAACCAATGTATAATTCTCTATAATAAAAACGTTGGTCTGTAAGGAACGCAAGATGGCCGACGGCGAAATGTAGTTCTCATTCTGCCCGATAGATCGGCGCCACATGTACGTCAGCTCACTTTTCTTCCGGCGAAAACGACGGGAATATATAATAAACACTTATGTTTGTTTATGTAACGGTTTCTACGATAAACAATTATTTATTTATTGTCAATAAGGATCTCCAATACAATGATCCATTCAATCGTCACGAGAACAGTTTACAATGTTGAAATAAATTGGTGATTTCTATCATCTACACCTACATGATACCCTGCAAATCACCAGACTGGTGGGTGACAGGGGGTGCAGCACACCAAAACCTACCTAATAACTCCCTCTTGGGAATCACTCTCCTGTTATGATCCCGTATGGTCCTTGGGAAAAACGAGCTCTGATATCGCTCGGTCCTACAGTCGATCTCTCGTATTTTATTCTCGTGATCGTGCCTGCCCATGTACGTAGGTGCCTCTAATATTCCTGTGACCTCCTCTAAGAGAATTCCGACCTAAATTTCTCCAGAAGCCTTAACCTAGCGCTAATTCTGCGATCCTCTAGCAATATCCAATTCAACTCCTTCAAGAGTAATGCGAGGCTTAATTTTTGCTCATATTCTTGCTTTACGAAACTGGCTTCTCTGCGTTGGATTCTTTCTAACTCAAGTATCTGTCCCTTTTCGTACGGATCCCATATGCTGGAAGTGTATTCGGCCTGAGATCTGACCAATGATAAATAACACGTTTCCCGTACCTGTTCTGTGCTACTCCTTACTATTCTGCCTACGAAGTCCATTTTCTTATTAGCTGCGCCTACGATCCTTCGAATATGCATATTCCACGATAGATCACGACAAACGGTGACTCCTAAATAATTAACGTACTCTGCGGATTGGAAATTCAATCTATCAATTCTGTAATCCGAGTCTAATTCATTGTTCTTACTCTTCCAGAAGCTCAATAGGGGACATATGCCGTGATTAACTTCGATTTTCCAAAGGGCGTTTAAATCTTCCTGGAGCGATTTTTGGACATCCTGGCTCATTATCTCCTTATATAAAACGGTGTCATCTGCGAAGTCTTATTTTGCAGCGAACTACCAAGCAGATATCGTTTATATACAGTAAAACTCGTTTAATACGTATTTGAGGGGACCGACTCATTGCTTCGTTATAAGTGTTACTACGTTATATACGAGAAACATGGTTTTTGGCCTATACATCCCATATAACACGTATACACATACAGTAAAAGCTGTGCTATCAGGCTATTTAGAACCAGCCACCCTTAGATACCAGCAATTGCACAAATACAATTCATTTTGTATTTCTTTTTCTTTTTTTATGAATTTTTGCGTGAATTGTGTATGTGTAATACCGCAACTTCCACTTTAAAATTTCTTAAAATATAAGATGTATATATTACATATTTACTTCGTATACTTCTGTGACTGCCGAGTAAGCATGGCGTTTTTGTTTACGTAAGCCATTTGCATTGTCTAGATGTTTTGGTGTACTTCTACATTTTCCAGTTTTATCGCCTTTTATTATTTAAAAAATTACCCAGCCATTGAATATGGCATCAAAATAAATACCTAAAAGCAAGGAACAGGAGAGAAAAGGTTGGTTTAACGCTAACACAAAATCTGGAGCTGATCAAACGAATTGAAAAAGGAAAAAATAGAGCAGCCATAGCAAAAGAATTCAACATCGGATCTTCCACGCTCTACAATATCAAGGCTCATAAGGCTAAATTAATGAAATCTGTGCCATCTTCTGAGACGAGTAAATCAATTAATAAACATCATACACTTCATAAGCCAAAAATTGAGGAACTGGATAAAATATAATATGACTGGTTTTCACAGAAATGTTCAGAAGAATTAAATAATTTCAACCTTTTCTAATAGAGTAAATAAAGATAAATAAGAAAGATATAATCCAATAAATTCAATTTTGGGAACCGGTTCACTGCCGTAATCCCCAAACTTCCCGGACGCCCTAAACTTTTCAGTAGTCTTTTTGTTTTGCATGTAAGTGTAGCAACATATTTAATAAGAATGTGTAAATAGTGTCTATATCTAACTACGTGTGGAAGAATTAAAATGGAAAATGCAAACTACATGCATAGTTATGTTTGGGGAGTACGATAGTGAACCGAAGCCCAATTTTGTTTGGTTGATGCTAAAGTTGCGATGTCAAAATCGAAAATCGCTCCCCTAACCGGATATTTATCCTAATCGGCTTTGCACAATCCCCTAGATAGCCGGATAACACAGCTTTTACTGTATTTGCAGTGAGTCGACTTCAATGCCGTACTTACATATGCAAAGAGATGCTTATCAACTTCGCCGCATGTAAAATGTTCGACTGCTATTACATACGATTTTTTAAATGGTCAATTAATATTATTATTATGGTCATTAATTTACATAAACATTTCACATTTTAATATCAATTTCAAAACAAAGGGAGCGTGGAAATTCGTATGGAAGGGGTAGACGGAGGAAAGGAACCTCTACGAGCAAGTGCGCGGTAAACGGGCGGAAACTATTCATTACTTATCGCTCTGCTCGCCAAAGTTCGTTATATATGGGGCATTTTTTGCCACGGGACCAAACATTTGTTCGTTACAGCCGAGAATTCGTAAAATGCGTGTTCGTTACATCCGAGAAATTTAACCAATGCCCTTATGGAGAAGTTCAAGGGACCGAGACATTTCTTCGTTATAGCCGAGATTTCGTTTTAAGCGTGATCGTTATAAACGAGTTTTACTGTATATCAGGAATAGTAGTGGGCCTATGACACTTCCCTGTGGAACACCTGATGCGACTTTTACCGGGTATGATTTGTTTTTGTTCGGATAGTATTGAAAGAAATTAAGGAGAAGACTATCAGAATTTTATAGCCGAAAATAAAAACCAAAGGCATTTATTAAACGACACCAGAATATTCACTATAAATATTATATATGACGAAATATTTCATATGTAATAGTGTGCTATTAATTATTTTAAATTCAAATATTAATTATCAATCTATCTATAATTCTTCCGTTGATATTTCAACGGGAATTACACTAGTGCATAAATAAACCCTTCAACCCATTCCTTTTGGAAGAAATGGCATAAACGTTTACTTTACACGTTCAACTACAGTGAAATGTCTGTCCTTTCTACCTCTTGGATATGGGATTCTATCCTTAAAATGTGGTTCCTTTCTTGGTTTGGGAGAAGTCATCTACATAAACAGAAAGACGGACCGAAAGCGTATGCGCATTTTTATCGTACCCAACCACTGGTCATTCTTTCTTAGTAAATATATAATTCTATTTATAAAATGACTTTTAAAGATGCTATACTCTTTCGATAAAATTTCCTCTTGCTAGAGTGATAATGACATTTATCAATTTAGGAAGAACATACATAGTCTGTCAGCTAAAAATAAGCTCTATGGAGAATCCCCAGTACATCGAATACATAAAAAGGGACACTTTTTGATGAGCCATATTGACAGTTATTACTGCATTCGCTACGACAGTTCAATGCACCGCGCATTAGTGAGATAAAGAAGTCAGGGTTTAAGATTTGTAATGCAGACTTTCATCAGGTCTAACTAAATAAAGAATGAAAGGGTTAAAGAGCTTGTAAACGAATACTTCGTAAAAAAGTGATAAAACCTACGCCTCTCGTGAAATACAGTGATAGGAAATAGGTTTTTTAATTAAACATTTTTAAATCAACTGAAAACGTTTAAATAACAATGTCAACTATAGGCTTATCCACTAAAATCTCAGATTTTGCAATGAATTTCACTAGAGTGTAAAATACAGTCCTTTCTTCTTTAAAAAAATAAGCTTCCGGATTTTTGCCGATGAAAAGTCGGATATTATAAACATCATTTCATAAATGGTGGTTTTCATTTCACATGTGAAAAGCACGTCAATCTAGTAATAAATATTTTGAATTTGAAGTGTTTCCAAAATTTATAAATTTTTATTCTTACAAGTTTCTTGGTTTTATATTTTGCAGTACAACACCTTCCGGAACGGCGTTCCGGCAGAAAAAAGCACTGTTAAATATAATCCCGTTTGAACAAAAAACACGCCGATAAACCGTTCTCAATAAAGTAATTGAATGTTTCTCACAATCTGACTGGTTTCAAAGGAATGTTGAGTACCTTGTGAGGGCTGACATTTTACTAATTTCAGTGAGTGCGAATTGGTCCCAGGAAGGGCGAAACCTCCAATTGACCTGAGTGTGTCGAGTATTTTCCATATATTTTTTAATTTCCTTGCCTCTTTTTCAACCTCTGTGTCGTGCATTCGTGGTTACCTAAGCATTTCATCCAACGAAAAATTGAAAACAAATTTACAGGGGTTATCGCGATCAAGAGTGCAGGCGTATTAATCGGAATGGATAGGTTTTATATCTGAGGTCAGCGGAGAGAGGGCGAGGCGAGAGAGGTAACGCTTTCCCACGGCTTCCACGAACCGCATCGCCAATCCAATGAGATTAGCCATTCGCGTGAAAACTCGTGGCGCATCGCAACGTAAACCGCCTCCCCCTCCCCCGCTCCCACCCCCGACCCATTCCCCGCCAATCGCTGGGGCCGAGCTGTGCCATTCATCGGCATAGGAGGGGGGTGTCTCCTCTCTCCGCTTCGAAGCAAACGCACCTACCAAATGGAGTGCGTGGGTCTCCTCTCTTGATTCTTCCCGCACACAACCGAATAGAGTTCCTTTCCGTAAAATATATGGCATGAGACGAAAGCATTAAAAAAAACATAGGTCTAACCGATAAGCTATGTAACTCCGATAGTCATAAAAAGGGGTGAGAAACCCAGATGCGTATTATGGCGACAAAGCAGTCGTTATCAGTGGTGATTCACCGTTGGGAGCGCATGAGAGTTTTTCAGTTCCATTCTGATAATTAGAAGTAGCTACATAATGACATAAATTACATTTTTTTATTTATCATAGAAAAACCTTTAAGCAAATGCATTATCACCAGAAAAATGAATTTTAGTAACCGAGTAAAATCTCGCTAGAAAGAGCACCGTCATGTGGAAATTTTTGTTACAACTGGAGAATATCTAAGCTTCGGTTCATTTTACGCAGTGAAAAGTACTTGGCAAACACCTACATTTGTAAGAACATTTTTTAGTTTTAGTCATGATGTGATAAATTTATAGTTTATATTTAGATACAGTAAGGGGAAATTACGAATATTTTGTTGAGAAATATTAATAAGTTTTATTTTAATAAATGTTTGGTATTATTATATAATTTTGAGCAGTATGTTTACAAAAGAAGCTCGTTATATGCGAGCTTCGACTGTATTTTAATGGCTCCATTTCGAGATGGGGAAGGCGCGGGTTAGCGTCCTCCAAGAAAGGGATCTCAGCAAAAACAAAGGAACGAGAAACGTCGCTCTAGATTACGCCTATTTAGCGCTACGTATTCCTCGAAACGAATAAACTGCACCGTAGTGCATTAATGCGACGTCACGCCACCCATCCCCCAAACGAGGCCGATGGGACCACTTGGCGGCGGACGAGAGCCACTTTCGAGGGACGCGAGTTTCCGCGAATCGCAGGCTTTATAATCTAGGAAGGTTTGAGGGATGAGGAAAGGGGGGAGGGGGGTGAGAGGGAAGGAGAGGCGCCGAGTGCTACCACAAAAAGGACGACAGGCCGTGCAATCCAATTCCGGCTCACGAGAGAGGCTGGAGTATTAACACGGTCAGTATATCGGATCGTCGTGGCAAACGTGCTCAAAGCCAGACGAAGAAGAAGAACCCGGCAACGCGAAGATGGAAGGAAAGACGTAAGAGAGGGGGGGAGGGAGAGAGGGAGGGGGGAGGGAGAGAGGGAGGGGGGAGGGTGAGAGGGAGGGGGGAGGGAGAGAGGGAGGGGGGGAGGGAGAGAGGGAGGGGGAGGGAGAGAGGGAGGGGGAGGGAGAGAGAGAGAGGGGGGATGGAATGACGAGATTCTGGGAAATGGAAGGAAACCTTACTTCGCACGCACGCTGAGTTTCTTTTCGCCGCGCCGCCATTCTCTTCCCTCCGACGATCCGCTCCTTCCGCTCTCGACGGCGGGAGGTGCCACGGGGGTCCTCCGCAGAGAGGCGTCGCAGGGAAGAGATTGGGAGCATCAGTCCGTTCAGTTTCCTTCCACCCCCATCGACCCCTCCCCCCTCCTCCCCTTCGCCCCAGCGTCTCATCCTACCCTCTTGACCGCACGGAGGATGGACCTTACCTTTCCGCACGTAATAATCGGCGGCAAATGGATGGGCGGATAGCACGAAGAAATAAAAACTGTACCGAGATCCAAGTTGCTCAAATGGCAGCATTCGGTGGGTATTACCGAATGATAATAGGAAGGGATGGAAAGGACCGAAAGGGAAAAGGAGGAAAAGAGGGAGGATGGAATAGAAATATGTAAAATAGAGCGAAGGGTGAACAGGAAGGGTGAAAGAGGAGAGGAAATCTCTTAGGAACATTTTGTTCTCTACCGCGACGCGTCGCGGTAAAAGTAACAATCTTATATGCGGACCCTTGAAATTTACCTCGCAAATTCCCTCGTAAATACAATTGAAATGTTACAAAAACATAATTGTGGTGTTCGCCTCAAATCCCGTTTTACCCTATTGTATAATAAATGAGTTTAATATCCACACTTGCTGGTACGAAAGGGAGAGCGTTTCGTGAAACGTAGATATGGTAGGCAAGTAAGTGTCACGAGACTAATAGAAGAGCTTGGATGGGAGTGTTTGAAGGAACGGCGAGAAAAGTCCAGGCATCGACTATTGCAGAAATTTAGGTCAGAAGACTTTAAAGATGAATTATCATGCGTAATGAAGAGCCCTACTTACGTAGGACGCTACGACCAAACACAAGATTCAAGCGACTGATTGTAGGACGGACATATACAAGGGATCCTTTTTCCCTAAGACAATAAGACAGCATAATAGGAGAATAATGTGAGATAATTTCCCCCTACCACACACCAATTGCGGTGGCTTGCAGGGTATTTATTCAGATACTACGCAAAATAAAATATCCGCAGAGGTCTTGAGTCAGCCTACTACGCATATGTATTATACATAGTAGTTTGGTGTAGAATATTTCAGCACAATATGACATTTTTATGATGCTGAATTAAACTTGAACTCGATCAATAAACCGGTACTTTAAATATTTTAACACACGGCTGCTGAATTTCGAGCGACCAGATACTAACTTCGTCTCGCTATTGGGGCATCAAATATTTATTACACCCGACAAAAGTCCTCATCTACTGTATTGAGAACCATCGATGTGTCTGCGACCAAAACTTGGGAAAGTCATGTAAAAAGAGGATTTCATACGTTTTACACCGCCATTTTGTCTTTCCTCGACTCTCTAGACATAATCTCGATTTCGCCATTCGGCCGATATTGGCTAAATGTTATTTTCGTCGACGTAACGGGATTCGAACTCAGGACTTCATCGAGTTATTCCACAGAATTTATCTGAGATTGCGGCAGTTTCATCATCACTGTAGTCTGTATCCATTTTAATCATACTTAAATCTAAAAACAACTACCTATTTAGCTCACCTTATGGATGAAATAATAATGAAAAATACGATATTACCGATATATACCGATGAACTTTTCATGAATATTAGACGTAAAAATAACTTAAATTTTCATGAAAGTCGAATTTACTGGGTTATACGATTCATATAGGAAAGAACAAGTTAATTTTCGGCAAAAAGATGCTGAAGAATACACGGATGACATATGATAAACATGCAGTGTTAAGAGTTTGACAAACAGTCTTTATAGAATGAACAATCGTGGGAAATAGCTACAGTGTACCTGTGACGCGCATCTGTTAGTTAACAATTTATGAGGAGATATTTTTATTTTTTATTTTACTAAAACGGAGAAAACTTCGCCTAGCCCTCGCTCACTCTCGGAAAGGACAAAACCAAAATTTTTCCGTTTTTTTAACGCTTTTAAAAGCTCTGCTACAATATAAAAGCGCAACTGAATATCGAACTGCAACAAACAGACATCACGATAATGCACTGTAAAGGAAATGGCAACCACGACGGAAACGACGATTAAACGCTAGCAAGAAAAAGAAACCATTTTGAGATTGCTCTGAATGTTCGTTTTTTCTTATATTTACCATGGTAAACTTACGGCTTATGAAAGAAGGAAGAGGGAAAGAACAAAACACAACAGTCCCGCCGAGAGATAGCCGTGTTTCAACACGAGAATAAGGAAGGATGTGGCGAGCATGGGATTAAGACCTCTCATCGGCCCTCTTACTTGATGGTTCTTCAGACCGACTGCTTGAGCAATCTTTTAACATTAAAAAAAGGAGCTCGGAGAGTGTTTCCCCAGGGACATCAAAGGCAACAGGCCTGTCAACATCCGCGTGCCACGCTTGGAGATACTTTTCAACGCGTTTAAGTCAACTCGGGAAGAGTAGGCAGTTGAGGAAGTCAGAAGTGCGGGAGATGGCAGGAGAGAATGGAGTAAAGACGGAGAGGAGTATGGAGAGAGAGAGAGAGAGAGAGAAAGAATAAGAGATAAGGGGATAAAGATAGGGAGGAGAAAGAGAGGAAGGGAGAGAGAATGTGAAAGAGATAAAAGAGGGAGAGAAATAAGGGGGGAAAGAGAAAGACGGAATGACTTAAGGAAAATGGAGATAGAGAGGGGAAAGAAAAATATGGAGAAAGAGAATAAGAATGGGAGACGGCGAAAGAGGGAAGAGAGAGAGAAAGACGGAAAGAGGGATGAGGTAGCAGCTTTCTCCTCGTTCTCAGAATGACGCAGAGGAACCAATGAGCGAATAATGTGTATAATAAGAACGAAAGGAAATAATAAAAGCATTGGAGCATGCATGCGCGACAAATTGCTTCCGTTCTCTTAGCGGTAATTGGTTTACTTGGACGGTATGACGCCAACGGCCAGAGAAATGCTGGGACAACGACTATAGACCGTTGTTGTTTTTTACTGAGAATACCGAGAGAATGACTCCTTAAACGGTCACATTATACCAGTATACGCCGATATAAGTTTCTTAATGGGATTTCATTTGTGTACGTCAAATCGAGAAATCCAGCAAAGTCGGGTTTTGTGTTATTGCATAACACAACTGTTTCTTTAATATATGTAGGCTTGGTAGTTTTCGACATTTTATTATTCTTATTAGTTTTAGAGGATAATATTTCTTAAAGAGCCACCGCTAATATCGACGTTTATTTTTCCTGAAAACTGATGACGAATATCGGCATTTATCTGAATCTAGGATAGTTTTATGAGTGAGTTATTTCTAATTAAATTTAATTTAAAATGTATAAAATAAAAATGACTTTTTTATGCTGGTTTGTTTGTTATCTACATTTTGTTGAATATGTTGCTGTTAACTTCGACCACAAACTTGAAAAAGCTCATTTTCTGAATAAATCAGAAAGTATATTTTACTTTAAAATTCCCGCCCCTTCCTCACGAAATTGTGAAAAATTAAATTGGCGTGAATATAATGCACAACCGACTGTATGAATTAATATTTTGATGAAACAATCATCATATGGATTAAAAAACGACTATGAATGCAGAAAAAACCCATATTGCGTATAGCGCTGCAAAAGAAATTAAGCATGGGAGAGACACTCACTCGGAGGGTGGATTACATAAATTTTATAACAATGTGCTTTTGAAAATACCATAAGGACATCGCTCCTAATTTTTCAGTTGGGGAAAACCTTTCTTTTCGCACAGAAGACACAATGCACGTCCCCCGATTTTTTCGTAAATAGAGTCCAAAGTATGTAGATATTATCCCGCGACAGATTAGCATGTGCCCTTAAGACAGTGGCGTAAACGACAGTAGAAAGCAAAATGTGGTCGATTATGAATTTTGTGTGGTCGTTCGGTATGAAAATAGCGACATTCTCTTCCGTTTCGGGTGTTTGGTGGTAAAATATATTGTTTGAGTGTGGTAAACCAATTTTTAAAATTCGTATTTAACGTTCGTTTGGGTGATAAGATTTTTGTAACTTTTGTAACACTTCTGATGCTTCTGTGGTTTCCGTTCTGATTTTATTGTTTAACTCCCGATACACCTTCCCTCCAAGCTCTTTATTGATATTACTCCACTTACAGGGTACAAAGATAGTGCTCACGATTCTGTAGATTGAAATTTACGACGTCAAACTATAAACAGAGACGCAACGGAGTAGTAATTATGGCCTCGCTGCTTTCTTGATCTAAGACGGATGTGGCAAGCAATCTAGTTTCTAGGTCCAATATTGCAAGTGTCAACAGACACTCATTGGAAAGTAGAACAGACAAGGGACCAACGCCTGTCGTGGCGATAAAATACAATCAAACAGGTGCTTACAATAAGAATGCCATCCTTGTCCAAATTTGAATGTCTAGGCAAGTATATTCCTATCTTATTGGTCACTAAAATGTCTAATAGACAAAAGCTTTTGAACAATAAACCAAGGTTTAAAAAACGTAAGTTATCTGTAGTAGTAGTAAATTGTTTGTAGTAAATGACTGACAAATAAACAAAAATTTTAGGCTTCTTCGTTGAAGGTGAGGCGCTACATAAGTAGTGATGAATCCCATATCCGAATTATATAGCTTAGGTTAAATCATAACTCATGAAATTGCATTCCGCGATGGCTCCCATACAATTCTAATCAATATAATGAGATTTCTTATTTTACGAACAATATTACATGAAACATGAAGTTAGGGTAGTTTGCAGTTACCTTCCTCGGCACTATTTTTAACTTCATCCTATGAGATAATCTAAGAAAAAATATGCTAGAAAATTTTCACTTTCCATCAGAAATAATTACAGTCTTCACTTAGAGGCTTTTAGAGGAATTCTTTTCAAAACTTTTGTTTGTAACCGACAACAGTATCTCACCGAAATACCACTTGACCTCGTTTGTAAATTCTTGGAAACATCGCATCGCCGCTCTTCCCACCTACAACGCGACTTCTGCCGATAAGAAAGCTCTCCCCATAATTGGGGAAAGTAGGGGGTCACCCTCTTCCTCTCCTGCCCAAAACTCATCAGTCCTGTTTAACTCATCGCAGATCGCAAGCGAAACCTTCATAGACTTTGGCAAAATGCGGTCCAAACATACCAGCACGGTGGTGCAAAGGCAGCTATAAAGCCTAAAATTGGCTGTGCGGAGAGCAATTTAGAAAACATTTATGTCTCCTGCCCAAGATACCCATCCCATAGATCAGAAAATATTTCACCATCGATGAAAAAATAAAAAGAATGGATCTGGTTTGATAAAGACAGCCATGGATCGCCATAAGTTCGAACGATTTCTATTAGATTTGATAAATATTATTCACTTCCAAGCCGAACGATGGGGGCGGATAGAAACAAAATATCCATAGAAGAAGGTTGCGTTCATCGGACACTCTGCGAACTATGATACGTTATAAATAAGGGTTAAGAAGTACATTCGCGCAACGAAAACTATTTTTTATGAGGCAAATATTTGCGGATGACAAATATTTTATTCTGAAAACGTGCACAGTCAATTGACACGACAAATGAATGAATTATGCACGCCAAAGCGCAAATAATATTTATCGTGTTCCTTCTAAGCGAATAGCTCATCTCGGAGTCTCGCAGATAAATTCAAAAACAAGTTTAAATGCTTTAAAATAAGAAATTGAAAACCGAATTTACGAGCAGGGCTAATTTTTTCGATTTCATTCTCAAACTTAATATAAAACCCGCAGTAAAGGTTTGCCAGACGGTACATCTTTAAAAAATATCAGTTCCTATTTAATACTCCTTTATTTCTACTGCGCCAATTCAATGCAATTCATTTTTACAAGAGGATATTCGCAAATATTTTATAAATTCTACATATATATGTAGTTTCTGCTTACATATTATTTTTTTATTTTATCTTCTTTTACAGATTTAGGTAACTATTGCCACCATCTCTCAATCTACATTCTATTCGCAGAGCAGTGGCCCCGTTACGGTAGTCGAATACAGCAAATATATGAAGGTCTCTTGTTATAAGTAAAAGGGCAATTTCGAGCGTTTAGATAGCGAGCGAATATACAGTACAAAGCATCTTATCCGGGAGTAAAAATCGGTCAAGGGAGCCTTCCTTCCTTCACATGTTCATAGAAATAGAATTTTCGAGAAATCGGAGAGATTTCCGCGAAAGGGATACTTATTTATGGTAACCAACAGTCACACTTTATCTGTAGTTCACCGAATCCGAACTCAAAAAAGAAAACTCAGCCGAAAAGTTCATAAAGGCTGATATGCGAGTGTTAGCATTCCAAACCTAAATTGGCTCAAGGAGACACTTCCTTATGTCACTTGATATGAGCCATAAACTGCGGTAGGTCTCTAAACATGGAATGGAATGCCGTTATTGAATTAATAAATAAAAATTAGTTTTAATGGAAGTTTAAATATGTTGAAAACTATCAGAGTAAATCCCGTGAAGAAACAGCATGAAAATAAAAGGAAAATAAAGGTGAAAATACTTAGCCTTCAAATTTAAGGCGTCGGTAATTTTTGATAAAGGCTACTTGGCGTACAATATAGGTTGTTTTACTTTTTCAACATCGACATGATTTATTATGTTTAATTTCCAAGAGAGCTTTTAAAAAAAATGCTTCTTCTGCATGTATATTTCCGCCTCATAACATTAACTTCAAATATCGTTCCGATCTCTAAATAAGGATATTTAACAAGTGACGCACGCTTCTTTCGACAGCAGGATGACGTAAAAAAGAAATAGATAATAGGAATTATTTCCTCAAAAACCACCGGAAAACCTATTCATCGATTTCGCGAAACAAGTTAACAGAGGAGGAAGTCTAAACAGCAATCGAAATGAATTTTGTTTTATGTTTTGTTTTTCAATTTAGAACTTGCGGTTCCGATTGGCACGTGAACGAGGACAGACGTCATCAAATTACGCCATGGCCGTTTTTCCGTTATTTAATTTCCTTCGCAAATGAAAACTCGAACAAAACCTCAACGGTGGTGCCGGAAATTTGAGAAAAATTATTAATGAGACTCGCCTAAAAAACACAAATAAGATAAAAAGTTAACATGAACAATAAAGCACCTTCTCTCTGAATGGAAGAGGATGCGCGCTTAACGTCACTAACCGGATTTATTTTCTAAAGTGTACGTATGTGAAGTGCCCACCATTTCACAGAGAAAATTCACCGCAGAACGATATTTTCATTTTGATAGAACCGAATCAAGTTTACAGCATAAAACAACAGAGAGAGATTTTTATTTTTTACTCATTAAACCTTTATATTTTTTATCCAAATGATAGTAGAACACCTACCAAAATTTACGATTTGCTCGCTGTACGATTTCAGAATTTCGCAGAATTGTGACATTGGATTATTCATAATCACCGAAATGTGCCAGATTTCTCAGAATCACATGTAGATAAAACCACCTTTGCAATACTTTGCGAGGGAAAATTTTCATCAGAACAATTTTAGTACAAAAACCTCTATTGGAAAATACAGAGCCTTTTCGCAGGAAATGCGAAAACCAGCCAGCAACTTAGAGCATTGATTTTTCACAAGGTCGTCAAATTGTTTGCAAAAGCCTTCATCTAAATCTTCTTCAATTTGAAACATTTTCCGCATATTGCCACCTTCATTATCTGCTATTTATGAGCGTATACACACCGAGTGGATAGAAAAGGCACTCTGTTTGACTACTTCAGACGGCCAAACTGCTGAAGAGAGATTCACCGAAACATCTTCATGTGCTGTTCTATATTTGAATTCGACGATTTCTGCGGTTTTGAAGCGATTAAAGATAAAGCAGATAATCTGTTAAATGATCGCTTATTTGCATTATTGGTCTAATCATTGCAGCAGATGAGTGAACCAACATACAACACCCTTTATACAACAGTTCAAAGGACTCCCTTATAAACTATTAGCTGGTCATTTGATTATCTCAATTTATTTATGAATCCGAAAGAGTTACTTTGACGGAATGAGATGAGATACATTGGGTGCAAGTGAAGACCGACGTTTTATTAGATGTCTTTTTTTACCCATCCAGAGCAGTTAGAGTTGTAGAGTTCAAACATGTAATAACTCATTACATATACACAGACAGCATTCGGTGAAAAATTCAACTTTCTTCTTTCGGCAGTTTTGCTTTATGATGTCCTTAAAAAAGTAATTTTCTCCCGTAATTAGAAGACCACCAACTGCTACAAACAACTGCCGCTTAAAGGAGTGGTCACTGAATGCGGATAAAACCACACAGATATTATGGATTTTGAATGCGCATGCTATGAATTCTTTCAGCAACCTCTCCGGCCAAAGTGAAAGAGGTATTGTCCATTCAGCTTTCCGGGCCGACGCGTCGCGACGTGGTGATTATGGCCGAATTTCTCCAATAAAAGGTGTGAAGGCAGAGGGTGCCAATATTCCCAAAAGGTTAAACCTCCACTGCCACTCTTTCTCCCTCTTACCCAATTCCTTTAATCTTCATCTAACAGTATTCAATTCCCGAATTGAGTGCAGTGAAGATAAACTTCAAGAGTTTCAGGAAGAACTGAAGAAAATCATCTGGGATAGGCTAGGGTTAATAACTAAAAATTGAAGAAGAGGAAGGTGTCTTATGACTAATAAATTGAAGATATTTTTAACTATCACTCTAAGAGTGGGATTTATTGTGAGAAAAACATTGAAAATTAACATAGCCAACTTCAAAATACCCGGATGAGGAAGTAGAAGAAATCAGAAATTCGTGAACTGCATGGCAAAGGAATTTGTCGTCTAAAAGTGGTCGTGGGTGATTTCAACGCGAAGGTAGGAGAACAAATGGAAGATGACATTGCAGTTGGAAAATGGAACTGTGGAGACAGAAACGAATTAGGATGCCGAGTTATAGACATTTCTGAATGAGCCATCCTCTGCATAATGAACAATTCCTTAAAGAAGAGCCAGAAAATAAAATGGCCTCAAAAATTTGAATGACCGCATATTAATCAATAAAACGCATGTGGTAAAAGACTATTCCGAGTTCAATCCATATAGGCATGGAAGAGAACACTGACTGGCACGACGGAGGATTAAATTCAATTCTAATTTATAAATCTAGCATTGGCAAGGAAGACTAAGTCTAGTATCAACACGCAAGTGTTACAAAATGAAAACAAAAATTTCAGACTTGAATTCCAAAATCGATTCATTGTAACGGAAGACCAAACAGTCGAATCGAAATTAATAGAGGTACTTAGAGAAATCGCTCAAGAAATAGGCAGAACTATTAAAGATAAGTCAGATAAAAATTTATCTGAAAAAACTAAGTGGCGAAGAAAAGAAGGGAAACGAAAATGAATAACGACCCCAAAGAACTGAACAAAACTATAAGGAAGGTCATCAAATAAGATGCGAAGAAATGTAACCACGAAAAGGATTAAAAACATGAAGCAACATCTCGCGATCGGAAAGAGACAGCCGGTGGGACTAACGCCGGAAGACAGTTTGATTACCCGTTGCAGGATTTTAATTTAAAACGAGTACAAGAATTCTACAAGAAACGAAGATTCAGCAAGATTTCAACAAGGAAGTAAATTGGGCAACCGAAAAGTTCTAGATTTTCTACTAGAAGAGGTGAGACATATAATTAAAAGAATGAAGAGCGGAAAAACGCCTTGAGTGGATGGCAACACAGCATAAATATTCAAGGCATCCGCTAACTGTACGGTGAAATCTTCGGCAAGATTTTTACATATCTTCTAAGCATGAAGAACATACCAGTATAGTGGAATCATTCAAATATCACCGTTGTGTACAAAACGTTTGGAAAGAAGAGTTGAATAACAACCCAATCAGCCTACTCTCGGCAGTATACAAATTCTTCGCGAAAATACATATATTGTGCATTCAATATCATCAGGATTCCACACAACCCAGAGTAGAAGCAATATTTCGCATTGGATATAATACGATGGGTCACGTTCAATTCTCCTGAGAGATAATTAGTCCTGTTAATGAGCATGGGTTGATTTCATCAAGAATATCAACCAAAATGCCACATGATCTGTTCTGCACGAAGAAAGAAGTGAGACGATATACCTAAATTATTCATTCCAGGAACAGAGGAAGTTGTCAAAATGCTTAGCTTGAAGGAAAAGGTATAAAATTAAATGGTGAAAATCTGAGTCATCCGCGCTTTTGCCGACGACTTCATACTGTTTGCAAGAAGCCGTCTGTGCAGCTCTATAGAAACACTGAAGAGAAGGCCATTTAAAACAAATATCTACTATATATTTATGAAAGTTTGTTTATTTGTGCATCTATACATTTCCACATCGTTAAAGCTACAGTAATTAAACTTTCAACAGATACTTTCTTCACAAATAGGAAGGCCGTAGGCTACTTTTTAATCCCAAATGTTTTATAGTAATTGTACAAAAAGCAAAATAAATTTTTATGATAATGCATTGCCATCTAGAGATGAGTCAGAAAGAACTGTTCTGATGCCTAAACTGTTCAATAAAATAACTTCTCATAAACTTCCTGTTCTCAAAGAACAGGTAACTCTACATCTTATACACAGTGAGAAAGGTGAGAAACGACTATTTCCTTATCCGTTATTGGACGGCGGGGACTGATTAAACTACGCGTATTTTCCCAAGTCCTACTACTGATTTGAATCAAATTTGGTACGATTGTGGAGGGCTCTCAGAAATAATTCATACGTGGTTTTTGTTTCTCTCTGCCCGTTTTATTCAAAACGGCAGCCGAGTGAATTCTTAAATACCATGTATCATCTAGAATTCCGATCGGATTTCAACCAAATTTCCCCGGGAAACGCCGGGTATTACTGTTAGTATCTTATAAAGATAACACTAAACGCCTAGAAATTAGCACAAATTTCGCGAAAAGCAAATCACTGATGCGGCAGCGATGAAAAGGCAACGACGGCGTAGCCTCGGAGTTAATTTTCGGATTTGTTCCGAGCGGCAAATATCTACCATTTTCCTCATTTTTATTTTAGTTTTTGATTGACAACGCTCGTTAGCGAACGGCCGCTATTAAGAAATGGCAAAGGCGTTTGACGCCACCACAAACAAGGTAACTTTTACGGGTTCACGAGGAGGGAGGAGTTGGGCCGGCGACGATGGAAACCCCCGCCGTCAAAACTTCGCAGATAAATTACTTTCGCATATTCCCCGGAAACACGCCTCCATAGGGTAAAGAGCCATAGAGATGAAAATTGCACAGCGTTATGCAGAAATAAACGAAAGAGCGAAGAAACCGAACGCCGGTGTACACAAGGCCGCGGCGGTGGGAGCGGTCTAATGTGTTTGCAATGGGGCAACGGGCGAGCTATTTCCGCCCCGATGGAGGGACGCACCAACGTAAACTGGGACGTTTTCCATTGTTGTAACCCATGCAAACATGTTTTTAGCATTATGCGTACGTTATTGTGGGGTAATGGACTGGCACAGCTACATTTATCAAAGGAGATTCATCACTTTTTTGAGCCACTTGAGTAGTTTCGCTGATACGACCACATAAAGACATATATAAATTCTGTGAAATAGCGTTTCGCCCTGAGCGACTCCAGTAATCCTAAAATAAAACAAAATCATGCTAAAAAAAGAAGACCGCCGTAATCAATGATTTAGGATATGAAAAACGACAATCGCGCAAGAAATTTATCGCTCCTCGCTAACGCGTTCATTCAAATCGAATTCATCAAAAAACGGATTTCTGGCTGAATCGATTTTTTTATATAAATTTCATCATCGAAGCGATTGGCATTTTATACGATGGCTCCTAACTCCCTTAATTACATGCTTCCAACCGGCTTTCCACCACCTCACTCCGCCCCGCCCACCTTCAAACACCTCAATTTATCCCCTCCACCTCCGCCAAAGCCTTCCTCCGCTCGACACGCCTCATCCACAGAAACTACCTCCTTATCCACTCCTCCATTCCCTCCACCTCCTCCTCTCCTATTCCCTTTTCTCCCTCTTTCACTCCTTCCCCCCCACATCACCCCACAATTCGGGCGGACAACGCCAGCGAGCAGCATTATTGATTGAATTGGGCTTAATTAATTTGCTTTCCACGAAATTGGCGAATACTTCGAGGATAGGCCTCGTGAATCACGCCTTCCAACAGTTATCGGGAGATGAAGGAAACGCCGTCCAAACAGATGGAGGGTGGAAGTCATTCGGATAGGAATGAGAGCGAAGAAGGAAGGGAAGAGCAGGAGAGAGAGAGAGAGAGATTGATGGAGGGAAAGAGATTGAGGGAGGGAGAGAAGGAAGTGTGGCGATGTGAGTGTGGAGAGCGGGGGTGAGCGTTGGACGATGCGGAGTGCGCGAGAAGATGGTCAAAATACGTTGGTGGCGACGAGAAATAAAGGTCAAAGTACAGAAAAGTCCGGCCTAAATGATTTCGGAGAATTGAAGGTGAATCGTGGGTTATGAACATTAAAGAAATGTTAGTCCGTTTTTTTGAAAACTAAACACCGGATTATTGTGTTTATCGATATAAATTTCTTTCTTTAAGGAACACCTTAAGGTTTTCTTGAAAAAAAGTTGTCGCAAAATGAGAAAATAAGCCAATATATCACAGTTATTAAAATCTGAGAATTATATTAATTATATTTTTAAACTGGAAATATTCATTGCAGGAAAAATGAGAACGCAATTTCAAGAGCATCTGCATGTAGTCAACAAGAACTTTGTTCACATTTCTTTTCTTGGATGCATGGAAAATTGGCAAACGCGAAGGCGGTGATAGATGGCCAACAAGTGATAAAAATCCTATTTTGCACGATTTTTTAAATTAACAAATCAAATGCAACTATGAAAAAAATGAACGTGTTTTCTCATTCAACGAACCATAAATGTATTTCGTATAATTTAAGAACTTCCTTAAGAGGGTCGATTCCTTTGGCATACAACAGACATCACGAAATCCTGCATTTGCCAGATTGTGCGTCGCTGGATATTATCGGGGTTGTAGCAAGAATGGCGTGGATATCTTGTTCAAAGGTATCCCAGCAGGAATGCCTGACCCATCCAAAACGCCGCCAGTCATTTAAGTCTGGAAATCATCGTTCCAGTTATTACCAACCGAGTTAAAATATAAAAAACAGATATAGTATGAATACATCGGCAAAGCGTAGAAACGACAACAAAATTACCAAACAAGATATCTTTCCCGACGTACAAATGCAGAGAGTTATTATTTAAATGCTCACAAAATTATTTATTTAAAATAATTTGCTATTTCTAATATTTCAACCGTTTCAATATATCTGACCCATTTCTATTTACGTTTCTACCGGTCTTAAATTTTTATGTAACATTATAACATTATTTTCAGGTACGATTCTTTTTCGTAACGAAAAAAGCTCCTATTGTATTCAGTAAGGCTTTACGGCCGGATGCACGCATACTTGCATTCAGGATTCAGGATTAACACATAAACAGAAGACGAAAGTTATATAGTCGGGTTTTATCACTCAATCAGAGCTGCCGTTTTACCAAAAACAAATCGAACTTTATCCTCTCGTAAAATATTCTTCTCGGAACATAATTTTCTGGGAAAGTTATAGGACAAAACAAAGTACACGTGTTTCCGCGTACACATTTGTAACTTCTGTGTTTATTTTGAAAAACAATATTTCTAAAAAATTTTCTATTGCTTTTCGTAGGGACGAATCCATTTGGGAGTTTAATATCAGAAGACTGAACAGAATCGAAGGCCCATCAGAAACCTAGAAACCTGACAGTGTCTATGGCATGATTGGGCGATTTTACCTTTTCACATTAACAAAACGATAGCATTCGATATAAAAATGATCCACGTATCAAGATCGAGGGGGAAAAATTAAAGTTTTCTCAAATTTCATATAAATTATTCACCCGTAATCTGTAAAAATTCTTATATTTAAATCACTACATTTAAAATTGTTTGGGATTAAATATAAAAGTGTCAAAAAGTTATATCAAGATTGATCAGTTACAACCATTCAGAGAACAACATTTTCGGTTACTTGTTCCCTCGGTTTCCTGGGCAGGATCGCCATTAGGACAGACAAAGATAAGTTTTAACCTTATTCTCATATTTCAACTCATTGTAAAATTGGCGTCGTAGAGCATCCAGTATGTTTCAAACAAAAATAGCATAAGCATGTGTTTAAAGGAGAAGAATCTAGCTCGTCTTATGGTTAGATTAGAATCGATTTTCAATTGTCACAAAAAGGTTGGGAAAACCATTTGCTCATTTCGGATGCAAAGAAGCCTCCATCAGTGGTGATTAAGCGATAGCAGGTTATAAACCAGAATGATGAATCATATATCCAGTGCGGGAAGAACTTATGGCCACGAGAAATCCCTCAAAATTTCGTTTCTCTAAATTGAACGATGTATGTGGAAATAGTTCACCGGACACGAAAGTGTGACGGACGGACAAAACGATTACATTATCGATTTTTACAAACCCGCTAAATATAAGCACAACATTTATTAGAACGGTAGAATGAAATTTGCTCCAAGTCCTCCTTTTAATAGAACGCACATTAATAATAACGGTGTCTAACGTTGGAGGAAATCGTCTTAAGAGGCTGCGAAGATGATGTTCGAACATCTGTCGTGTCTCTGAGGCTTCACGCTCCGCCGTCCCACGAGCGGTGAGGAGGAAAAAAGTAGACTCAAGAGGAAGAGAGAGGGAGTGGGTGGGTAGGGGCAATACGGATCGAATGCGCAGCGGGAGAAGAGTGCGTCCGAAGAGATGCGAACCCGAGACTCTTCCGAGTCACGGGGAAAGATAAGCCACGTCACACTCGCAATTTCCGGCCTTAGAAAAAAAATGGAGCGTTATGGGTGTGACGAGGGGATGTATGGAGCAAGGGGGTGATGAAAAGGGTGTAGAGATCCTCCACCCTACCCGTGCGCGCCTCTCCGCGACTCGCGTGCGTGCCGTGTCGCCTCGGGGCACGAACCCGTCCTCACGCTACGCCACGAATACCCTTCCGACTCCTTCTCCCACATCCTTTGGCGAGCCCTCGATAACCACTCGCGACCAGAACGCACGCGATTCTTACCTCTTTCATCCCTCCCTTAAACTCACCCCGCCAGCCTCCCGCTCCCTTCTCTCCCCGCTCCCCAGTAGCACCCACTTCCGTTTGCCGCCCGTATTAGAGCCCCAGGCGACGCCCCTGCCCCTCTTAAAGCCCCCCTCCACCACCCAGAGAGCAGCGGCTGCCACGACGGCGGGGCGAGCAGCGCGGCGGGCGGGAGTGTACGGCCCGTGAATGTCATAACACATGCGAAAGAACACAGCCTCTCTTTCCCCCTCTCTCACTCGGCGGGAGGAGGAGAGGCGGAGTGAAGAGCAAGAAAATATCCTTCGGAGGGAAGGAGATCGCGATTCCAATGCACATAAAGGAGTTTCGCTTGAGATCATAAAACAGGGTTTCGGAGAAAGACATATTAACAACATGTACGAGTGATTCAATCTGGAAATGTAACATAAATTACACGCCATTCTTTCGATAGGTTGAATTTCTATTTATCTTAAGGGGTTGGTAGCAATGGCACGACACGAATGGGTAATTAGCTGGACGAATTTGTAAAAAAAATTTAAAAAATCAAATTAATGTTATTCTCATCAAAGAGTTGGAATTACAATATTTAGTTCCGGTAATTTTAAAGTTATGATTAACTGATACGACCCAAATATGACAACTGCACTTCATAACGTGGATTAGTGGCATGCGGAGCACAAAAGGAACAATACCGCGAATAAAAAAATCGGAACACGGGCGTCAAGATTCATTAAAACTTCGGAGACTAAAGAACCCAGAAAAGTTTTATATTTAATTTGGAAAATTACTCCGAAATAAGTAATAACGCTGAACTGGTATAGTGCCACAAAAAATTGTGAGAAACCTGGCAGTTTTGAGAAAATAATCGTTTCGGTTCTCAAATAAACACAGGTTTAATAAACGAAGTAAAACCAGCTCTGCAATTAAGAAAACTGCATAACTTTAAGATTCTTTATGGTGAGAATTAAATATAGTTTAAAATAAATCTCTAACATTAGAAATAGAGAGAAGCGACTTTCGAATTATTAAACTGATTCCAATTCATTTTTTTACGGATTAAGATAACTTTGTTGAACAAATATTTCAGTTATTTTCGAAAGCAATACTTGCGTCTTTAGGCTGCGGAGAGAATATACATGATAAAGTGGACTACCCTGAAGATTTCGTTACAATTTCACGTATTTTCTTTATACGATATGTTGCTTTTTCATTGTTTTCTAACTCTGAGTGCATTTTATTTGCTAATTGAAACTCTTGCATTAACATAACTGAGATATTTTAAATATTTATTGCGATTTCGTTATAAACTTCATTTTATTTTTCATTTTAAATACGTTTGCTACTTGCAATGATAATTTTCGAGCTGATAAAAAACTAACTGCAATCGCTGGAATGAGTGAAGAATTAAGTTTAATGATTAAAAGAGGTGAAAGAGCATGCTGAATAAAACTTAGATGAATTCCACTTTGATTGCATAATTAGTTTTGTATTATTAGCTTAGGTCTCTATAATTTAAAACTACGCAGCTCATAAATAAAAACTGTATAATTACGAGCTTCTAGGGAGGTATCGTAAGAAAAAGAATGGGGGATAGGGTTTTCACCTTCGAGACAGAATTGTGTCAAATATTATAATTGCAATCAATAGTGAGTGAATTTCGCGAGATCAGAGGAGGATTGAAGAACTAGCTCGGTGGCGTTTTCGACTACTTCGTCTTGCGTCAGGTGGGTGGGAGAAAATGGCCCCTTCTTCAATATGTCTGGCGGGACTACATCATCGGCGGCCTATTTATCAATCTCGGCTATCCAATGCCAAAACTGACGCTATGTCGCAGTGATAATGATAAATAACTGAATGAACGAATAATTATTCCCACGAGGCATTGCATTATCAAATGCAATTTTATTATTAAGAGGTTCGCAATAGATAATTTAAGAGCGCATAAAGAGGCAGAAAAACAAAATTTTAATTAAGAATTTACATAACTTTCCGGGGTGAAAACGTTCGTGCGAAAATCACGGTACCGTGTGAATGACACGGAAAATGTTTCAATTGCGCGAGCAAAGCGCCCTTTAACAAAATATGGAGGCATTCTGAATGGAAAAATAAATCTCGTTTTAGGGAGAGTAAATGGGAAGGCAATATAGCAGTTCTTCGGAAATCCAAACGTCAGAGCGGTAAAAGGATGATTATATCTCTTCATTGGATTTTTAATGGAAAACGCAGCGGCGTGAATTGGCGCCGGACCTTCGATATTAACGAACGCGTCGAGTTCTCGGAATAAACCTAAACAAACGACGGTCTGAGCAAAAACTGTTATCTCTGAAAGATGATCGAGATATTTTTAGAGGCTCAAAATGTCGGTTTCCACCCGCGCTGAAGTTCGGAGTTCGAATTCGAGCGAGAAAAGACATGTTTACTTTCTTATTTATTGTTGTTAATTTATTGAACGTGAAAGATTTTACCGATAATACAGCGATTTACGTCGCCGCCTATTTACGTAGACGAAGTGATTTTTTCGATCAGTAAGTACCTACCTGTTTATATATTTACGTTCTTTTACATGGAAGTATGTTAGGACTAACATTGTGCGGCTTCTCCGGTGACATCTCTTAAGATGTCTACCGCTATCGTAGCTACAATATCTAAGGAGAGATCGAATAACAACATAGCGTCACGGAATAACGCATGAGAATCCATGTATCTATGATTATAGTCGTGTGTTTGGGTGATTAATGTTGTACTGCAACTCAAATTTTACTATACCTTATATCGTATCGTTAAATTGCTATGAATATCATATTTTTAAATAATACTTACTGTACTAATCTACTGTTCCAACTCACCAGTGTGTGTGTGTGTATATATATATATATATATATATATATATATATATATATATATATATATATATATATATATATATATATATATATATATATATATATATATATATATATATATATATACACACACATATACATACATATATATATATATATACACATATACATACATATATATATATATATATATATATATATATATACATATATATATAAATACTACGGAAGAGGAAAGGTAAGTAAGGATATTTAGGGCAACTAGGTGTTGAAGGAAACCCAGTGAACACTTACCGGAAGTAGAGCCGCTGGGGTGTTGGAGAGACACGTGTCTCTCCAACACCCCAGCGGCTCTACTTCCGGTAAGTGCTCACTGGGTTTCCTTCAACACCTAGTTGCCCTAAATATATATATATATATATCACACACATCTCCTTCCCTCCCACAGCTTCACATTTGTAAGTCAAAAACTAAGGATAAGAAGTAGACGTGAATTTTATTTTAGAGGGCCAAAAATCTAGTTTAATTCGTACTATTTTATTTTGTAAAAAGAATTTAATGTGCGCTGAAATGGTGTTTAAATTTTTTATCATTATGACTGCTTACATTCGCACAGTATGCGGGAGTTCAAATTGACTCAGGTTAAGCCCAAAAACTTAATATCCCAGATGAAATTTCCGAAGTTAATCCCCTTCATTCTAACGATTCTCAAGGAAAATCTGCTACTCGGAAACTCGTCGAAGATCACGCGATTCATTAACTCACATGGACTGAAATACGTAATGGAAAATTCTACCCTCGCCTCAATTTCGAAACGATTTCCAAATATTTCCGAAAATTGCCCTTTTAAAGAGGCAACTATATAACGAGGTAGGATGCAGATGTCACACGGCGGAGAAGGCTTTTTACGCTCTTCCTATTTTACTCGGGCGCAGTCCGCGAAATGACGACCGAGCGCATAAAAAAACCAAATAATAAAAAAATAGGAATAGGGGCGCAGATTGGCCGAGGGAACGGCCAGAGTCACGGGGGCGATATCGGATCCCTAACAACCTTCGCGCACTCCGGCCGCCGGAGCAACCTTCGCCCAACGCCCACGCCGAGGATACGTGCACCCTTCCGACCCCCTTCTCTCCCCACCCTCCACCTCCACCCTTCCAGCGCCGGAACGCTCGCAAAACACCCACTCGCAACCTACGCGGAACCCTCTCTTCACCCCGCCCACTCCCAACCCACCCACACGCTCTCTCTCGCCCCCGCCATACACTCGCGCGGGGACGATCACCCATCCCCTTAATAAAAAAACCATCTCCGGCCGCAACGAGTGTCGTCGCACGGCCACCGAAAGACTATCCGAAGGAATAACATGCGAACGCTCGCTGCGGCCTTTGGAAAACATGGCTACTCTTCGCTTCTGTTCTCTCGTCGCTGGTTCGAAACAACTCCTCGCAGGTGCCCATGGCCGTTAGGCGCGTTTCGCTTCCAGCGTGAGCGCCTATTGTCATCTGTCTGTCAGTCCGTCCGTCCGCATGTTTGTTCTCGGCTTCTACTGAACGGATTTTCATGAAATGTGATATTAAGGACTTTCAATCAAATATAAGAAGAAAATCGCAAAAATGAATCACGTAATCCAATCAGGGGTACCACTTTACTGGAGATAAAAAATGAACTTTCCGTCATATCTCGTCAAGTATTGCTCATATCAAAATATTTTTCAAATAAAAGTTGTAGAACTGGTAAGGAGGAGTATTTCCTTTCCTATACATTTTTATCATAGAAGTAGCCGTTATCGAGAAAATCAAACAAAAACGTCTTAAATAGAGTTGAACTTAGGAAATTTCTTGCATGGTTACTTCTTCATTGTTGCTAACATAAACAATCTCACAAACAAACGTTTAATTTCCTCAAGTGTGCATGGAATATTTTAAATGGGAAGAAAATCGATTATTTACGATGAAGAGAAGAACTTTAAAACGCTATTTCCCTTACGTACAGGTATATCATTTCTTTCTAATATTACAATGCACGAAACGCGCCCATTTGTGATACGCTGTACACTTTCCTAACCTGTTTTAATCAATTTTCGGAGTGCTGGGCACCCGCGTATATGGAAATGTAGGATCACCTTCGAACGTATTACTGATCTCGCATAATATAAGACGAGGCAACATTTCCTACGTGAAGGCGGGTTTCCACCAAACCGACAAAACAGCAACAAAACGGAGACTCAGTCGAGTTTCTGTTGTTGCCGTTTTGTTTCCGAAATTAGAAACAGTTTGAAAAACAGTTTGGAAACTCAGAGTCGTCGGCGACTGTCGGGGTGAGTCCCGCTCCGAAGCGGAAAGATCAAAAGGTTTCCGTGTTTCTGGGAACACAGTCCGTTTGGTTGAAACTGAGAGTTGCCACCAAGAGTTAGGGCAGAGAAAATTTTTATAAAATACTCACCCTGTTATTTCTTGTATTGATTCCGTATTTGTTCTCTTGTTCTTACTATATTTTGTAATGCATTGATTGTATGTGCCTTATTTTTCCTGAGCAATTCAATATCCAAAAGAACACACACATGCGCACACAAACTAATACTGTTTTCATGAGAAATTTTGTAAAAAAAAGGGGCAAAAAAGGGAAACGATTTGAGTAGGGTTTTCGGCTTTAAGTTTTTCTTGATGACTCCCTACAATATCATGCTGTTGAATTTCATTGCTCGCATATCAGTAGTTAGTTGTAGAAGAACCCCTACAGAGCCCTCATATCCAACAGTACGTGAAAGTACTGTAGTGATTCTCAATACAGATTTGTGGCAAGTAATCGACATAATTATTAGTCAACTTGAAAAAGTATTTATTTACTATTATTTCACATAATTCGTTTAGAGTATGTAAGTACAATTAATTAAGCAAAGCGCGTTTACCAAGGAACTTGGCCTACCTCTGATATTACATACTCACTATACTCATCTCTGATTTCTTTGGCTTCCTGTGATGGTTTTCTTGCTACATTTGTAAGGGGCAACATTGACTGAAGTGGTTCTGAATGTTTTCTCCATGATCCCTCGCTTATTGTCGCGGTGTCCAAATCTTCCACATCAAGCGTACCTGATGGATTGTAGATAATTTTTGACTGTGCACATCTACGTAAGTAATTATGCAGAAAAACGCTGGCCAATACAACTTTTTCCGCTTTTTGGGGTTCCAGTAGCATAGGCTTACGGAGGACCCGAAATACAGATGCCAATATTCCAAATGTGTTTTCTACAACTCTTCGGGCCCTACTCAGACGATAATTAAAAATTCGTTGCCTTGATCCACGCTCTTGAGGCCCGACGAACGGTTTCATTATATTTGGTAATAAGGGAAAGGCGTCATCCGCCACAAAAATATATGGGACAAGCGTATCTCTTCCAGGTAGTGCTGACTCCTGCGGCAGGTTGAGCAGTGATTTATCCAAAGTTTTTGCGAATCCCGATATACGACCTTGGCATCCAATGTAGACAAAAGTAAAATTATAGTTAGCATCAACTATGGCGAATAAGACTATACTAAATGTTCCCTTGTAGTTAAAAAATTCACTTCCGCTGAACTTGGGTGACTGTATTATAACGTGCTTGCCGTCCATGCTACCCAAACACATTGGAAAATTCCAAACTGTGTTAAAACAGTCTGCAATTTCTTTCCAGCCTTCAGAAGTTTCGGGTCCTAATATATATATATATATATATATATAAATAGTTACAAATCAGGTTAAGTAATACATTGTAAGAAAATATTATTATATTCAAAGTAATAAGCAAGGAATAAGTGATGGAAATCCGAAATGGAAAACAAAGTTTTCAGGTCTATTTTTGTGATTTAGAGAATTTTCATTTAAAAATCAGTTGATACGCTACAGGTACAAATGTTTGAAATATATAATTTAACTTTGCAAAACAATAGTTCGTCCACATCGTTCGTCAAGTTTGTTAGCCCACGGAATCGGCAGAAGAGAGGCAAAAGATTTGATTACATAATGTAATCAAATCAAAATCAATTGTTTTTTTTGAACATATATGTAAATATGCCTCATATATTTCAGGGTACCGATTCATCATCAGACAGCATTGGGAGCCAAAACACACCAACATATATCCCAATTGGAAAAGACGTGCTCGTCAATGGAGAGAAAAATGAGCAACCAGAGTTGGAAAATGCTGAAGAGGCGAATGCAATCAACAGAACGCAGTTTCAAGTGGTCAAAGAGGTCGAAACGGCACAAGCTCAAGAGGCCGAAGAAGTTAACACAGCAAATGAGGCAAAAGAAGTCAACACAACGGGGGCCAACACGGCTGAAGCTTAAGGAATAAAAGAGTTCAAGAGAGCAGAAGCAAATATCAGAAATCCGGTCTTTTCAAATCCCAAATCTAGCTACAAAAAACCAAAAACGAATGTTACTGATAATAAAAAAAGGGCTGAAGAGGCCTTCGCTATGATGAAATCAGTCTACCAGATGAACGAACAGCGTGAGCGTGATGAATACGACGTATATGGCGAACTGGTGGCCCACAAAACCCGTGGTTTGAAAACGGAATTTTCCAAAGCCAATGTGCAACACTTGATTAATAATATTTTATACTAAGTCCAAATTGGAATGTACGATGTTTCCATACATTCACCTGTTTTCTCTAGTGAACCGTCCATTTGTGCTTCATCTATTCAGTCAACATCGACAGGTGATAGTGATATTTTGCATTGGGTTCTTGCGACCTCCTTTGGGATCGATGGAAAAAAGTGAATTATTTTAATTATTTTTCGAAAACGATCAATGGGAAAAATACCTATGTAAATTGTTTATTAATTTAAAATAAATAAATAAAGTAATAACATGATAATGCTTAATTCTTGTATTTTTCTGTACTTACCTTTATATAATTGTGGAGAACATCACAAAGGGCGTCGCATACTTCAGGCACAATCCGTGATACTGAAGACTTCGTTACTTGACATAAATACATTAAACTTTGATAGCTGTCACCGATAGCTAGGTATCTCAAAGTGATAGCCAGTCGATACTTCACAGAAATGGCGTCTCTGTAATTTGTATTTTGTTTGCAAATGTTCCCGCCAATTAGAGTTATCAATTCTTCAAAATCGCTGCTTGACATTCTAACAAAATTATGGAACGACGATCGCAGCTCCCCATGCAACCCAATGTCATCACGTCTCAAATCGTCCAGCATTTCCATTGTTCCATAATTTCTTCGCCTTTTTAACGGCGATCTCTCCCAATAACTTGGTTCTCTTCGTCTTCTTTCTTCGTCTAGCACAATAAATCCACAAGCAAGGAAAAAAAATCATCTTCACTGTTGGAGGACATATTAACTCTCTGGTGGAAATTGTTGACAACAAAAACAAAACTGCAACTACTTGAAAGTCAGTTTGGTTGAAACTAGGTTTCCGTTTTGCAACTGCGGACTTGTTTCTGTTTCCATTTTCGAAAACAAAACTCCGGCTCAACTGTGTCTCTCTGGTGGAAACCCGCCTTGACGGACCGCATTCGCAGTTGCGAATTCTTCGACGGGTCGCTTAAGAATCTAACTTAGAGGTTATATTCGTTTAAGTCAGCGGTTTCCAAACTTTACAAATCTCTATCCAACCATCACCACAAAAATGTCTTAGCGCCCCCCCCCCCCCTCCCCCCCCGTATATCACGTTCAATCAAAGTTCATAAACAATACCTACTGCCTCTACAAATGCAATTTATATAGCCACTTTGAGAAAAATATAGATGCAAACGATACTACCTAGCCACATGAAGGCTAGAATTCGGCGGCTGCATATTGTAAGTCTCACGACTATGACTGTTAAACAGACAACAAATATAATGTCATATCTTCTGCGCACCCGACTTACCAACTACCATCTCACAGGAGGGCACGCCCCACATTTTGGCAACCAGTGATTTAAGTGAAAATGAAACCTTAAAAAATTTCCAGCGCTAAAGTTTCGACATTCGACATTTTCGCTAACAAATGTGGTCATTTTTGTGAATCGTTTTCCACGTTAGATCCGAAGGGGGGAGAGGGGAGGGGGGTGAAGGCTACCCACTCACGATCTAAAGTCAATGAAATTCCGTTGTATTTTTAACACTTTGCAACGGATAATTTTTGAAACAATAATTCCTACTCTTATATGGTATATGAAAAAATTGTTTAAAATGAGTCTAACGCAGCGGTTGTACGTAAGCATAGGAAGGTGCAATTCGGCTGCCTGCGTCCGCCATCGAGTATATCGAACAAAATTTCATTCATTTAACGTTCGATGGCGTTATGGCTAGTAATGTGGGGAAGAAAGTTTTCCTTTTCTGCAAAGGAAACCATTGTTTCTGCATCAAAGAACTGTTATTATGCTACAACGTTTAACGCTTCTAATAATATTTCTGAAACCAAGCCCTTAAATTCAAACCTTTTATTTGATTTTCTCAGGCTAATGAAACAGATTTATTAATTTGGGAAATACCGCCTTCAAGCTTTTTCCTGTAACTCTTTCTTAATCTTTTCAGGACAAATTCATTAAGAAATGCAATCGCGGGACAAACCTATTTTTCCGTTTCTTCATTTAAGCACTCAAGATATAGACGAAGTTTTGAGGCCCGTGAGTGCTACGTCATAGGATATCAGAGTGGCGCACACACCGGGTCCGGACCCCCATCTTCCCGCTTGCAAATTGTGATTTTTCTCAACTGTGGAAATTATGGGCACCGTCAGAGAGGAATAGGATACGGTTTGCCCCATTTGTTTTTAACATAAATATAATTAATAATGCAATACGTGACATTGATATAACTTGCATACAACTTTTGTGCTTGTCAAATATTTCGGACCCCCCCCGAGAGAATCCTGTGTGCGCCACTGTGGGATATAAGGTTGGAGTGAAGATGAAGTGTTTACGAAGCAAGCGGATATGGCGTCAGTGATCGCGATGGGGATGGGGGAGAGAATGAACTATGTCGAAATTAAATTCTTCCACATTTGTAACATTTAAAAAAGTTACCAACAAGCAGAGCTTAGTAAAAAAATGCTCTTTGCACGCAAATGAATGTTTAGATGACAACGACGAAAATAAAATGCAATTGCAATCTCAGTGAATATCGTCACTCAAAAGTTTTAATATCCAGAGGATAAGAACACATGGGCAGAATTTATAAAACGCAACTTTATCAGGAAAATTAGAACGTGAAAAAGGAATCCATACATAACGAAATTTATCGAGTATCTGTTTCATCCAGAAAATTGATAAATAAATTAAAAATTAGATTTCCCCACGTATAATTTGCCAGTGATGTTTATCTTGTAAAAATCCATCAGCATCATCGCAGGTATTCCGTTCGTAGACAGTTCCCTGATTATTCTTGGTTAAACATGGTTCTCCACATATTCCTGCTTTCCGCTATCTTCTTCATTTCTCGGTAGTTCTGTTTCCCCTTCAAGTCGTCAATCTTTCCTCGTTTTTTGTTATTTGTCCACTTTATCTTCAGCATTATTCTCCATGTCCACATTTCGAAGCATTTCAAGTATTATACACAAGGAAAAACACTATGCAAGTTCCAAGAAATTGTGGAATTTACAGTGTTTTAATTGTCTATGCCAGGGGTCGGCAACCTTTTCTATGTTGCGGGCCAGATTCGCTGTTGAGAATACTTCGGAGGGCCGCATTGGAAATCACGAAAGCTTCAGCGGGAGGAATGGGCGCTTAAATCAGAAGATAACTAGAGAGTTTGTGGTTTTATATTCGTGAAAATCAATTCTAATTAGTTTACTACCGTTAATACTCCATCAGAAAAGGTCCTGAGACAATAATTTCAATAATAAATATGTAACTGACTTAGTTAAATTGTACCGATCACTTTTTTACCATGGCTTCGCGGGCCGCATAAAGTGCTCTCGGGGGCTCGCGGGCCGTAGGTTGCCAATCCTGGCCTATACTATGGAACGATTCCACAAAGTTACGCCTTCTACCGCTAAATTTACGTTCCAAGTATTTTATATTATTCTTCTCAACTGTTCATCTTTCTGCTCCATACAAAGCGATACTGCATAAATTTAATTTTATCAATTTTTTATGCATGTATTTCTTAATAGTCCTCGTTAGTAGAAGTTTCCTTCTTTTTAATGCTGTTTTTTCTTTCGCTATTCTAGTCCTTATTTCATCGGTGCATTTTGCATCTGTTTTTATGATTCTTCCAAGGTATTTACAATTTGAAACTTATACTAATAGCTTTTTACCAATACTTATGTTCAAGTTTTCTTCTTTTCTCGATATTTGCATCATCTTGGATGTTTCGATAATTATTTTCATTCCGTGTTTTCTATCTGTTATTACTAGTTTATTAGTCACTTTTAGAGTTCCTTTCTCTTTCTTGATAAAAGTACTTGCTCATCTTCTTCCTTGACTTTTCTTATAATCTTTCATCCAATCTTGAAATCTCCTTTGCATTCTAGCACTTATTGCATACACATTTCTTCATATATATTTAACAGAACTGGCGATAGGCAATCAGCTTTCTCCAATCTGACCTTCACAACTTGATTCACGCCTAGATTTTTATCAGTATCCTACCTTTCAAACCTACACCTATAACCTTTATCCTCATCAGAAATACGTAATTTATTCTATCAAAGGTCTTCCGTTAGTCGAAGAAACATCCGCAGCAATCATGGCTTACCCTATTACCCTTTCTAATATGATTCAACTACTCAGAATCTCCGATTCATCATCTTTTTTGAAACCGAATTCATTTCTCTTATCATTTTTCTGTTTTTTTCTCTAGCCTTTCAGCAATCATTCTTGTGATGATCTCCGACAATAGGTAAAGATATATATTCTCCATTCACCTTTATGCTTTTTTCATCCCAGTCTAGCGTTTTGAAAACTTCCTCTAGAACTGCTGTGAATAATTTAGGGGACATAGTATCTCGTCTCACTCCCTTTTCGGTATTAAGGGCACTCATTTCTTCATGCAGCTGGAGAGATGTTTTCGCATTTTCGTAGATATTCTTGATCAAGGTTATGTACGTTTCTTCTACTCCTTGTTTCTTCAGTGCACGTAACACCGACGAAGTTCTGATAGAGTCGAATGCTTTCTCGTAGTCGATGAAGCACATGCTTAAAGGTAAGTCGTACTCGTTACTACTGATTACCTCTCTCACGACTTGGATGTGGTCCATCGTATTATATCCACTGTGAAATCCGGCTTTTCTCTGGGTTGGGCGGAATCAAAGTGGTTTTGAAGGCGCATAATATTTTGGTGAATATTTTGTACACTGTTTGGAGTAAGATGATCGGTCTGTAGTTATTCAAATCTTCTTTGGAACCTTTCTTGTGAAAAAGGATGATTCTTGCATAATTCCACGTTTCCGGTATCATTTTCTTTATATATGTACACAAACTTAAAGTTCTATTTCATTTTTGGGCACAAAAAGTATTAGTTGTCCTTGTGAGTTATTTCCAGCAATTTGTATGTATTGGCTAAAATTCTACCATCTCAGATTACCTCCGTTATGACTCGCGATGGATTTTGTGACAAATGAGCCATTTTTCGGGTGGTTGTTATTTCTTCTCTCGTGTTCTTTATTATCAATTTAATTATATTTATATTTCATTGTACTTTTGCAAACATAAAAACCTGGAGGTTACTGCAAAGTAAATTGTATTCTTCCATTCTTCTAATTATTATCCAAATAAAGCAAATTCTGAAGGGTCTCCACTAGGCCCGGTTTTCCTTAATTTGAGGCACAATATTATTTGTTCTATTCATATTAAATTCGGATCATTTTCGTCATAATTTTGGATAATGTAAAGGACTCGGAAGGGAAGTGCGCGCCATATTAATAACTCATTTCTTTTCGTAAGTAACCAAATTTTGTGAAGATTCTTGCTAAGGGACCGTAATAGTTTATATGCAAAATCATATTTGTATCACTTCTGGCCATTATAAAGGATGACATCTTGATGTCAAAAGATTATTCCGAAGATAAATGTTTTTAAATAATGCATAATTAATTGTAGTAATTACAAGATATAACTTTCATAAATATTGCGCCCTTTAACTGATAAACAGAAAACGGGTCGAACTTTTTAATTAAAGGGACCAGATATTGGAAGTTCGTCGAACAGCAAATGTATCACAAAATTTAAAAAAATAGAAAATGAAAAAAACTAACACCATCGAACAGTTTTTTGTGATTTTTTCCCTAAGCTTTTCCTTTTAACATAGAAAACGGTAATTTTATTTCTGATTTAGACAATTTTTACTTCCAAAATTAGGTGAATAAAAACAGAAAGGGCGGTTACTTTGAGGAATTATTTTAATTCGGCTGGAGGAATAAACAATGGCCAAAGAAATCACTGATTACCACAATGATAGGCTGAGAATAGGCGAGGAAAATGAAGAATTTCAGAGATGCTATATACCAGGAATCGGCATCATTTTCTAGGTTTCGGGCCTGCGAATGCTTCAGCAGGCCTTGTTCGAGTTTATATCGTACGTTACTTTAAAGATTCCGAGGTATCACATATACGAAAATAAAGTATAAACATATTTAGCGTTAAAATTTCAACATTCAAAGTTTTATAACCGTAATTTTAAGGGACAAATAATAAATTTTCAGAGTGAAACTTTGCGGATATCTTATTCATCGCAGATTCGCGGACCGCATGCAACGCTCTCGAAGGCCGCATGCGGTCCGCAGGTTGCCGAACACTGCAGAGGTAGGCAACTAATTTCCAAAAAAGAAAATACGAAGCGAAATGCAATGACAAAAATTGGAGAACGGGCGCAGAGAGCGAGGCGTGGAGGTGCGAGCATTATAAGTGGCGAATTTCGAATTTTTAGGATCATCGTGTCCGAATGATGAGGTAAATAACAAATGCAGGAACAAGAAAAGGGAAAAGCGAGAGGTGAAGAGAAAAAAGTTATCGCTAGGATGTAAACGTGACTAAATATAAGGGCGCTCCTCTAACAGAGACATTTGTGGTCTGCCGGATGAGCGGCAAAAATGAAGGAGGGGTTACATTTAATCGCTAGAGAAATTGGAGGGAAAGCTACGCATGAGAAAAAAATTGCCCTCAAGACATGAACCGCTGCAAAAGCAACGAATGGCGGAGTGGAAGAAATAATGAATAACCAACGAAAATTATATTTTTTTAATGTCACATAAAGAACGGATTTATTTTATTGACGCCAATGGAGAAGATCCGCACGCCTAAAAACCGCAAACATCCTGAATTCGAGCGGTCCCGACAATATGGGACGTGGGTTTCCAGGGCTAATCAAATCACGTTCATTAAACGCTTAATATGTCGCATAGCTATAAATATAATACAAACAGATAACCTTTAGGACTTATATTAGGCGTAGGATATACTCCGTTAATATTACGACTATCCTTGGTCCAAGATCATCTCTAAATGCCGCAAAAATCCACAAATCGCTTTTAACCAGAGTATTGCGGATTTTCGATCTCCAACTGTAATATATATTTATCCCGATAAGAACAATGTAAACGTTGTGCGATACGGCCGATAAGAGAAAGAGAGAGAAAGAGGTGAGTCGACTGAGAGTGCGATGTAGCGGCAAGTAGTAATAGTAACATGACGGGAAGCACGAGGCGAGACGCATAATTCGAGGAGAGAGAGGAAAAAAGTGGAGGGAGAGAGAACGGGGAGGCTGAGAGAGAGGGAAGTAGAGAGGGAGATGGAAGAAGAGAGGGAAGGAGAGAGGGAGAAAGTGATGGAGGGAGGGAGGAAGTGATGGAGGGAGGGAGAGAAAGAGGGAGGGAGTTAGAGAGGGAGGAAGAGAGAGGGAGGAAGAGAGAGGGAGGAAGTGATGGAGGGAGGGAAAGACAAAGGAAGGGAGAGAAAGACAAAGGGAGAGAGAGAGGTAGCAAGGGAGGGAGAGGGAGGAAGAGGTAGGGAGTGATGGAGGGGGGGATGGACAAAGGGAGAGAGGAAGAGATGGAGAAAGGGGAGGGAGAGAAAGACAAAGGGAGGGAGGGGGAGAGAGGTAGCAATGGAGATAGAGAAGGAGGGATGAAGTGAGGGAGGGAGGAAGGAAGGGAGGAAGAGAGGGAGGAAGGGAGGAAGAGAGGGAGGGAGGAAGAGAGGGAGGGAGGAAGAGAGGGAGGGAGGAAGAGAGGGAGGGAGGAAGAGAGGGAGGGAGGAAGAGAGCGGAAGATAGGGAGGGAGGAAGAGAGAGAGGGATGTAGAGAGAGAAAGAGAAGAGCGAGAGAGGGAGAAAGGATAGAGGGCGAGGTAAGAGTCACAAACGCGATTTGACGCAAGAATAAGACGGTGTGAGAAGTAGGGAGAGAGGGAAGATTAGAGAAAGAGGATGGAGTGAGGCGAGGGAATGATAGGGGAGTGGAGGTTGGAAGAAGCGTAACTATGAGGAGGGATGGAAGAAATAGGGGAGGGAGGGGGCGGTAGAGAGGCGGGAGCGGGGTCCGGGGGGAATCGAAAATCAATACGTCCGTGGCTCTTCACAACCACCGTTCCACACAACTCCGCCTTGCTCTACTCCCCACCGCCGCCGCTATCCCAGACTTCCACCCCCACAATGCGCCATCGCCACCCCTCTCCCCTCCCTCCCTCCGTTTACGCGCCCTGCCCTGTAGAACGCCCGCCGCTCCGATCCCCTGAGAATCCACCCACGCGCCCACCTCCGCCGAAACTGCCCCCTTTCGCCCCTAGCGCGACTCCCTGGTCTAATGGGTAATCTTCATGGCTTTCCTGAGGTTCAAATGCGGCGTTACCACGCCTCCGGAATGGGTGCGCAAGCGAGCAGGTACATGAGAGAGAGGGGGGATGGCATAGTGGTCCACGCAGCTTCCCGAAGAGCCCTCTCTCGGGGACGGTAGGGCGCGCACCATTAGTCCATCTCCGCCTCCTTCCCCACAGCCTGAATCCTTTCTGCCGCTCCCCTTCCACGCCTCCCTCCGAAACGCACCCACATGTGCGGAACACGCCTTCTCCACCTAAATCTATGAATCCTCCGGAGACGCCGGAGCCTCCGGTTCGTGTCTCGTGCTGCGAATTACAACGTTGCCGTTAATACGACTCGTGTAGTTATATTTTTTACGACCGGATTATTTTACCCAAAAGCAAAGAAACTTGGATGAAAAGATGGGAAGCGATCGTAAAAAACGACCAAACCACGTGATCGCCACCACTGACGTCTCAATTATTTATCCCGCCCATAAACACAGGCCAGCCCTGTGAATCCCTTCTTCCTGTTGGACTATTTGCTTCTTCAAATCACTTCTTCTGCTGAAAAGTGGAGGCGTCGAATCCTTAAAGGTATTATGAACGCCGCGTTAAAAAACATCACAGAGGAACGATGCTAAAATAGCCATTCTAATGTAAATTCATTCCCTTTCAGAAAGTCTTCTTTCAAAAAATTTATTAATTACCAGGGTAGGTAACTGTGCTTTCTATAAACGTGAAAAAATTGTGTTATTAATTTTGCTCTTTCGCGGCCTTTCTATGCTTATTTTAAACAAAACAAAAAATCCTTGAAAAATTCTTTCAATCTCTAAATTTAAATTGTTAAACTATGTGGTGTGGTGGACAATTGATTCTCTTTTTAGAATCTAAGCTGGGTGAATAACAGGAGAGTGATTCCCACGAGGGACGTTATTAGGTAGATTTTGATGTGCTGCACCCCCTACCACCCACCAGTCTGGTGATTTGCTGGGTATCACGTAGATGTAGAAATAACCACCGATGAATGCAGGGGCGTTTTTAATGTAGGTGCAATCGGTGCGCCACACCGACGAGTCCCTCATATTGCGGGCCCCACAATAATTCACGGATGGCACGACCCGTGCGCCTATTCTTGCTCGGAAGCTTTCCTTTGCGATGGTAACTATCGGAACCTCTGACATGAAATAATTCTTCCTCTGATAAACAAATAAAATTACAACTTAGCATTTTCCAGTGTTTAAACGTCGAAAATAGTTTTAATTTTGTTCATCACGGAACAGTTCCACAAAGTTACGCCCACCACCGTTAATTTAATTCTTCCTCTATTTGCACTTTCGGCACCTTATCTTAAATTAAATTAATTGCATAAATTAAAATTTAGAAATTTTGAAGATGAAAGTTCGAATTTATATAACTGATCCGAACGAATGGGCTCCCAAAGAAAACTGCACCGAGCAGTTTGAATTCCTAAAAACGCCCTCGGATGACAGCTGCTTTCTATCCGAAATGTGTACCTGGTTTTCCAACCTATTTGTAATTATTGGAGCAGCTTACTTAACCAATCAGATTACGTGCATAACACGCACTTGGTAATCCTCTTTCGAATCAACCTAAAACCTAAAAATTATAAACGCGTAACGGGCGAAGATACTTCACAAGCAAAAGAAATGACACACGAAGTCGAAACAGTTGTCGCCTTAACGTTGCCTCGTGTCAACCTGAAAATCACGATCGGATGACTCAGAATGTTTATTTTCAATCAAACCATCGTCGGAGGAAGTGATAGGATTGCCTTGATTCTAGCAAACCTATTGCTCCTATCCCCATGCGAATTGGAATAGCTGCTCTAAACGCTCCGAATAATTTAGTTTCGTCTATTTGTCATAAAATACCCAAATCCTACCTCCAACATATAATAAATAAATTAGAATGAAATCTCCTGATGATAAACAGTAGTCATAGATGAAAAGGAGACTTTTTCATAACGTGCTAAGCAAAATGGGATTTCACCTTCTAAAACAAGATCACGTCGAACAGTGTACAACGCAGTCGCCACATGTGACGAAGAATCCTCTGACTTAATGAATGGATATTCAACGTCATTCATGTTTTTTTCTAATTTTTCTGTGAAAGAAAATACTGCCAACGGTCCCGTTCAAGGTGAAAGATGCAATCATAAATATTTTCTTATGCGATGGGTTTATTATACCTGCCCATTCGTAGTGACGTTGTGTTTTTCTTCATAAATAGGTAATATTTATTCATTATGACTAATGATAACAAAATAAATTTCTGGACAAATAACTGACAAATAGCAACGGGTAATTACCATAATACAACCTCACATACACTCTCAAAAGATTCCGCATTGTTTTTTTTATTAAAACTGCATATATTTTTAAATCACGAGAGAGCACGTTAACGAGTGTACCACAAGTTTGGCGTTTATGAAAATCCTGTTGAACAGCGATACCGAACTTTCTTTCAGACTTCCTCATTCTCTCTCTCCTCTCGCATCTTTTCTCCCCTCTCCTCCCCATTTTTTCGCTTCCTTTTCACGTTACTACGTTTCCGAAATCCACCCCACTCGAAATATTCTAAGGTGCAAAAGCTAATGAACCTCGGCCACTAGGTCGAGCGTTCGAGATCGGTTTGAGGCAGCGCATCGAACCGGTACCGAACCGAAGACTCGAACCGAAAAAAACATATTTTTGGGCGGAGCGCAAACGAACCCGAACCGAAAACCGATCTTGAAGAATAAACAATTTTGAAAAACTTTTTCCACCTGATGATGCTACTGTGTAGCGAAACAATGGTCGTGATTTATTAATAAAATAAAATTACGGAGAAAATACCAAGTTTTCCTAAGTTGTTTATTCTCCGAGATGGATAAAAATTCCCCAAAACAATGCCTCGAAGAACGGATTTTACCGAAAATCGATACTTATTTTGTTCCCTTTTTCGGTTCGTATAAATAGTGAAAGTGAAAGGCGGGATTTTCCCGCCGCTTAGTAATCTTCTGAGTTCAAATGCCCATCGCCTCCCTCACACTCCCAAACCCTGTCGCCATGGGGTCCAAACCCTCAACTCCCTTGGGTCGTTTCACGAATACGACCTTAAAGTCGACCGACTTCCGGCAATTCCATGGGGGAAATGACGAATTGTTCACATTTAAACGAGGAAACGAGCAAATAAAAAGCGGAATCTGAAACGTGGACGTATCTTTGCATTTTTATTGTAAACATAAAAATATCCTTCATCATTTGAAACCGCAATAAAAATTACTCAAGATTCCCGCTATTAAAATAAACGAATAAAAGGTTTGTATCAGTTGCAAAGAAAAGGATGTGGGCTGCATTTCCCACGGATATAAACTTCCTCAATGCTTTAAAAACATCAAATTTTCTACCACTGCTAAATTTCATTTAAATAAAACCAACAGCAATCGTCGTTTAATTCCTTCGAAAAATTAATTTTACGTGGATCAATAAAGTTGGAAATATATAAATAAATAAATTCCGATGTGCGTAACTCATTAACTACAATGGGTCAAATCGGGAGATCTAACATAATTGCTTTTCATGGTAATTTAGACTTGTTATATTAAAATGTCCGCAACGGCATCCAGTTTTTCAATGGTCATCATCTTTGCTAGTGAAATTGAATTGCTACAATTCTTTAATACATTGTCCTTTACGTTAATACCGATAATGTACTTGGCGTAAGCTATGATCCCCAAATAGGAAGCAGAAAATAAATTTTCTGTGGTAATTTTTATTCCTGTTGATCATAAATAGCACATTATCATTTTAAGGATATTTCGAGTTGCACAGGCCTAAAATTAAAAAAATTCAAATTTGGCAATTGAACTGTGTCAACGAGAAGTCCTCCGTCCTTCTAGGCTATAAAATACAATTCACAGTAAATTAAGTTGATTGATAGCAATTACTCAAAAAGTATCAATAGAAAGGATTTCATATTTTTATGCAGATTGTATTACTTTAAAAATTTGTAATGACTTCAAGTTTTAAGCAGTGGTGGAGTTAGGGCCGCCCCAACATAGGTGCGGGGCCCAGAGCAAATCGACCTATACGGGGCCTCGTTATCATTAACCGCCAAATTAAATTTAGACTTTCCTTGCGGTAATATAGAAGCGCGGGGCCTCTGAAATCGCGTGGCCCGGGGCGGTCGCCCCGATTCACCATGCCCTAGGGACGGCCCTGGGCGGAGTGAGTAAAAGAATA
This sequence comes from Uropetala carovei, assembly GCA_036926305.1. NCBI lineage: Eukaryota > Metazoa > Arthropoda > Insecta > Odonata > Petaluridae > Uropetala > Uropetala carovei. Next base: position 393,050 of record JAXCHB010000027.1, read on the forward strand.
GTACATGGAAAAATTTTTCGTCTTCTTGTAAGTAGAGACACATAAGAACATTTAAGTCAGCGTTCGCTTGAATACTTTGTGACGGAACCTTGACAAAAGCAGAAATTATCAGTGGTACTGGACATTGAATTATCGAGCTAATCTTACTGTAGGATGCCAAGTGATAATCGAGACCATGCCATACGATCATTCTTACCACAAAGCAGCCGTCCTCTGTGGTCATCCACCGACCTTTGATCCAGAAAAATAATATGCACCTACAATTTCCAAATGTTTTATCGCTATTGGTTTTATCAAATTTGTTAATAATACTATGCAGTCTACTGGTCTGCGTGTGCGTCTTTATGTAATAAGTCGTAGATTTCATTGTATCCGTTTACTCTGTGAAGAACTTACCTTTCCTAATGGCGTTGTGTGCAAGAGAGAGACAAGAAAAGACGTCGATGCCAGGAATTTTTTCAAAAAGGAATGGATTGCCCTAAAAATTAACAAGGACGATAAACATTTTTGTTTTCTTTACGGTACACAAAATGCGTTTATTTTTTAAGCAGAAGCGCAAGTGTCATTACGGGATGAAGGTCATTCTTAATAACCTAAGCGCACAAGATAAGGAGACGAAATCATACGAGCGACGGCGCACCTGGAAAACCCCACCGACATCCTAGTCCGAATTCCGTTTGTCTCTGTCTTTTGCACGAAAATCTGAACGGAATGAAAACTAAATGCGAAAAAAACGAAGTACGTTAATTTCGAGATATAGAGCAATACATTCAATGTACGGAATCGCGAAAATCGTTTCTCACAATCGGAAAACCTGCTTGCGGAGATGTTTAACAAATCGATTCGCGCCGTGCCTAATGCATGAAAACTGACCCACTGACCCATTTTAAATGCCAATGCGAGACGGAGAGCGTCGAACGAGCAACCTCTCTCGAATCGCAACACGGTTATTGTTTTACCTGAACGAGATCCTCTTAAAGACGTTTTTTATCGTCGATACTATTTCAGGACTCCCCCTCCCGTATTTCCAACCGCGAAATAAACTAATGGGTGCCTTAATGTATTCTCGACCTATCAGTGACGCAGTCCCATCATCGAATCTGGACGAATGCAATAATAAATACCGGAAACGTAACAAATCGAGTTCCCGGAAGAAATCTACGCGATATTTTTTTCGCAAAAAAATCCGAACATACGTTCGCTAACGCTATCGTAACCGATATGGCATTCCGGCAGAAAACTCTGCTACTTACGGGGAGGGGGAGGGTTTATCTCTTCCTAAATGGATTCGGATCTCGCTTGGGAAATCCTACCTTATCTTTCCCTTTACCTACCCCTCCCGTCGCCAAACCTTTTCTCCCTGCATCTCTCCCTCTATCAATCTTTCCTTCCTTCGTCATCTTCAGCTCCTTTCGGCGTCGCGACCTTCAATACGGAGCATAGGCAGTCAAAGCGACCGAAGAAGGGACAATGGACGGCGAAGAATCCAGCGACCACCTCACGCACATCGACGACATGAGACGGAATTCCTACCCTCTATCTAATCTTAAGAAGCAGATGGAGATATAGAGAGAGGTGTGTGTGTGTGTCTGTGCAAGGAATGAACCAATTGGAAGCCGAGAGCGGCGTGGGACGTCTGACGAAGCTAAACACTGCAGCGTCCGACATACGATCCGTCAGCCGCGCGGGACGGCACTGGGGCCATCCATCCCTCCCTTTCTCAATTCCCTCCTCTATTCCCCACATTAAATCCGCTAAACCTCCCTCTTCGCACACATTCGCAGCCTCTCCTCTTCCATCCCTCAAATTCGACCCTCCTTCCCCCTCCCCTCTCTCCCGTTTCAGTGCCAGCAATCCTCTCTTCCCCTCTCCTTCCTCGACATCCCAGTCCTAGAGAGGCTGGGATGGGTGCGGGAGAGTACGTCACTTGCGAGTTGAACACGGTAACTCCAGTTGCGGTCGATATGCCAGCCTCTCACTTTCTCTCTTTCTCTCTCTTTCGCTCACACTATCTAAACGCTTCTCTTACAGTAAAAATCATTATGTACTTCTCCTCTATCTCCATTTAACAGCCTTAGTAATGTAAAAAAATTTCAGAATAAAGCACTTCGACGCTACGTAGAGTTTGTCGTTGCGCATATAAATTCAATTGCTCTTGGCACAACTTTTCCCATTGCAACGTATGTATTAGCCAAAATATTATATCATTTTATGAATAATTTATGGTTGATACTCGTTGAGATCCCTTGAACAAAGATTGGCATAGCGCGAGGTAAAATTTCCGGAGTACATATTAGAAAAGGAATTTGAGCAATTTTCTCGAAAATAGAAAGATACAGAAGTGAAGACATAGTATGATGACTTTTCTTCCTTTTCCATCTCACTGTGTACCTAGTAAACGTTTTCAGTATAAAGTACTTTCAGTAATGCAAGGTTCGCATGACACAAGTTATAACGAGACTTCACCGCACTTCTCATTTCTCCTCCTTTCCCCCCGGAGTCTAGTAGGGGCGATGCACCACAGGACTATTTTCATCGCTCTCGTTCAGATGGTAGAGAGATTGGGGCCTGGGTGGAGGGACCTTGGGAGGGCGGAAGGGAAGGAGAAGGGCGCCCTCGTCTAAGGCCTCGATACCTGACGAACACTTCCTCCGGAGAAAGGAAAGAAAAATACGTCCTCCTGTTTTTATGGCGCGAGTCTTCGGTTTGGTCATCAAACATGATTTCTTTTCTTTGGAACAAATGAATAACGATTGTCATCTAATAGCGTTCGCAGCCCGATTCGCGACAAGTTCTCGAGTTTTTTTCGGAGAGTTTATGAGCAGGCGAAATTGGGCGATAGCAAAAAGGTAGTTTTTATCAGAACGAAGAAGTTTTAGGTTTCGTGAATGAAAAAATTCAACTTGTCTGGAATAAAATCGCAATGTAGCGCAATAAAATAACCACTTCACGTGCAGTTAATTACGTACATAGTTTTCAACGTTTCTACTGAATCTATTACGAGGAAATCTAACATAGTATAAGCCTAATTTGACATCGCATTAATCCAGAATAAACTGCTAATTCATCCTATTCGAGAAGGGTCGTCCTTTATCGAGGTTTCCTTAAAATCAGCTGGATACATTTTTCCGCTCTTCTAGGGGATGTGGAGAACTAATTAGGAAACGCAAGCATGCGGCTTAATGAGGCGGAAGCCAGATATTTGTAGAGTCGAAGCATCACTAATGCTTTATAAGCGAAATCCTCCCTTTTCCTCTCGATTAATATTAAAGAATCATTCTCTAAAAAAAATTCCAAACAATCTAAAATGTTCGTCTTAACTTTCTAATCTGCTAATTAGATTTTGTCGAAATATCGAAAGAAAAATGACTTAAAAATAGCAGAGCGGTAGGGGACTACAGCATTTCTCAGGCAGTAAGACGAATATTCACTCCTTCATAAGCAAAGTGACAATGAGCGATACATTTATTTTTTATTTCCCTACTCGTTTATCTTGACACTCAGATCCGCGCGAAGCGAAAGAAGAGTGGTTTTCCGTGATAAGAAGTTTAACGCAGAGCTCGAGAAATGGCTTTTAACGAGATGATGCTTAAGGAATTTAAAAAAAATATATGGTCGCAAAGGTCTCACGGTATAAACTGCGATCAAACGAAGACGAATCCGCTTTGAAGTGACACGAAAAAAATTACTGATATCAAGAAAAGGGCGGAAACGTAACTAATTTTCAAAGAGCTTTCGAACAGGTCGACGGACGATAAAAAATGATCACCTTCGTCATCAACATGAGCACACGTGCGAGAGACACGACGCGTTCAAAATAATGAGATCATTTTACGAGAAAAGCGTGGCCTTTACGTTGCTCTCTCCCTTTTATATCCGCCGACAGATAAACGAAAGCCTTTCTCTCGTCCGTGCCTCCGCCAATGTCCGATTTATTTTTCGCTCTAGTGAGAGGGAGAGAGAAAGGAAGAGCGAGTGACGTCCGATTCGATGAGTGGTGCAGAGAAGGACGAGAGAGCGGAGAGAGAGAGAGGGAAATAGAGAAGTGTGAAGAGAATTGCACGGAGAGAAATATACAAATAGAAATGTAGAGAGATGAATTGATGACGAAAGAAGAGGGAGAGAGGCGGAAGAAAATGGAGGGATGGGAGAAATGAGGAAAAGAGAGAGGGAGGGAAGGAGGGAGCGGAGGAAGAGAGAGGAAGAGAGACGAAGGGCGCGTGATGTCCAATTCGATAATTTCGCCGCGCGCGCCCTCCGCCCGAAGAGAATGACGCAAAAAGAGAAACGGAGTGCGATCTGACTGGGCCGTCATCGGGTTCTTCGTAAGACTTTCGAGTGCGCCGTCATCCTCGCCTCTAAGCGCTCCCGCACGCAGCCATCGGAGGCGAGCGTGACTGCTGAGGAGGTTCACAAACAATGCACTTAAGAGCGAAGCTTGCGAAGGCAGGGAAAAAAAATGAAGAGTGAGGGGGGAGACGAGGTAAAAGGGAACGAAGGGGGGGGGGAGTATTTCGGTGGGGCGAGGGACAAGGCTCCCAGGGGCACCTCGGAGCATGACGCAACAGGGCCCCATCGGCACGGTACGACGCGCTGGGACACGGCTGCGGATGTAGCCCCCCACCCCCCTTCGCACCTCCACAAGAGACGAGAGTAAAGCGAATATACCGCGAACCTAAGGGACTCTCCCCCTCCCTCCCGACAGGGTGGGACGGAGGAGGAGGTGGGCGTGGCAGGGTGGGATGATGTTTGGGTAGGACACACCCCGCGGGAAAAAATAAAATAAGACGGTTAAAACTCTCTCGCGAGGTCCAAAGGCTGAATTCCTCGTTCAAAAAAAAAGAAAGACGAGCCAAATCGATCCTCCCTCCAAATAAACACAATGTTAAGAAATTGGAAATTGAAATGATCAAATTAGGTTGAAGCTTATGGCGTTATAATCCAGAACGTGAATAAATTCACTGTGCCACGAGTTATCGTAGCGTCACATTTGCTCTATTAAATATTTGCACGCGATTACTATAATATTCGCAAGCTAATGTTTATTAATGTTAGCAAATCTTCTGAAATGGCGTTGTTTTTCCTCGTTTTTATTACATTTATTATGTCACCTTAATTAATGGAACGGAATATAAAAGAAAAATGCCCGCGTAAAATTTAATTATTATAATGTCAAATAAGGAATTCCAGAAATGATAAAATATTCATAGAAATGTTTTCTCCATTCCCCTTCTGCCGACATATTTCTGGAACAGCAAATTTGAAAATTCCAGTTTCAGTATCGTTATATGCAAGTATAATCAACAATTTATTAAACATGCGATCCTCGTAAAAACGAGAAACGTATAAAAGAGAAACTACATTAGTTTTAGGTTCATTACCACTCGCATAATTATGCATTATAGAGTGTTTAATCAACATCAGTATACGTATATAAATTCCTAAGTTCCGTCTGTCTGTCACGGTACTTTTGGACATTTCACGATGGAATTAAGAGCTGTAACTTTCAAAACCGTTAAACCCCCATGAGGTGGTGCATAGAAAAATCAAACGTCCCTGAAAAAGTACTGGGTTCGACTCCAGAAGACGATTATATTTAAATTAAGTTTACACGTAATTTTCGATTTTTCAATGCGCAAGATTCTCTTCTTTCATTCATCTAATTGTAAGCAGGTACCGATTTCCTTCGCTTTTGCTGTATCCATGGACAAAACTGTAAACTATCATTCTTGCGATGTTTAGATGCTGCACGGTAGAAATTCTTTGAAACACGCACTCCTTTTCGAAATTTTAAGGGGTTTTCGTACTCTTTCCGGGCGTAGCCAAAGCGACCCGCATTGTTGCCTCCCGGGTTTCTTTAAACATCCAGACTTCTAACTAACGTTGCAAATTTTGTGCGGAAACTTCCAATACGCTAACAAACTCCATGAGACGTTGTCTAGCAAAATGAAACATCACGGAAATCTCCAGGAGACGATTATATATTTTCCCATAAGTTAACGCGGGATTTTCGATGTGCTACAAATTTTTAACGTTGTTTTGATGTTGCACGGTCGAAGGTCTTGTGACCCGCATTGTTGCCTCCAATTCAATTAAGCAATCAATTATTCAAGGATGATCAACTACTTATTCAATTATTATTCAATTAAGCAGCAATTGCCTTGGCGTCAATTAAGCTTTGAAATCGACGAAAGGATAAATATCATTCTAACAACCTCAAACAATATCCACAGCAACGTAAAAAGTTACATTTACCAAACCAAAATGATCTACATACAGCATCTGAAAACTGTTATCTTAATAAGTTGGAAAGAAACAATTTTGAAAAATAAAATTATATTTAGCATTTAATCAGTGTATCATTAATTTACTCTGTAAGATGACTTTTAAACATTCAGATTTCTGACAGACTTAGCAACTCTTTTTGCGGGCACCAGTAGTATATGAATAAACACCCTATTCAAGCGAGCATCCAAACAATCCCATAAGATGATTTTAATTGACTGATTCGAAAGATAAACGTTGCAGTTTAAGAAATTATAGGAAGAAAAATTCTTGAAATGGCCTTTCCATATTTTTTTTCCGAAAATAATATAAACCTAAAAAAAGGTGCTATATATTATAACGTAGTAGATGGCAACGTAGTAAATCACAGAAAATGACGATTGGCCATCTTTCATCCGAGAAATCAACGCTTCACTCTTCGCGGGTCACAGTAAACATGGAACGGACATTTCCGATAGGTAGCTAAAAATATCACTAAAACCGATAACCATGACGAAAAAAATGGTATTTAGAATAATATTTTAAACGTTTTTCACTAAATATAAAAGAAGCGCTCGAGTGCTTGAAATTACACTTTTATAGGTGAATAGATGTTGTTTGTCCATTAAGCCATTCCAAAGGTATATTTCTCATTCGATTATAGACACATCTAATCAATAAAAGGCAAAAGACTTAAACATGTATCTCCTCGTTTGCCTTCGGGTTTTCCTTCAATCGCATCTTTAAACATGGTGTCTTCCAGTTATTCATCTATCAAATCATTTCCATTATTAATCCCTTATCTCCTCTTCTTATTGGTACTAATTTTTAACCTATCCGTACATTTTATTTTCAGCATTCTTGCCTACTTTCTGAAGCTTTACAAATATTAACTGTCTCAGGCTTGACTTCGTGGAAGTTTTTATATTACTCATAATGAAATACACTTTGTACTTTTCATAATATGATTACAAATATCGCATACTAACTGATCCCGCGCAATCTTTGCGTGGTGAATTTTCAATTGATTTATAAAAAATCTGATGTGGCCAACACATGACTTTCTCCATATTTGGGTATAATTATTTAAATTATTATGAGTAGCATTATGAGGCAAAATTATCATTTCGTATCGTAAAAGAATACAGTCGTCCTCATTGTCGTAAATTATATTTTGAATATGTTTACACAATTCACCGCGACATGGTGGTGGCGCTGTATACTGGAAATTACGAAAAAGTTGAATATCTCCGAAATGGATGGTTCTTCGAAAATTTGTTTCAAACAAAACCCGGAAGAAATATTATTCTCTACAACTTTGGTCCTCACGAAGATTACCAATAACGACGTTTTTAAGGAGATATTTGACGGAAACCGAAAAAACCGATTATTTATAAATAATTCCTAAAAAAACTGCTATGGAAAATTGTTTCAAATGAAAGTTGTAGGAAATTACATTCTCTATAAGCTTTGTATAGAATTGTATATACAATAATGACGTTTTAACGGAGAAATATCGCAAAAACCTAATCGGGTTTCGAATAAACCTCGACTTCCGGTTATCCCTTATTGTCCAAAAACTAATCAGTTCTTTGTGCTCAAGCTAAAGTGTTATATATGAAATTTGGTAACGATATGGCAAGTACTTTTTGAGTTAGAGCGCCCACAATCACATACATCCACACACACACACAGGCATCATTCCGAAAATAGTCTGTTTTCTAGGGACCTCAAAACGTGTATTTCCGTTGAAATCTCGGTCTTTTTTTTCATGATCACAATACTTTCCCATCACTTCGTATGGAGAAAGTAAAAATGAAGAAGTATGTAAAATAAGTTGATCTCACTAATACACATTTAACTCTAAAAATGCATTTCCTTACAAAGTAATTGATCGCGAACTTATGTTTTTCTTTTTATTCAAATATGTCCTTTTTTTAGGCGCGTTTCGCTTACAGCGTGAGCGCCTACTGTCGTCGGTCCGCATGTTCGTTCTCGTCTTCTACCGAACCAATTTTCATGAAATTTGATATTAAGGACTTACAATCAAATATAAGAAGAAAATCGCAAAAATTAATCTTGTACGCCAATCAGGGGTACCACTTTACTGGTGACAAAAAATTAAATTGTCATATCTCGTAAAATATTTCTCATATCAAAATATTTTTCAAATAAAAGTTGTAGAACTGGTAAGGAAGAGTATTTCCTTTCCTAGACATTTTTATCATAGAAGTAGCCGTTATCGAGAAAATCAAACAAGAAAGTCTTATATCGAGTTGAACTTAGAAAATTTCTTGCATGGTTACTTCATTGTTGTTAACATAAACAATCTCACAAACAAACATTTAATTTCCTTACCTGTGCATGCAATATTTTTAAATAGGAAGAAAATGGATTATTTATGATGAAGAAAAGAACTTTAAAACGCTATTTCCCTTACGTACAGGTATATAATTTCTTTCTAGTATTCCATTGCACGAAACGCTACCATTTGTGATACGTTGTACACTTTCCTAACTTGTTTATATAACAATCAATGCAACCGTTTATGTAGATTATCAATGAAGAGAAGATAACCATATAATGAATGCACTTAAAAAAATAACGTGTGCCCCCATTCTCATTTAATTAAAAATTTATGCGTGGGTCTATTTGCGATAATAAACATTATGGATGTACTAGCATAAGTGCCCGTAGAATTTCAACGGGTTTAATGAATCTAAATTTTCGTCAATGCAACATGTAAAAATCGCAAGAATAAAATTGTGCACTGTTTTAACCATCGAATATTTCTATATTATAAGTCTGTTTAATTAATTAACTAAAATCTCACAGAAATTCCTTGTGAATAAAATACAACCTCTCTTTCTACTAAAATAACCATTGTTATTAGTTTTAAATTGATTATAGCATTAGGATTTCAATTTCATTAAATAAGCAGAGTTCCGGTTCCAAAAAATTGGTTCAATCTTCAATTGCCTCTGATAATACTTTAAATAGATTTTGGAATATAATGTACCTCAATATCGTTTATCATCTGCTCAGCACTCTTGCCTTCTCATTTTCCGAAACAGCCACTTTCACCAGTTTTAAATGGATTTCAAACTTAGAAGAGAATTTGATTCAATTCAGTTAAAATAACCACATAAGAAACTTCTTCTTCCACGGAAAATCCTTTTATAATATGCAATGTTAACCTAGAATTCATTCATTCTGAAAAGTGAATAAAAGTACCATGTACATATACTTCTTTCAACTAAAATAGCCACTCTCAACAGATTTTAATGGATTAATGCATTAGCATTTCAATTTCATGAAATAAGCAGAATTCCGGTAACGAAAAAATTTGTTCAATCTTCAATTGCCTCTGATAATGCTTTAAATAGATTTTGGAATAAAATGTACCTTAATATCGTTTAGTGTCCGCTCACCACTCTGGACTTCTCAGTTTCCGAAATAACAACTTTCAATAGTTTTAAATTGATTTTTCCTTTGAAATATATGTACTTGAGTCAATTCAGTACAACTTCCACTTTACTACATACTGTAAATTCCAAAGTAACTCCTTTTATAATAGGCAATGCTAGCCTAAAATTAATTCATTCTGTAAAGTGAATAAATAAAGTTCTTTCTTTAAACTATAATAGCCACTGTTATTAGATTTTAATGGATTATAAGCCTTAGAACTTACTCTGTATTAAATAAGCACCAAAATTCCGTTTATAAAAACAAATCAATTAATTAAAAGATCCACTGTTGTTTCTTCGAAAATTGCCTGTTAACAGTTTTAAATGTCCTTTTAATTTTAATTTATATTCGTTTCCAAACTTCGGCCATTGTTACGAAATTAATTCGAGGAATAACAATATAAATTCGTAAGCACGTATGGTTTACAAAGAATTTAATTTAAGAATAGTTTTTATTTCCGATTTTTCTAAAATGACACTGTTGATACTTAAAATTTTTTATATTTACGTTAATATACTTATTTTCCACAAAACATGCCAATCTCTCCCGTTCCTTCCTCTCTCTCTCTCGTAATGAATGGTATTGAAGCACTCAAGGCACGCTTATTCCCAGAAGGATGTATACAATAACAGTAATTTGAGGTGTAACGATGATAATGGTCGACATAGCAACATCACGTTAAAATGGCGATATTTCCACAAAATATGCAAATTAAACGTTTAACATGGAATATTTCGAACTGGGGACGAAAAAAGACGAACGGAATAAGAAACTTTATAAATGTTTCTTCAAAATGGTTCAAATCCGAAGGTCGTCTGTTAATTTCTTCTAATTTTAATTTCCAAATGAATAAAGAATAAACATGGAAGAAATAATAGGAAGTGCAGCTTCGATCTTTTCCCGAATACCTATAGATGTCTCTGATGGTTGCGCCTGCAGCGATCCTATTGGTCAATGTGAGTCTAAAAATACCCATTCCACACTCATTATTCAAACCACGGAAGAAATAATTAATTATTAATAATAATAATTAATTATTCTTACATGATTCAAATTGTTCAAACCAGTTCGTTGGAAATCGCGCGGGAAAGTGGTGGGGTTTTTCAGCGTCTGGTTTTTTAATTGTTGAAATGGAACGGAATGCTTATTGTGCAGCATATTGGTGCAACAATTTTAACGGCTGCAGGGTAGACAAGAAGATTTCGGATTTCCGAAGGATATTTCGAGGTGAGTTTTAAGAAGAGATACCGCATAAAACGGAATACTTGTGTTAAGTTGAGAATTACCTGTTTTTGTTATTAGTCTTGATGCCTATTTCTGCTTTATAATTTAGGGTAAAATTTTGCCTGAGGGAGGATTTAATGTCTGCGGATATCAACTGTATGAAGAAGTATAGGGTCTGCAGTGATCATTTTACAGATGATGATTTCCGCAGCAGATTCCCTCGGCCTCTCCTAAAAGCGAATGCCGTTCCTTGTGTATTTGAAGGTATGAAAACAAGTTTGAGTATTATACATGGTATACAATGAAACTTAGATTTTATTATATATCGGTTTTTCGAATTTCGTTAACTTAATCCTATCGTATTCTAATTCTTGTAGATGAGCCGAGGGATTCTCCCATTCTCCCAAAGCTCACTCAACATCAAACCATCTTGGTAAGTTTTAGAAAATTTTAGCATTTATTAATTTATACTGTCCACTTGCTTTTACCAACGTGTCGCCGGAACAAATATTATTGTTATTTATGAATGTATTTCTATCCGGAAAAGAATGTTGTTTTTATAAATGTTGTATTGTTATTCTTTGCGTGAGTAAATAAAAAATCCTGCACCCAGTTGTTTTGTTTTAATTTGAGTCCTAAACTTATGTTAAATACGTCATCTAGCTTCTTAATTCAAATGTACCGCCAAAACCTGGTCTGCCACTTGAGTTTAAATTAGGCGCGCTTCAGTTCGTATTGACCGCTAGATCGCTCTGCCGTCAAAGTATTACCATTGTCCTTATGGGAGCTGCGCTTCCTATTATTGTTCCATGCCTGCACGTCGAAAAATCGCGTTTTACATGTTAAGTAATGGGAAATGGAAATGCCTCTCTTGGAGACGAACCAAGGAATTTTTTCGATATTTAAATTTGTCATTCTCTGAATAAGTGTTAATCAAGCATCCCTACCAAATTTTGAGTTTCTATCATTATTATTTCTCGAGTTATTAGCGTTTGCATAGCGTGACCAACCAACCAACCAACGGACGACGGCTATTATTATATAAAATAATATAATGGTTCTACTTAAAAAGAGATAAGATTCCAGCATCCAAACGATGATAGGAAGATTCAACTGGTTTGATTAAATCGTTAGAAACGCTTCCCATACGCAGTTAACTGAATAATTATCCCTAAATATTTATGTTGCTATGTATAAATGTTGACATTGATATAGCAATAATTTCGATGCTTAACCCTTAGTTGGTGTCGCCATTTTTACCCAGATCGCCCCTATTTCATCTGCATTTTCCATCACATTATTGTTCTTTACTTTGTTTTAAATGCTGAAATGTTGTAGTTTAAGCTTCATCCAGTCAATTAAACACAATTAAGCGATAGAAATAACATTAAATTTTAAAATGCCGGGAAATGACACTTGTAAAGATGTTTCTTTTGGATATTCTAAAAAAAATGGGTCAATAGGTTTTTAGGAACAATGTTAAAACAGGTATGTTAAGCGTTGGAACTATATTTTCCACAGAATATTACAAAAATAAAATTATAATTTCAAAAAAGTGAATAAAACTTATCTATACTACCTATTATTTAACACAATTTCTGCAGACCTTCTTCGAACATTGAAGACATATATAATTTAGAACACTTTCATGAGAAGATTTGAAGATTGATGCGTAAATGAGAAGGCCCAAAAATACCTTCATTTCTGTATCGCGCAAATCGTCGTAGGTTCTTTTGAGCTTTAAATTCGTCATTTTCACCAATTCATTGATGATTTCATCAGTAAAAATCAAATTCCATATCCGAATGGGTTCAGGATCATCCCCAAGATTCTTCGCTACGTTTCGAAGCATAGGTAATTTCATTAACAAATTGTGTCCTCTGGTGTGCACATTCTTCGGTGCAGGATTTTTAGACCATTTGAAGCACTTCTTCTTGCCATAAAAGTACTTTTTTCCTACTGCAGAATCTTCAGCATCTTCATCTTCAATGTCAGAATCACTCTCATCCTCTTCTTCTGTTTCAGTATTATGTTCGGATTCCTCAACATAGAATCATCTCCACTTCCCTCTATGTCTTGAAGGTCGAAGTCCTCCTAAACACCGGACACGAAATCCTCAAATCCTTCCTCATTCGGGTGCATCCGCAAAGGCCTTTGAGCCATTTCTGACCGAATAAATCTATATAAATAAAACTGTAACCTCTGTCTGTACATTTGTTTTTTTGTCGAGTTTTACTTTTTTGTGTTTTGCATCACAAGAAGACGTTTGAACCGGTTTGCAGAATTGTTGTCTGTCTGTTTGTTTCTTACCGCGTCACGCAAAAACGGCTGGTCGAATTTTTATGAAACTTGCAGTGTATCTTTAGACTGGTCCAGCTTAAAATATAGGCTATGCGGTGTATCTCAAAAAAAATTTTAAGTGAGGGTTTGTGGGGAATCTATTTGGTTTTTCGACGATAACTCTCCAGTAAATTAACTTAGGAAGTTGAAATTTGATATTTGTCACTTTCAATACAAGTATAAGACCAAGTTTGTAGATGAGCAAAATCAGACCAAGGGAAGGGGGGGGGGTGGGGGGGACCCGTAAGAGAAATCGCTGATTTCAAGCCAACGGTTGATTACATCGAAGAAGTCTAATGATAAATATTTTAGGAAAACGTTTTGGGTAAATATATCAGGAAAAATATTTTTGGAAAAAGTCTGTCTGTCTGTTCGTTTGTTACCGCATCACGCAAAAACGGCTGGTCGAATTTTTATGAAACTTGCAGCATATCTTTAGACTGGTCCAGCTTAAAATATATGCTACTAGCTGAAACGCCCGGCTTCGCTCGGAAAGTTTTCTTTGAAGTAGCAAACGATTTTTATTGCTCGGGGCAAACGTTCCCCATTCCTTAATTACGCAAGCGATGCTTACATTAACATTTACGCATTAACGTCTTACTTAATATTTACATGGATAGATGAACCGAAGCCTTTAAAGCAGCAATAAAATTATGTAGATTATGTCAATACTATTAGCCAAAACGTAAACAATAAACAACATCTTGGTTACCGAACAAATGTAAGTACATGTATCGATTTATGTTGCGATAAATTTTTCAATGTTAATGGTAAAAGATAACAATGTTCCAATATTTCTGAAAAATCATTTGACTCACTTTAAAAGTATTCATAGACTATATTTAGGCATGAATCCATTTGTACCCTTTATCTTGGAGTTAGCTATTCTTTTTCTGCGGCGCGCCACGGCGGTGTGGATATCTCTAACTTTGAAGAGGACAACAATTAAGAAATTTAGCTTTCTTGCCGCCTGGAAAATTGACATCTAAATCGATAAATATTGCGCTTAAAGGAAAATTTAGAGCGATTTAGCATGTAATATGACAAACCACGAACAGAATTAAAATATTCAGTCTTTCGTGCGTAAAATAAGCCACTTCCCGTGATCGTAAGTTAATATTTAGGTATATTTATATCCACATCAATGAAGGGCTACATAGCATTTTGGGATTTCTCCACAGCATTTCCCATGCATTCTTATGGAAATAGTATTTTGTTTTCCCCATGGGGTATAAGAAACTCCACGGTCTGCAAACCTAGACCAAGTTCTTCCTTTGGTCCATGGGATGGCCCATGAAACTTTTTAATTCGATAGCATCAACGGTGTAAAACGTTTAAAGAACATACATACACATAAACTAAAATATTTAAGTGGGGGTTTGGGGGGGCATCGATTTGGTTTTCTGACGATAACTCTCGTTTAAATTAACTTAGGAAGTTCAAATTTGATATTTGTCACTTGCAATACAAGTATAGGATCAATCTCCTATACAGTGATGAAAGTTTGTCTGATTGTGCATCTATACATTTCCACACCGTTAAAGCTAGAAGAACCAAACTTTCAACAAATATTTTCTTCACAAATAGGAAGGTCGTAGGCAACGTTTTAGTTCCAAATGTTTTATATTAATTATACAAAGAGCAAAATAACTTTGTATGATAATGCATTGCCATCTAGAGATGAGTCAGAAAGAACGGAACAGTTCTTTTCGAACTGTTCTGATGCCTAAACTGTTCAATAAAATAACTGTTCTCATAAACTTCCTGTTCTCAAAGAACAGGTAACTCTACATCTTATACAAAGTGAGAAAGGTGGGAAACGACTACTTCCTTATCCGTAATTGGACGCCGGGTACTGATTAAACTACGTGTATTTTCCCAAGTGCTACTACTGATTTGAAACAAATTTGGTACGATTGTGGAGTGCTCCCAGAAATAATTCATACGTGGTTTTTGTTTCTCTCTGCCCGTTTTATTCAAAACGGCGGCCGACTGAATTCTTAAATACCATGTATCATCTAGAATTCCGATCGGATTTGAACCAAATTTCACCGGGCAACGCCGGGAATTTCTGCTAGTATTAAAATACATATAAATAACCGAATTGATGAAGGAAACGTTAAAGACGTCTGGCGGGAAAAAACTTACGTAAATGGTATCACCGGTCTCTCGGACCACTGAAAACAAAAAAAATCCACTCAAAAAAATAACTGACGTACGACACTGCGGTTCGGTCTATGGCTAGAGCAATACTAAGCAGGAA
This sequence comes from Uropetala carovei, assembly GCA_036926305.1. Taxonomy (NCBI): domain Eukaryota; kingdom Metazoa; phylum Arthropoda; class Insecta; order Odonata; family Petaluridae; genus Uropetala; species Uropetala carovei. The sequence continues at coordinate 408,609 of JAXCHB010000027.1, forward strand.
GGTACATGCCGGCTCGAGAAGGAGCGAGTCGCAGGGGGGAGGCTACACGTTTGAACTTGCACTAGCGGTCTGTCAGACCGCGACACCAACTAACGCTATTCTTTCACCTATTTGAAGGATTAATTGGCATTAATTGAATCGGAGGCAACAATGACGGTCGCCTTGACAACGTCCGGAAAGAGTACGAAATATCCGTAAAATTTCAAAAACAACTGCGTATTTCTGAATGATTCGACCGTGTAACATAAATAAATTCGATTATTAATTCTTATTATTATATAATAAATTCAAAAAGACACTTTTAGCTCGATTCCAAACATATTACATATTGCTAATTTTTTTCTTTTGCCACCTTAGAAAAGTAATCAAAAAATCAATATGATGGTAAAATTACGTTAAAAGAATAATTTCAAATTAATCGACAGTTCGGGGCAGATTATTCCATATACGAACTTGTGGTTCAAAACAAACGATTATAAAATGTAGAGTGACCCTCTTTAAATAACACTAACATGTTAATTAATTTTATTTGTCCCAAATAAAGTTTACTAAAATATTATTAAAAATACACACTTTAGATAATTCAAGGAATTCTGTGGGAAATGAATGCCTCCGATCCAAGGGATCCGCCGAAGTCCTCGCCTGATTTTGCTGGAATATAAACCACCAAGTAATGGAAATACCTATCATAGAAGAACACCACACGAGAGTTGGAAAAGGAACGTCGTTGAAAGCTCAAGCCGTTGAGAGCAACAATTCGAATTTTTCCGAAGATATGTTCATTATGTAAAGCAGGTTAATAAAACATGAATAATAATTTTAATTTTAAAATATCGATTTCAATAGCTTTCTAAACAGTCTACTAAAATTGATACGATAATCATATTTTGATCAAATGATATATTTGTAAGTTTATTACATCTATTTGTAAACTCATGAAATTTAATTCTCATTCCATTTTTATTTTTGTTCGGTTTTTAGCTGAAATCTTACCTCATTACTTAGGTCATTTATATACGAGGAATAAAAATTCTACGATCGCGGTAAGTTTGGATCTAGAGGTTTGGATAATATAATTTATTTATTTCTACAATTCCTACAATATGTAATATCAGTCTATGTGACAATTTAATTCTATTATCCATTTGAATTTCTATAATTATAGTTAATGGCTATAATCTAAACAGTATTAAACAAAATATGGAGAACTGTTTTTATATCGATAGCAGGGTTCCGAGACATTTTCCCGCAATTTCTACTTTAACCAAATACTATGTCACTTTAATAATTGAACGGATTATAATCTTTTCCGGGCAACACCGGGTAACTCCAGCAGCAGTTCATATTTCTCAAAAAATGAATATAAGGCTAGTTTATTCCAAGCAAATTTTACAACAATTTGATTTTATCAAAACGGCTATAACGATTTTGATCAAATGTCGTACAGTTACTTGGGTTTACGTCTGCAATAATGCTACATTTTTCATATTCTCAATAAATGAATATAAGGCTAGTTTATTCTAGGCAACTTTAACAACAATTAGATTTTCTAAAAACGGCTCACACAATTTCATCAAATTTCGTATAGTTATTTAAGTTGATGTTTATAATGATTCTACATAGTTCATATTTTTAAAAATATACTAAACGACGCATTATTACACGAGAAAGTTTGTACAATGTATATTGTACCGATTTTTCCTAAGCGTTTTTGCTCCGTACATGACGATAGTCTGAAAAAAAACATTTCAATAAGGTAAGTAGTAGTATTTCTCATTCTAGCTTCGAAGGCTGATTAATATCCATAGGAAAAAGACAGCGATGGCAACAAACAACTTCTTAAATATTTAGAAATCTCCTCGTTTTTTAAATCTCCATGTCTGAGATCGAAAAATAAATGCAACGATAACCGCCAGTTCTGTATAAAAGAAACCAAAGGTAGCGTTGCTTCAAATGCACTGGTATCGACAAAGCAGAGACTATATATTACCTATCTCAATAGAAACGGCGAGAGAAACTGCTATTCAAACTGCGCAGTAGCGGTGAAGTCGCTATCTCTTATCTAGAGAATACAGGGAACTATACCTAAGCCGTATTTGCGGCTTTTAGCAAGCATAAAAAGTGTTTATCCTCTCGTCCTAATCGGTAATGGGGATTGGCCGACCAGATATAGCTAACGGACAAAGAGAAGAATCTTTGGTACTCTTCGGTCATCCCGGACCCATTTTGAAAAACAATTTTTTGCGATAACCCTTTCTCGGGGAAAACATTAAAACAAACTAAGAAAACGAGAACTTGCCAAAAAAAATTTTATGTACAAGTAACCGAGGATATTGGCGAGCCTTCGGCTCGCTTTCTTTTTAGATTATCATGCCTTTTATATCGGGTGTAACCTAGGGTGTGCCAAAAATGAAAAAAATTCTAAAATTTATCGCGACAACCCGTAAAAAGTTTCCTTTTGATGCAAAAACACTCCTTGCAAAATTTGGTGGAAATCAGATTACTTTTAGAGGTCGCTATTTTGTTTCAAAGTTTCAATTTTTATGCGAGAATATCATTGTCACATATTCCTACATATCTCGTCACCTGTAAGACCTACAGAAAATTTTGTTTAACGTGTTCAGCGCGGCAGGGATATTGCTGCCCGCTCTCCCACCCCCCTACCTCTCCCCTTCGCCTCCCTCTCCCTCCGCTCTTCCCTCGCCCGCCGCTTTCCGCCCGTCCGAGCTGCAAGTCTCCACCCCCTATGTTTTTTGTTCCTTTGCAGGTAAATTCCAGGCTGCAGATCAGGAAATGCTGGATTCCATACCCAATGCAGATGATGTGATACTGTTTTGCAAAGAACTGCTTGAGGTGAGATAAATTTTCAATTTTGGGCTTGGTCATTACATTTTCCAAAAATTAAAGGTTCCTAATAGGAATTATGATCTTTTCATTTGATTTTTATAGGGTTTCCAGCCACGCGACTATTATAAAGAGCTTTTAGAGCTCACAATCATCTGTCTTGGTGGAGTGCCTCCCAATAGTGTCAATTTCAAGCAGCCCGGGGCGTTTCACAGAGCGCGTTGGATGGCCAAGGCAATATATGTTCTGAAAATTTGGCTCTTTAGGGCAGAATTTCACCTTGCAAGAAGAGAAGATGTCTTCCGAGCGTTAACTGTTTTTATTGTTTCCGCGTATGTCGAGTTCTGGTTCGCATCTGCTGCAGCTGTGCGGGCTCCGGACAATGATCTACACATGCTGAAACAATTGAAGGAAGCTGGGCGGTCAAGCTTGTGGAAGGCAGCCTATGACAAATTTTCGAACCATCTATGGTATCTGAGTGCTGAAATGGTTCTACTTTGTTTGACCTCATGGTGACAAACAAAGCGAAAAAGAAGATAGTGGAGACCATTCGGGAGAGGGATGGCCTGGAAAATCCCCCAAAGAGAGCTTTCATAAGGGAAGGCGATGTGGATATTCTGGAGCGCCACGATTTTGCCAGCAAGCCATCACTTGTTTTCTTTGAAAGCCTTCGTATTTCTTCTGCATTTATGGACACTTGAGCACACAGAATGGGAGTCACATGATAGCTTTAAGGAAGCTCTTCGCAAAGTGCAGCATTTGCACGTTATGAACGACAGCGCAGAAAGAGGTGTGGGTCTGATGAAAATGTACAATACCATTTTTACAAAGGGAGAAGAGGATAAACAGGCTCTCCTTCAGACCGTAGCGGAGCACAGGAAGGCCTTTCCAAAGTGTACTAAAGCTAAACAGTCGTGAAAATTAGCAAAATATTTTGTGTATTATGTGACGTTTCACAAGTTTTCCTTACATTTTGTGTTATATTTTTGAACTTCTTGACATTAAATAGCATAAAGCATGTATTAAGTATCATTTCTTACCACATCCAAAACTCGTATTAAATAATGGGACTGTTTAAGCTTTCCAGCTGGAAAAAAACGTGCTTGCCCCATTGAGGTAGGCAATCGAGAAATCTAAAACGTCCCTCAAAACCAGTATGGCCCAAAATCGATAGGATACCTCAAAACTAACAATTTACCTTCTCAAAAATTTTCTGTAGGTCTTATTGGTGACGAAATATGAAGGAATATGTAACAATGGTATTCTCGCATAAAAACAAACTTTGAAACAAAATAGCGACCTCTAAAAGTAATCGGATTTCCACCAAATTTTGCAAGGAGTGTTTTTGCATCAAAAGAAAACTTTTTGCGGGTTGTCGCGGGGAATTTTCGGAAATTTTTCATTTTTGGCACACCCCAGTGTAGCCGTCTCCGCCTTTCTGGAACGAAGCTATCCCTTACCATTGGCCGGTGATCGGGTGGGTAAATCACAGGCAGATCCGACATGGGTTTGCAAGCTTTCGTTTTGCGTGTAAGGGTTATCTCAAAAAATTATTTTTCAAAAGGGGTCCGGGATAACCGAAGAGAGCCGACCGAATCTTTAAAGACTCTTCTGGCGAGATAGTGGTGCACCTTAAAATCTAAACAGTGGTTCGAACTTTGTATCTTTCATATCCAACAGAGAAAAAAGTGTTACTAGAATATGATCATCGACCGCTACATAAAATAAAAATATCAATCAAGATTCGTTAAAAAGCCTGAAAGTAAATGTTCCCACAAAAAGAACTAAAAATGGGATTAAAAAGGCTTCTCTATTACGAATATTTCAATGATGAAAGATAAATGATTGAATAGAATCAGAAAATGCTCTATACACAATGGCATTCCCTAAAAAAATTTATGCCTCTATAGCAGTGTTTCCCCAACTTTTTGACCGCGCGAACCCCTTTATATAATGATCCAAATCTCGCGAACCCCCTCCTAAAAATGCAAATTTTCAAGGATTATCTTTCTTACCTCAATATAAATTATTAAAGAATATATATTGTAAACGGTTTTTGTTTAATAATGTAAGTATACAATATTTATTATAACATTATTTCCACCTTTTATATATAATTTTCCGTTGCTTATTTGCGTGTTTGTAATCCTGTGGTCATAGTAGTAGTAAGGGGAGAAAGGTAATTTTTATTTGCATATTAAAATTACGAAGGATTATCATGAAAATTTCAGATTTAAAACAAAGCCCGGAAGTACAAAATTTACTTTTCTTACAATTTGCGTACAATATTGTCTCAACATTCGTCCTTGTTAAGAGTGCACTGCAATTATATTATCCACCATGATATCGTTTTGTGCATTGTTTAAAGAAGAAAATGGTCTTCTATCAACTTATTGCATACAAACACGAAGGCCTATACAGTTTCCGTTCTTACGAAAGACTCCTCCACGTAGTGAAAAGGGAGAGATGATTTTTATTCCTAAGGCTGATAAAATAGGTTTAGCTCCAGACATTCTTTTCGTGCTTCAAATAAAAGTTTGATATAAATATTGTTTAACTAATGGATTATTTTGAATTTTAATAAAAAAGTTGTTATATAGAATTTGTTAAAAACTTGAATGCCAACAAGGACCCCCTGGGGGTTCGCGAACCACAGTTTGGGAACCTCTGCTCTATAGAAACCTGTTTATTTGAAATCCGATATGAAAATTTTCCAGCATATACGCAACGTACCTTATGAGTAAATGGTTCTACGACAACTCGTCGCAGTCAATTCGTCGACGAATTGACGCGCGACGAGTTTGTTATGCGACGGATTGTCGTGCGACGAACTGACGTGCGACGAGTTGTCTTCCGACGAATTGACTGCGACGAGTTGACGGTATACCCGAGTAAATGGCGTACCGTGAGGTGTCATTGATCTAAATCTCAATAAATAAATGGTTACTACGTGGAAAAAGTTCATTTTGGTATACTGGGTGTTTCTGAACCCTACCGACAAAATTAGGGGGGTTCGCATAGAGCACGAAATGCGTTCTCCCAGCTTCCGGAACCGCTTAACGTCCGAGATATGAGGTTTGGAATTTGACGCCCCGCGCCTCGAAGTAGGCAACCCTTCAGCGTCTTGCAAGCGGGCCGATACTTTCCCGATGCGAAGGTCGCTATCAAAACACACACATTACATCTACAGGAGGTTGCGAAACAAAGCTCCTCACTGCTCCGCGTGCCATTCGTGGTGCTCTTTCATCTGTCTCATGCTTCGACAGTTGTGCTTCCAGTGCTCGTTTGTTAGTGTTTACGCTATGAACAAGTACACATTCGTCAAGTTGTGCGACGTGCATACGGTGCTGCGCGGGGTAACGGACGAGAAGCAGTGCGATTGAACCAAGAACAGTTCCCAATTCGACCGCAGCCGCATCACTCCACATTCGCAAGCATTAACAGGCGTAACCATCTGAATTCGAGGTACCGCGAAAAATGGATTGGGAATGGTGGTCCAGTGCCATGGTCCCCTGGCATGAATCCACTGGATTACTTTTTGTGGGGACATCTCAAGACCCTAGTGTACGACACAACTGTGAAGCGCGAGGAAGATCTCCTCCCCCGCATTCGGGCTGCCTGTGATGAAATTAGGAACACGCCTGGTATCTTTGAACGTGTTCGGCAATCAATGTCACGTCGGTGCGCGATGTTGTGAGGTTTAAGGTCGCCATTTCGAACAGCTTCTCTGATCGCTGAGTTTGGAGTAAGGGTATCAAAGACTTGCATTACACAAGGAGCCAGTTACATTCACTCTTCTTTCTTGTACCTCACAGCAAAGGGACACCAACACATCGCATACATTTGAATCACCACACGATCGGATTGCCTACCTCGAGGCGCGGGGCGTCAACTTCATAATCTTGGACGTTAAGCAGTTCTGGAAGCTGGGACAAGGCGTTTCGTGCTCTATGCGAACCCCCCTACTACCCCTATAATTTTGGCGGTAGAGTTCAAAATCACCATGTATATTGACTTTCTGTGAATGGAAAACGAGAAATTCAAAATGGAAATTTTCAAATGATGAAAGGAATTTTTGCTATACCATGTTCTGGCTTGCGTCGTTAACTCCGAACATTTTTCCTTCCCGTCAGTTTCAACCGCAACAAATACATCGGAGAGATGGTAATTTGACTTTTCCTTTCCCTCCAAATTATTCGAATAAAGAAAGTTATTGCTGTTGCTGCAGCACTCCACGATCGATCTTACTCTTTATGGAAACCGTAAACATTCGTTTGCATACTTCATTTCGTACAGGCGACGCCCAATCTTTTGTTTATAAAATGAAAAAAAAATACTATATTCGACCACATACTCAAAGCGGCAGACGTTATTTCATATTTCCTAAGAGTACATATAAAGGAACCCAAACCACGTCCGCAACAAAATAACTTATTCCGCCGACTATACATAAAAGACGCCGTCCATTCTCTTTTTTCGAATCCGTTTCGTAAATGAACGAATGGGAGGCACAAAATCAAATAGACTATTTCTGCACTTCACATTTTATGAGTTTTTTTTCGGGGCACTTCGCTATACAATACAAGTGGCGATAGGGGACGATATGCGAATGGGGAGACTTAATTTCGCCCTTTGTCGTCATGACATCGATGACGTAGAGATAAAAACCTTTCGCCGGAAAAGGGAATGGGGCGAGAGGGATTTGGAGAAAGGTGGGGAAGTAAACGTTAAGTGCGGCAAGAGGAATGGGCGAGGCGTGGGACGAAAGAGCTCACCGTCCTGGAGGAAATGCACGTGTCGTTGAGGTAGAGATGATGCATCTCCCAGCGACGCAGGAACTTGGATGCAAGCACTTTGCCCACGAGGCCTCTGCAGTGTTGCACCACGCACACCTATTGGAATAGAGAGAGAGAAAATCAGATTATGACGTCAGAGAGAGAGACAGAAAGCGGCGTTTGATAAAAGGCGACAACTTGATGAGATTCTTTGCTGCGAGCCGCCTTAGAAAAAACCTTTTCTTCGAACTTCATGATTTCGGGATAGTCGATAATTCTAGGACTTTTCTTCATTTATTTTAAATCTAATGTACAAGAATTAAGCTCTAGGCCAGGGTTCCGCAACCTTTCCAATGTGGCGAGCACCAATTTACATTCTAGAGCACCCAGTGAGCACCACTATGCTTTTATAATAGTAAGAATGATCAAAAATTAAACCAAATCAACGTCATAATGATTAAAAATGTTCTGTGGTAGGTTTAGAAAGATAACAGGAGAACAAATTAATGCTATAAAGAAGACTTTTAGCGTAGTAGAAGTGAACAGTAAGACTGCTAAAGAGCACCACGGTGCTCGCGAGCACCAGGTTGCGAATCCCTGCTCTATGCGATAGTGCTTTCAGTGTACAAAGATTAATACGGGTTTTCTCTTGCGTTAATGCGGATTTACATAAAAATGTCATGTTCCTCCAGTATCGGGCAGCTATATTTTTACAAGATACGGATGGAATCTATAAAGTGATACATGACACACGTGAATAAGTATTTCAAGGGAGGTGGAAAATAAAGGATAATAAAGACTGCGCTTTCCTTTTACGCGAACGAATTGAAACTAATTAAAATTTCGCGACTAACGAAAATGATTATAACTATCCATCAACATAAGCCTGCGATTTAGAGCAGGTGAAAGACCAAAATTTGTCTGCTGCATTTCTGTAGTCGTCTTACAAATATCGAAATACTAATTGGTTTTGAAAAATAAAAACAATCCACGAGAAATGTTATCTCTTGATTGACGTAACAAAATACAAAGGAGCATTCATTTCCGCATAGAGTACTTTTACTTAAATGCCATTCGAAGCTGAAACTTTTTTCCTAAAAATAGAACATTTGTGAAACATGACTCGCAGGAGTGACAATAGGAAAATTTGGAGTATATTTGTGTAAGAGATTTTAAATGCTCGCAGCTACGTAAATTCCGGAAAATTACCAAAAATAAATGGATAATGACTATAAATGTATATTTTATCGAATAAATAAATATTTAAGCAAACTCATAAAACTTTTTATTAACTATAATCTGAAATACTTATTTTATTTAAAGTCTACAATAAATTACAAGAAAAATTATTATGATCGAAACTAAAAACATTAGTTTAAACTTATAACCAGACCTCGGAAGTTTATGCAAATGCATGTTTTTACTGGAAGGTCATATTTACGTAAGATTTTGTAAATATCCGTTTCAAGTAAAATTACGTTATTTGAGCCATATTTGAATTTGCATATGTGCATATTTGTGCATATTTTGGGGGGTTCCTCATCACGTTGCATATTTTTGTATATTTCGCTTCTTACGTTCGAAGTATTTAAAAATCACATTACAGAAGTAATTACGCACTAATCCCACGCCAACTGTGGGGATTACGTTCCTGAAAAGTAACGTGGATGGCAAGACCAACTGTAATAAATACGTGTATAAAAACAAATTAAACTTTATTTTCATTTTATACTGTGATAAAACGATTAAAGACGGTTATAAGTTATAAGAATGATGATCCACCTCGCCGAGAAATGTGTGGCGAGAAATGTTCGCCCTGCCATTCCACCCCTCTCTTTTCTTCATAGCTGTGAGACAAAAGGATGGGGAGAGGGTAAACGTGTAATAGAAAATTTGCCCGGTGAGCAACTCATTATGTTATCGTTACATTGTACCATGTTGCATGTTCGGAGCACGTGATTTCGGGATGAGTCATAGCGTAGACGCGTAGGGAACTGAAAAACAACGCCACTCAAGACCGGACTTGCCCCTACCACGCATCAGTTACTACAAGTTACTATTGAAAGTGGTGCTGTGAGACAGGAGGCACGGCCCTATTACTGAAAACTTGGAATAGATTCTAATTGTTTATTGTAATTTAAATTACACTAGTAGGGCAGTCCCGGATCTCCGATCCTCAACGCGATTTAAATAAACTGAAAGTTTAGTGAAATAATTAATGAAATAAATGAAATGCAAATAATCTAAATAGTTCGGCCCTATGTTAGATCTTCTTTGTTCCCTATTCATTTGACGTGTTTCCCTATTTCTTTGTCTTTCTTGTACTCTCCGCTCCTCATCTACACGGGCAATCCTGTGAGCTTCCGCATCTCTTTCTCTCTCTTTCCTACAATACTCTTCCTTTGATCTCTGGCTCCTCTTCCTTTCTCTGGCAGCTGTAGCTGGGCTAATAGCTCTACCTTACTTTAGTTCCAATGATTATCGTTGCACCCTTATAGACGTACTCACAAACAATTGCTTTACTTCAAGTGTCTATCAACGACTGCTTTTAACTTCTTACAGGACCTACTATAAAGGCGATGTCAATGCAACCGTTTATTTAGATTATCAATGAAAGTAAGATAACCATATAATGTGTTTGCAAAGTAACGTGCGCCCATATTCTCATCTAATTTTTAATTGATGCGTGAGCCTATTTGCGTTAATAAGGATTACAGATGTGTAATATGATGGTTCTACTTAAAAAAAAAGGTAAGATTCCAGCATTCAAACGATGAAACAAAACAAAAAACAAATTAATTGCACAATTTAAAATAAAACTCAATACGCTGGGAGCTTGTTTGTTATACACATGTTATTGACACAGCTAGAAACGCTTCCCATACGCAGTTAACAAAATAATTATCCATAAATATTTATGTTGCTATGCTTCATTGATTTCGATTATGTTAAACAAAAGTGCGAAGCGAATAACGCTATTCTTTCACCTATTTGAAGGTATAATTGATAGTAATTGAATCGGAGGCAAAAATGACGGTCGCCTTGGCAACGCCCGGAAAGAGTACGAAAAATCCGCAAAAGTTTTAAAATGAACGCGTATTTCTGAAAACTTCGACCTTATAACGTATAAACATGCCAAGAATAAGATAGTATAGAGCTTTAGCCGTCAAATAAAGCAAAAAATAAGAAAATCGGTCCATATTTACGTATTTTAACGAACGAAGGAAGAAAACCATGCACTCTGAAAAATCGAAAATCCCGTGTAAACTTATGGGAAAATATAATTGTCTCCTGGATTCGAACCCGGGACACTTTAGCAAACGGAAATATTTTTCCAGGGACCTCATAGCCAGTAGAAACAAAACGCCGTTTACCGCATATCTTTACGACGAACGGTTCTCGAGAAATACGCCGATATAAATTGTAAACAAATGTCTAAAGACGTCAACGTAAAATTAATATATAGTTAGATATGAAATGAATGACGTATAACAAAGGTTTAACATTGTGACCACAGTCTCATGGCTTTTTTTCATTATAATAAAAATTGAGCATTACTTTTTAGTGTGAATCATTTTGTCTTTTTTGTTGCATATTTCTGCATATTTCTAGCATATTTTGCTGCATATTTTGGGGATTTTTTGTGCATAAACTTCCTAAGTCTGCTTATAACAATTACACAAGTGAAATAGAAGTTTGTGGAAGAATACATTACAAAACGATTATTTTAATTCCAATCAATTTTAAATTAAATAATGAAAGTTGTCGAGTTGTCAAACTACCATAATACTTAGCAATTAGAGCAAACACTAGTATCCTTTATGAAAATATTGATTTCACATTCTAAACTAAAACATTTAATATTCTTATTTCACTGTAATTTGAAAATGTATAATGAAAAACTTTTGTTGATGACCTGAAAGTATAAAAGTTAAATTCAAATCAAAATAAACCAAATAAAAAATCCTACGAGTTGCAGACGATTCACGCACGGATTCCTCCCACACCGCTTAAAAGTCAGAACGAAATCTCTATGTACAACATTCTGTTACAAAAATATCCTTGAATGAGGAATAAAATGAAAGAATAGCATATGAAAACACAACAATTTTAATTATGAAACTTCATCTAAATTATTAAGCACGAGGTATACGCTGAATTTCAAGGCTCATACGTGAATTTGTTGCCTATAGTACAAACTCACATAAGGGGTCCCCTTGAAAGATCGTGCTAATACAGTTAGCAAATATTTCTTATAGGAAATGACTAAATTAACGTTTTGGCCATCAAACATTTATAAGATAATTGATTGCTAAGCATTGGTTCCAATATGACACTTTTTCCTAGCAACCCCTACAATCAGCTCCTATTTTTCCTTTCCATAAATAGCTTCTGCCGTGTTCATAAAATTAACCGCAAAAATATTTCCTGATCTCTAACAAATACTGCTTTCATTACCGATTTTTCTATGGTAAAAAAAGTATACGAAGGTGATTTAAAAAGTATCCACGGTGTAGTTTTTAATCACAACGTTTACGATCGTATCATTTTCTTACATAATCTACTCATTCAACAGCCCGCAAGCTTTCTTACATCATTAAGAAAAAATGTCTTAGGCTGCGCGTGGAGCCACTCATGCACCGTTTCCTTCACTCGTCGCCTGCAAATCAGCTACCTCTCAAAGCATCCTTTAGAAGTCCAAACAGATGAATATCAGATTGTGCAAGATCTGTACTGTATGGTGGATGGTCGAGAACGTTAAATTTCAGTTGCTGTAGAGTTTTCATTGCGTAGGCAACAGTTCGAGGGCGAGCGTTGTAGTGTAGTAAGAACACCCAATGACAGTCTCCCTCTTCGTTTTGCTAGGATTGCTGGCATCGGTTCGCTTCGCAGAATGTCGCAATGCCTTGCACTTGTTAAAGTGCTCCCCATTTCTTGATAGTGTTCAAGGACCTTAGGAATCCCAAAACACCGTAACATTTCTGATTGATAGCTGGGACTTTTTGGAAGAAGATGTCGGGGGTTTCCATTTGCATGGCACTTGCTTTGTAGATCTTTAGTGATGAATCCACACCTCGCTCCCAGTGATGATGCGATTCAAAAGCTTACTCCTACATTATGATAAGGCAAAGGAAGCGGTGCATTATCGGCTCCACTCGCAGCCACAGGCTTTTTTTCTTTGACGGTATCAGAAAGTTTGTGGACCGCTGAAACAAATGTATTGAGAAGCAGGGAGATGATATAGAAAATTGATATCATCGTAAACATTGTGAAATAAAATCGTGATTAAAAGAATACATCGCAGATATTTTTTTGAATCGCTTTGTAAAACTTCAGATGACTGATAACAGGGAAGCATCACGCAGCGGATTAGTCCTCGGCCCTTGTGCAGTTCACTAAACTGACAGGAGATGCTGAAAGACTGAAGTTAGAGCACACGTTGTCTCCGCAGTCTCGATAAAGAATCGTAATGCTTATCTCCTCATGCCTTCTCCGTGGGCTGTCCCTGTATACATTTTTTCCGCCATTGATCCAACTTTCGAATTCTGAATCGTTGTTCGCGTATGTATGCGTCTGGCGATGTCACCCATTTAAATCGCTCACTCCCTTTTCCCTGTTAGTATATTAGCCTTCTAAATTAAACAACGAACATCATGGTCGAACCTTCAGAATGACTTATGTTTTCGTGAAATATTAAAAAATAATAGTAAGCGTCCCTAACTTACATTTCAACCTAGACATTCTTTATAGATTTTACCACACCTATATACTAACGAGCCTGATATGCAAGCACGCACTAGCAAGAAACGATCCGCTCGCTATATATAATTCCTTTCTCACCTTCTACATTCAGAGTATTTAAATTATCTTAAAAGCGGTATGTTCATTTTGACACGCAAAAATTGCAACGCTATATATCTTACATTAGTTAAAACGCGCAAGTTCGTAAGCCACAACAGCATGTGAACCAAATTCCAAATCGGTTCAAGAACAGCCAATATTGTCCTTAAAAGAATACTTAAATTTTGTATCGATTTTAATAAACCCAAAGTCTACCATTTTCAAAGCTTTATTCGTTTTATAAAATCTAGTTGGATTCTTCATTATTCTTTTTAAACCCATTTCCGCCTGCAGCGCGATTCATGCGTCGGGAACATCTATGTGGACGCGACAGCGAGATAAGGATTCTCGACTCTAATTGAGTAGAAAACGTACGCGACATACTTACGGCACACGAAGCGCTTGTTTACGGCAGAGACGTGGAGGCTAATTATGAAATGGAAAATTTTGCGGCGAAAGATAATGAGGGGCAGTAATAAATAACAAAATAAAACTCTCTTGATCAGAAACACTTATGGATGCATGAAAGAACCTTTCGTGGGGATATCGCAAAAGAATTCATTTGCGCCACTGGCTATAATGAAGCTGAAACGCGAAGAGACAAAACGTAACAGGTAATTAATGGGAAAATGCTTTAATTTCTCTGTATTTATGAACTATAACAAAAAACAGATTATCAATGGAAGACCTTTTCACGCGGAATTATTTTCCAAACCTTCGATAAGAAAACGTTGACAAAATATTTTGTAAAACTAAGATTTCTAAATATTTTCCAAATTCAGACGAACACATATAACGGTATTAAAGTTATTTCACTTTTGTTTTCTTCGGTACGTGTTGGCCGTTTTAAAGATAACAGAAGTTTTGGATACAGGGCCATGCGATCTAACCGACCGCTTAGAGCAGGCATGGCAAATACGTGGCACGCGAGCTATTTCACTTGTCACGCGTTACATTGTATTTTCTTTATACAATATGAAGTTTCTTAGAGAAGGAATATACAAGTGGCACGCGAAAACATTCTGATGATTCACATTACTTTCTTGGAACGCGAAAGAAAAATCATTTGCCATCCCTGGCCTAGGGCATCTCGCCTATGGGGGTATCTCGCCTCTGGGGGTCTCGCGCTTAGAGCCGATCCGGAGTTAGTGTTAACAGAATCAGGAACTTATTATGAGGGGGTAAAAAGGTGTACACATTGACTGTGAAAAGTCCCAACGCAAAGAGGCGGTCACATATCCTAAATGATCATCGCAAAGTATAGTTGGCGAAGAACAGTCTCAACTGACGTGTATCATTGCAAAACATTACTAATTCTAAGGGTTCCACTCGAAGAATTTGAGCTGTGACTGACATACACCCACTATATTTCAAATATATAAGCTCAAATAAATTATTAATGATTTGATCATTTGTTTTCCTCCACAAAATTTAAACACGTGTTTTCGGAATTTTCGAGTAGTAGGCCTCGCGGATCACGATCTCCTACAGGGCCTCGCACCCCTAAATCCGCGCCTGGACAAGAGGTTGTACTGGGTAATTCTCACAAATGCGTGATTCACACGAGACCTTCATTACTTGATCGTACTCGTATATTTAATTTACACAATCCCAAATGTCGACGTAAAAACGTTTTCTCTAATCCTTATGTTAAAGTCCACGAATATTTAATTATATATAATTTGATAATCACAACTGAATTGCTGAGATCTGGCAGATTTGCGTGGTCACGATTTTGCCAGGCGTGCAAACTGCTATCTTTCTGCAAAATTCAACTGAAGTTGAAAATCCTACAACGCCCTTTCATTAGCGGACGATAAATAAGGAATCGACAAGCTTCCTTTCTGTTAATACTAAAACAAAAGTTGAGAGAGTGCAATTGTCTCCTGTTTGAGCCTAAATTTCCAGGTGTGGTGAGATTGAAAACAAGACAAGCGGGAGTAATGAACGCAAGAAATGTAGAATAAATTAAAAGCGTTTTACTCATAGTCAGGAAAAAACATTAATTTGTTCACCAGTCAACTGGCTGCCCTAATGGAATAATATTATTTAAATTATATATTATCTCCTTTAAATCTTAACTTCTTTAAAAAATTCTACATATTGAATTTAATGAGATTATACGTTTTCATTAAGGAGTTGGAATTTCATATCAAATTTCCGTAAATATGGCAGACCTATTTTTTTCACTCCGCATTTCAATATGACTAAAAATTGGCAGGCCTGAATGGATAGCATTATCCATATTCCTCCTTTTTTTCCAATAACCATACTTTAAAAATGGATTCGTCTATTGGTACGATTCGAAATTTTTAATAGCGTTTTTCTCAAGAACTATGCATCTTATCAAAATATCTACGTGAATGTTTACGAGTTACAGCAAAAAGTTCCACTTTTCTCTTGATTAAACGGTAGCCTTGATTGGCTGGCTTGACCCGAGTATGTTATTTTAGTCTTGTTATTCGATAAAAATCCTAAATACCAAATTTGATCCTAATCCTTTCTGAGATATATCTCCCGTTATTTGCGTACACACGGACGCATATACAAAACACAATAGGCGCTTTTATTCCCTTTAGTACAGCAACGCGCCTAGAAAAAAACATCTGGTGCGCTAAAAAAACGTTCGCTGAGAAGAAAGGGAATAGGAAAGGGGAGGAAACAGGGAGGGAAAAAGAGGGAGAGAAAGAGGCATGCATGAGGTCCCCGCGTCGTAAGCCGACCTCAGCCTCCCTCTAGCCACACTCACCTGGACGTCTCCTTCGGCGAGGAGTTTGAAGCGTGGGCCGGAACGTGGGGCGAGGGACGCGGCGACGGGTGCGGCGGAGCACGCGGGCGACAGCAGGGAATCGCTGCTCCCGCTACCCGCACCCTCCGCGCCCGCCACCCCGCTGCTGCTCCCGGAGGGACTGGTCCCGCTCCCAACGCCCCCGCGGCTGCAACCGGATTCGAGCGACTCGTGTGCCTCCTCCGCCTCCCTCCTTCTCCTCCTCCTCCTCCTTTCATCCTCCTCCTCCTCTTCTTCCTCCTCTTCTTCCTCCTCCTCTTCGTCTCCCATGCCCCCTTCCGAAGCCTCCCCTGCGCTGCTGCCCGCAGAGCCCAGGGGAGAGGAGGCTACGTGTTCCCCGCAACTCCTATCCCGGGTGAGACAAGAGAACCGAGTACGTTTCAACCAAGCTCGAAAGTTGCATAGGGAGGCCAAAAATATAGGATGGGCTGCATTTTCACAATCATCAGACAAAATATTCAGTCGAAACTTAAATATACAACAGAGAGACAGTACGCATATCCTACCTATAATTTTGGAAGTGTCCGTCCGGCCGTTCGTACCCCCGCCCCCTGTATCTCAAAAGCTGCTTGTCGTAGAGATACGCGGTAAACTGCGTTTCGTTTCTACAAGCTCGGAGGTCCCTAGAAAACTATTTTCATTTTCATAAAGTCCCGGATTCGAATCCAGGAGACAATTATATTTTCCCATAAGTTTACAGGGATTTTTGGTTTTTCAGAGTGCAAGGTTTTTTTTTCCTGCATTCATCAAAATACGTTAACATGGACCGATTTTCTTCGTTTTTGCTTTATTCGACGGCTAAAACTCGATACTATCTTATTCTTGCGATTTTTACACGTTACACGGTCGAATCATTCAGAAATACGCAATTGCACTAGAGTTATATGTTAATTATTGAGATCAACTTTTTTTACACACTCCTTAATTTTTTATAAATTAATTGAAAAAAACCGCGCAAACATTGCGCGGGTTCAGCTAGTTTGATTAAAATTAATACTAACGTTTGATTCCCGAATATCGCAGGATTTCATATTGTTTGTTACCACCGAGTCAATCGTAACGACGTTTCCACGACCTTCACCGTTCCTTTAAGATAGGATGGTAGTAACGAGAAGGACGCATTCGTCGAAGTAGCGGGCCGCATGCGGCTCGAGGAGCGTTCGTGAGAGACGCCGAGATTTGGCGAAAAGAGGAGTGAGATTCGCAACAGAATCAGAATGGAGTCTCGAATCCGAGCGTGCGAGACACGCGGTGCTTGGATTTTCACTCTCAGGAAATCTGCAATAAGTAAATATGTAAAACACGCTCGCATTCGCGGTCTCGGTGACGGGCGACGGCATTGGAGATGGAACGATATGAGCGCAAATAGGTCGCGAGCGGTCAAACGGCGCAGGACGACCGATGTGCGAACGCCGGGATAATTTTCCACTCTACGACTCGAGACTCCTGTACTTGTCAACGATAGTGATTCACTGCCCTCATCTGCGGAAGAGCCATATCAACAAGCTCAAATTATTTTCAATTGACTTATATGAATATCCAATACGGTCAGTAATGGTCATAAATTTCAAGACGGGATATAGAATGTTTGGCTTGGTACATAACCATTA
This sequence comes from Uropetala carovei, assembly GCA_036926305.1. NCBI lineage: Eukaryota > Metazoa > Arthropoda > Insecta > Odonata > Petaluridae > Uropetala > Uropetala carovei. The sequence continues at coordinate 426,467 of JAXCHB010000027.1, forward strand.
TGGTTTTGTTCACAATTTTTCTTTAGCAACTTATTATTAATTAAAATAGCTTACCGTCAATTACGACATAAAAGACAATTTTAAAATTACATATCATCGAGGTAAAGGAGGAAATCGACTTACGCGCAGATGTTAACCTCGCGAATAAGCAAGGTTTGAAAATTAATCCTCCCCTCCTAATGAAAGCAAGCAGTACGCAATTTGACCTCTCTAAACGGTAGTTTGTTTACAATGAAGAGGTAAAATAAAATATATTTCATAGTAAAAGACGTAACATTTAAAAGTTCAAACTATCATCTGTAGCGCCCCTACGTTTGCTGCGCCCTAGACGGGTGCCTCGCTCGCCTATCCCTTGTCACGGCTCTGCTTAGATCCCATTCCGTGTTTCGATAGGATACAACTTTAACGAAAGTTACGTATTTCTGAGGAAAACGCCGGCAGAAAATGTCGAGGAAGACGAGAAAGTGGATAATCATGGATATATAAACATCAAACACTTTTGAAAAGAAAAAAATACAAATATTACATCGCTACAAGAATATATATTCTTTTTAAATCAAACTTCCTGTAGCAATAAGCTAACAATAAGATAAATCAGCTTCATTCCGTATTAGTGTTTCGCGGAGGTGTTCCATTCCGCGAGGTAGTTGGAATAAACCTCCCAAGGAGGCCATCCCGAGTACCGTGAAAAATGACCACTTGGAGGATGGCCAACTGAGAGGGCTTTGATATTGCCGGTAATCAATTTAGATGAGTGGTCGCTTTGGATGGTTTTTTGGTAAAGGGGAGGTTGGTGGGTTCTTTGCGGTTATATCCACGGTCAGTGTGTCTGGTTCCCTAATTATAGGATCGCGGGTTCTAATCCTACCGAGGTCATGCTTGTATGTGATCATCATTCGTTATTGTCATTACGCTCATTGTAAAAGGCCGGTAATGGCTCTTTATGAGCTAGTCGAAATATTTTTGTGCAAGCATATTCTTCAATGAGGTATTATAAGCGATAATAGACTGTAGGTTTATTTCGTCTTACAGTATCGTTAAATTCCTATATGTGAGATCTGAAATGCAGTAGCGAATCTACGTACGGCCTAACATCAGAGTCGGCAACATAATTTTGAGGCAGGATACAGATGTGGCGAATGAGTCAGGAAACTCGCCACACTAAGTAAAAACACCTTCTAATAGTATGGTAAATTACCTGATTAAAGACTAAACCCCTGAAATTGCTTTAATGAACTTTATTCAAGCACACTGGTAGGTCAAACAAAGGAATCAAGCATTTTCAATAATTGAGAAAAATCAGCGTGAAATTTGGAAATCCTTTCCCCTGACCCCCTGAAAAAAATACGGCTGAATATCTGTATATCTCAATTCTGTCTCCAAATTCATGTCAAGAATTCGGGATCTATATTTTGATTTTATAAAAGTTACTGAAGAAAATGTTGATTCGCAGAGCCATGTTGAACCAAGCATTGAAAATAATGGGATGATGAGAGAAGAAAGCTCCTCATCTTTCAAAAGACATTCCCACATAACTCAACAGATCGATCACTGACAATGAGATGAATATGTGAGTGCATCTGGATTTGGATCAATCCACGCTTGTCCAAAGCAAACTGACAAACTCTGAGTCGAATTTTCAATATCGAAGTGGAATGGATCTTTCAACAATTGAAATACCATATTGAAGTTATCGAATTCAGTAAAGCGTAAGTCAAATTTGAGCCAAATTGTTCAACCAGTCCACGTAGTGCTGCAACATACATTGATCCAAATCAAGCACCTCATTTCTGCACTTGTGCGACTACAAGATTTAGTTTTGACTTAAAAATCTCGAATGTATTGTGCTTGATCGCAAATCAGCTTTCCATTTCCCTGAAGTCTCATTGAACACTTTTTTGCACAGAACCCACACTGGCTTTTCTTCCAATTCCATCACAGCAAATTCAAGCTCCCAACCTTCTTCAAATTTACGCGTCATATTCTTCCAGTCTCTCTTCTTCTTTTCACCACTGTTCGCTAAAGTACCTGCTTCATCTCTAATAGTTGCATCAGTTCTTCCCTCAGGTTCTTTGCATTTTCTGATAACAAGCTTATCCATATCTAAAAACAGCCCGTCATCCGGAAGTACTTCGCCGAAACCAATCAAGCCTAACTGAAAATAGACAAGGAAAATTATGCCATCCGGACGACAGGCTGTGAGTATCGTCATGTCAGGCAAATTACTGTACAGTACAGAAGCGTCAGACAGATAGTGAAAAATTCCGCCTAAAAATGTGGCTTAATTTTATTTTAAATTAAAAAAAATATTTTAAAAGTCCTGTCAACAAATGTGCCTTAATTTAATTTTTTTAATATTTAAAAGTCCCGCCGAAAAATGTGGGTTAATTTAAAAAAGTATCTTAAAAGTCCAATTCGCCACACTTATCGCCAATTCGCCACATGCGGTGATTGGCGAACGTGTTGCCGACCTGGGACTAACAGAACTGCAGCCCTGGGGCTCCCGGGGGCACCCGATTCACAAAAAATTAAAAAATATGCTAAACCATGAAATAAAATTATTAAGTAAAAAACTTTTAAGAAAACGCCTCATATTTAGTTTATGCTAAGTGCCCCCAAATAATAAAGGCCTGCTGCTTCCCCAATTCATCATCCGCCGAAAAGTATTGTGTCGCAATCGATTTAAGCTCATATTCCATTGTTTAATTGAACATTTGTACCCCGTGATTACCGAGAAACTTGTAACTTATTCGATAATACATAAGCATGATAAATATTATCTAAAAGTTTAGATACTTTTATACATAACCTCTCTTAATCAATCCTCCTTTTAAAGATACAGACAGAAGGCAGATGAACATTTTATAATCGAGCATGTCTGAAGTGTTGCACGGTAATTTGTTCTATAAGGTGATTAACATTGTCGTCTGCACCACACGATATTACTGGTTATTTTATAATTCTTCCTGGATTTTAGATTAAACCCAGCTAGATTATTTCCTTACAGTACTTTAAGATAACATTAACAAGTGAATGATTGCAAAGAAATATTTAATATAGAAAAATAGATTCTAGGAATAGAGGATTGCTTACATTAGGGGTGGGCGATCTTTTTTATATGGCTGAACATATTGACGGTAGCGAATCCTTGGAAGTTGCCAACGCTTCGGCGGACCGGAGTCGAGTATAAATCGTAAATTACCCGGAGACTCTCAGGTAACGCATATGCGAAAATCAAGTCTTAATGAGGATGTACAGATTGACATTTCCATATTAGGTATTTGTTTTGTTATTATAATTTTAATGTTAATGTTTTAAATTTGTGTGCAAGGCCCGGGAGAGGGGCGTGCACTCGGGGTAAATAATCGGGGCCCGTGCACCTAGGGGGTTAGAGCTTTAGCATTGATGCATAAAGATTCCTACGTATCTTACCACATCCACTTATAAAGACTGAGCTGTGATAGTCAATGTAGTATACGAAAATGTTGTTCGGTGAATGTTCACGGCGGAAAATTATAAACATGAGTATGTTGGGATTAAAGGGTGGTAAGGGGCCCAGGAAGAAGAGAAGCACCAGAGTCCTGTTTGTGTGTTAAAATTTACGGAGCTCTTCGCGGGCTGCACAAATAGATACCACGGGCTGGGTTCCACCACCCTGGTTTAAATAATACATATGTTAATATGCTACATTTCCAATGTCGCTTCTTTATTTCTACAATACGCTCAAATTCATTCAAGATATAACTGCAAAAAACAACTTGATTTTCAAACAATATCCTCATGGAATTCAAATGTTTTCACTATTAATTTTAATCATATTGAGAGATTGTATTATATTGTTTCTCACACTGCGTTTCACTACGCATATTCATTTTAATAAACATGCACTGTAAATGACCTTAATATGTTGTGTCAATTATAAGATTAAAAAGAATGAAATTGTGTCGGACCTACAGAATTGATCAAATATTACCACGCAACTTGTTTTCCACGAAAACTGACGCAGTGATATCAAGTCGTTCCTGGTCAAGGAGTTCATTCCGAGAAAGGCAAAATACGAGCGAGAGATAATTTATCATTCCAACGTCAGTCTTAGAAATACCAATATGAAGTCATTGTAGGGGTGTCAAAAGGGACTTGAAAAAATAAACAAAATTAAATGTCAGAAAAAAAGTTTCTTATTTGAAAAGAAATTCACAAAATTCTTCGTTTTATAAAACATTATGGTGCATAGCTCAATTGCTAAAGGTCACTGAATGCGTCCTATAAAACAGACGACATCCATGCATTTATAAAATGCTCTGAAAACGATAATCATATTTTTTATGTACAAATATGTTGCTGGTATAATCAGTTGCTACTCAGGCCTCAAATTTATGGATATGAATCACTCGAATTAAATACGCAATGAAGGACGAGGTGAGCCAATCAATTCAAATGTGTAATGAGTTCAGGAAATAGTTCTCCGTTTACGAAGGTCTTCTCTCGTAAAAAAACGTTCAAACTAGAAACGTGACAGCGAAACAAAATCATGAACTCGAAGGAGGAGAAGGGTAAAGAACACGTCGCTGCAGAGTTGGAATTCAAGTTTTGTTAAATGTTCGGAAAATTTCTGAGTGAAAAAATGTTATTCGTGAAAGAAATCGATGTGCTTAACTTAAATTGACGATCAGACGTAGTTATTGTTTACATAGTCGTCACTTTTGTAACACATAAAAACTTAGTAAAATTATTTGGTATTTTTTAGTCATATGCAACATTTTTCTGCTTAAACATTTGGGAAATGATATCAAGTTTTAAACAGCCACGACAAATGTTGTTAGAAGTATTATCCAAAATAGATAATTTTCACGTAGGAAAAACGAAAAGATAGCGAATCTGCTTGTTTCCGGTCGGATTTAAAAATTTGCTGTATTCCTTAGTAACCTCCACCGGCATTTGCCCTAACTTTCACATCGACCGACGTAGCGAGATAAAACTCAATGAAATACGAATTCTGGCAAAAATATCCAATTTATTTGCCTGAAAAAGTCTAACACAATGACGTCCAAGTTCAGTAAATTAGTCGCTGAACGTGATTGATGCTAATTCCTCATCCTATAGGTTATTTTAGCCCTCCGTAATCTGCCGGGGTCAAAAGAGACATTTTAAATGACTAAAAATAAATGGATGTACTAAGGAGTTTTAATTTACAGTACATTCTTAAAACCCCATTTATATCCTAGCTAAGCGTTTCCAAAACTGTGTTCCGCGGCACCCAAGGGTTCCGCAGAAGTTAAATGGGGTTCCGTGATATCCGATACATTCTTCCTTCTATTACTTACAGCAGTTTCACTGTAAGACACATAAGCCATGTAAATAAAAATCACAATTATTATAAAGTTAATTTTATTCCGATTTGGCTTATCATCTCTTAGTTGGGGTTACAGAAGAAAAATATTTTAACATAAGGATATCGTGGTTTCACAAAGTTTGGGAACTCCTGTCCGAGCTGGACTTGGAGAAACAAATGATTTCACTACCTGCAGGATAAAGGCAACCCCCGAATATCAATGATTGGCACATTTTTTCAGCAAAGCTGTCCTTTTTCATGGACTCTTATAATGTAAATGAAGCAAATTTATAAATCAATGAAGCTTATATGCATAGAAGCATATAAAGTCGACGGTATCCGTATACACGACTTATAGTGACTATAGTATCCTAGAACGCGGGATGGGTTCACGTTTGGGCGGTTTTCGAAGACAAATTTATCATATTTTGGCACGCCGCGGCGCGCCGCACAGTGGGGCAAAAGCCCCGTCTAGCTGGACAAAACTCTATTGGCGAAATCCGTCAGACATTGGTGATATGCTTATTGCGTGATTGGTAAATGTCCAGACAATTGGGATCCCAACGATTTTTACATTCCTCCCTCACGTTTGTGGCCGATCTCTCGCAAAATGAAGAGAATCGTGGCGGGCCAGTGCGACAGCATTCTCCGGTACCTATAATGTTGCCACGTATGCAAGGTTTATAAATAGCGGGAGCGAAAACTCATGTCAAATAACATTTAGAGGGAAGTGCGACGATGAGGAAATCACATTGTCGGACTTCCGAACACAACGGATTACTGCCGTGGCATGGTGATTTCTATCGGAGATACATTTTCCAGACTTCCGCTTCCTATCATTAGACGTACAAAAAAAACCTAACGTGGCCGAGCAGAGTTTATGCACAGAAACTGGAGGTCATACCATTCTTAAGACGATATCCAAAAATTACGCGCTAGATCCTGCTACTTTCGGAGAAAATGTTCAAAACGTCTTCTGGTGCGCCCGCCTGCCCAACCTCCGGGCGGGAGAGCTAGCGCGGCCGGGTGGGCCTAGCTGCGCGCACTGACTGTGCAAGTTGGAATATGCAACTACTTGGTGTGGCGCACGTAAGAAAGCGATAGAACTCGTTCGTTCATATCACTTGTGAGCGCGGTTCTCAGCAGTTGTCCAGTGAGTCACAAGTCATCATGTTTTCCATAACACGGAGGGAACTTCACAGGCAGCTCATGTTAAGAAAGGAAGAACCTTGGGAGACACGTTATGACCATGTTTGCCAACATGTGTTGAGGGTACTGGATCTGGATTCCGCCCCCACTGATACTAATGCGAAGGTGAAGAAGATATTTCGCAAGCACTGTGGTGAGATTCGTGCAAAATGGGAGAAATGCTGTCGCATAGAAGAAAAATTTCTGAAGACCCACAAGGCCTGGCTAGACACCGAAATCACTATAGAGAAACAGTATTTGACTGTGTCCACGTCCGCCATGAGCTAATGATGTGCATGGTGGATGGAAAGGTTTGCAACACAGCGATCAACACTGCTTCGTCTCAAAAATGCTATATTTGTGGAGCCGTACCCAAAGAAATGAATAATATAGAAGAAGTTCTGAAGAGGGACGGCAACAGAGAAAGGACACGAAGGACCTAGTAAAATAGAGGCAGATTGAGATAAAGAGAAGGTTCAAGACACATATGGGACTGGTCATTGACAATGTCAAGCAAGGAAGAGGCACGAGCAATGACGGGAACACGGCTTGCCGATTTTTTGAAAATCCCGCTAAGACAGCAATGAAGATCTTATTTCCCGATGTGACACCATTTTGCGCACTCTCTCCTGTGGATTCGCAGTTGGAGGCTTTTCGTAGGTACGCAGATAATACCACTAGACTGTACGTCCACCATTACTCTTGGTACCCGATGCCGGCATCAGTCCACAAGATTCTCATTCACGGCTGGGATGTGATGTTCGTGGCACTACTTTCAATCGGGATGTTGAATGAAGAAGCCCAAGAGGCCCGCAATAAGGACTTTAGGAGGTACCGAGAGAAAAGGAGTAGGAAGAGCTCAAGAGTAGCCACAAATAAAGACCTCTTGAACATAATGTTGACGTCTTCAGATCCCCTAATCTCTTCAATACGTACATTACCTCCAAAGAAGGGCGGAAGTCTCAAAGCTGAAGTGATTGCTCTGCTTGAGGAACTGAATTCTGATCCAGCTGCGAGTGAACACGAAAGTGACGACGAGTGATACCAATGTCCGACAAACATACAATGCTGATCTGCTAATTCACAAATTTAAGAAATGTTAAAAGAGTTCAAATCCAATAAACTTCCTTTCCAACTAGCACTATGTTCCTTTTTATCAAATGTCTCATTTGAATATTGATGTTCACCTAGCGCAAGTAGCAGCTAAACTGCCCTTGTAAGGCAGGCAACACCGCAAACACATCTTCCTTAGGCTCTAAGGACACACTTTACCCTTTCAGGAACGATAACACTCCGAAATGATGATTGTGTGCCATGCTATAGGTTTTGTCCAGCTAGATCGGGCTTTTGCCCCACTGTGCGCCGTACTCTGCTGTGAACTGCCAACCGGTTTAGGCGGGAAAATCCAGATATGAAAAATAAAAGCCAGTGTCCCTCGTCTTTTTAAGCGTGACAACAAATATTCCGCTGTTAGCAGGTTGTTTTGAATTTTTCAAGAATAATTGTTTTGTTTTCTTTATTTGTTAGGCGTTTATCTTGTGTAGGCTTCTTTGTAAAAATAATAATTTTTTCTGACATACTTTCAAAGAATATTTTTTATTACTTAATTTCAAAGTTAATAAAGTCCCGTAAAATGTTTAATAGTTTTTTTTGAAGGATCTATCCCTTAAAATCGTCAACCATATGTGGCCACCCATATACTTAGGTATCCTACAACGCTGTTTCCTATTGCACGGTGTTTGTCAGGAACGTATCCTTCGCGTTACAGGAAAGACGACTACATCTCCAACATGTACATACATACATTGCAAGGGATAAAGATAGAGAAACAACAGGAAATCGAACCCAGGTCTTCCGCATGCCGGGTGAAACCTTTCACCAACTATGCAATCAAACCAATATGATTCTCAAGTCATAATATTTCCGGGGAGCAGCTTATTAGTAAACCTTACTTCATTAAAGATCCTCGTTTAGGAATAACAGAATCTTAATTATCAAATCAGAGATAACTGACATTGTTAATGGTAATGAATAAGTGTACTTTTTTTCAATTCAACTCAGAAGAATACATTTAGTAAAAAAGCATAGTATAACATTTTTCTGATGCTTTAATACAAATCATCACTTTAATTTTTTCGGTTATTTTCCATTATTCCCATTTTCAATCGATTATATTATTAAAGAATGACCCACAACGTAGTAAATTACATGCTGAGACTGCTACATTTAAAGAACTCCCTGGATTAGTACAGGTGAGCTCCGCTTAACGCGGCCCCGGCCAACGCGGATTCGTTATAACGCGGATTTTATTTCAAATTAAAATTTTTTTAAAATATAGATATCTTATGCACAGTGCGACCGCAGACTAATATCTTATGATTTTTTTAAATTTCGCACTAATCAAATTTCATAAAGTATCCTAAATACTATTGTGATATTTCAGCAGTTTTGCATAATATTGCATCGTCTGGTGGCCAATTTCACTCTTTCCCTGTATATTTCACGGGTCTAACACAAAAATATATCTTCTAAGGCGGAAAACATTTGAAAAACGGAAATAGAAATATGATTCATGCTTCATGTTTCCTTGGCATCATTGGATCGTAAAGAATGTTTTTGATAATTCATATTTTTTAAATCTATAATTTTTGATAATTACTTTATTACAATGTTAATTTACCGTATTAACATGTCATTATAAATAATAATAAAACAATAACGCTACACACGAAAAAATTATATAATTTTGGTCTGCATATGAAAAAACATGTGGTACACGCGGAGGGATCTTAATGTTTGAATGCACATAATGTATAATAATATATAATCAGTGATGAGCTGGACAAAAATTAAGAACCTGCTCTCTAAAAACAAAAGTCCTAAGGAAATTTGGATAAGGATGGCGGGGAGGCCTATATGCCAGGGGCACCAGATCGCTTTAGTTTAGTAATACCGTTCCGCTAGCTTAACAAGTGTTCCGTTCGTAATATATTCCATTTCATACACTGTCGGTAACTGACTATCAGATAGAGCAAAATGTACTTGAAAGGACAAAATCAATAAATTTTCATATTTTCTAAAACTTTAACAACCGGATGGCAAATTCTGAGAAAAATTAACAACAGGCTCGGGCGAGTCGGCTTCAGCTCATCACTGTATATAATGATATATAGATTGCAAAAAACCCAACACGTACTACTATGAGTTTGACCTATAAGCGGAGCTGCAAGAGCATCGTCGATCAGTGCATGACTTTGTTGAAGGAGCACAATGACTTCACACGAGTGAGTGCCGTGAAGCGGGGCTGCGAGGGACTATTTGAATGTTACCAAGTTTTACGTTATAAGCGAAAAAAAGCTAAGTAGTCGACCCTGGACTCTGTTTTAAATGAAACTTCGTAGGTGTTCTGAGAAATATTTTGAAATTATCTACGTTTACCGCTAAAAAGTTTTTTGCCTTACTGTTTACTAGGTAATTTTATAGTTTGTTTAATAAATTACGTTCTAAAAGTCCGGCAGAAATGTTTTACATTGAATGTGGGTCCAAAAATACCATTTGGGAAGTTATTTCCCTCTGGGCGCCTAAAGGTTATGGTGCCCCGGCGAACGCTGATTTTCGCTTAACGCGGAGACCTCAGGAACGCATCCCCCGCGTTAAGCGGGGCTCACCTGCATTTTAAAATGTTTTTCGTGATGCGGGATCAATTTGTCCCGACGGAACTAACAGGGTTTCTATAAGCAGGAAGATTAACGGAGGGTTAATTATGTGGCGAAATACTTTTCGAAGATCATCTCAAAAGCGCATAACTTATCTGCCATATATCGTGGACAATATTTCTGCAAAAAGCGAATGCAACTAACCTGTGACGACAAGTTAAAAGTAATAAATATGGCTTTTACGATTCTATTTCAATAGATCAATATCGATTAAACGCTATTTTAAAATTTTAAATGTCATTAATGCAATATAGTCCTTTATAACGCTGAACAATTTTAATTGATCTCATTACAAATAAAGAATAAACCATAAAGAATATTTCATTTTCTTACTACAGCTGTTTAGTTAATAGCTATAGAAGAGTACATACCTTATTCAATAAGTTTTTTTGTTGCCTATGCTCTTGGTTTAAACCGCCTCTCAGTGGCTAGGACTATTAATTACATAAAATAAGCATAAGATTCTCTACTAGTAATGAAATACATGCAATATAAAAGTTTCAAAGACTAATTCATTACAGGAATACTGAGCTAAGTACAGGGATAAGCTAATAAAATTAAGTGAATATAACGCGGGACGTTTTTGGAGATTTAGAAGCAAGTCTTTACAGCGGTAATCAAACTAAGAGAATTCCTTAGTTCTAAAAGACGCCTAAGCATGTAGTACAACTGTAAACCACTGTGAAAAAGCGAAATCTACAATTGCTTCCTAGCGTAAACGTATATCGCATAGTTTTATTTCAATGAGCTACATGCCTGATTTTTGGCTTCAGGACGAAATAATAAGAATTTATCAACATTTTATTGTTTCGATCTTTCGTGTGAAATTAAATCTGACCATAGAGCGTCACATTTTTTCACAGCTATTCTTTACATATAAAGAGAATCTAAGCAACACTCCTCTCAATTGCGCATTCACCGTTAAATTTCTTATCACTAAGTCGCACTGAATAGGTGCCAGCCATGTTACGACGTCACCATATCAATTGAAATGATTAATATACACTTTTTCATATTCAATTTTTTATGACAATGATAATACCAAACTACCACAAAATTCGATAGACATGGTTAATTATTTATTATTAATTTTGTTGCCTTTTTCTTCACTATATAAAATGACATCCTACACAGAGATATAAACCAGTACCGACATAGTGTTTGTAAAACTAATGTTGCTGCTAGTAGTAATTTGCAAACCTTAGGTGCACGATTAAAAACGTGCAATTTCGAAATATTTTTATGCAATTCATTTCTTCTTCAAAATACATAAAAGATTTTTTGGATTATAATAAAAAATACGACATTAGAATAGGGTGACCAGAAGCTTTTGGTAACAACCGGGACGAAACAAGTTTTGAAAGGGAAAAACCGGGACATTTTCTAAAAAAACCGGGACAATGGGTATTTTGATTTTTTTTCTTGAATATTCTAAAAATCGAATAAATACGTTTACAAAAGAATATATAAACTATAATTTAATTAATAAACAATTAAATTACATATTTCGTGATTAATTAAGCAGTATTACAATAAAACATATTAGGTGAAAATTGTGTTTTCAATCATATTTTAAAGTACTTCTGCCTGCCTTGATCAAATCTTCATCATTTTTAATCATGTCATAAAAACTTTTACAGGTCATATTAAAGTTGAATTTACACATCATTATGGAATTGATGGTTTTTATATCCAAGCGGTTTCGTTCATCAGACCATTGAATGTCTATTTGTGAAAATATTGTATTCCCACATTTCAGTTGTGTGCCGGAATGGCAAACAGAAAGTTACATAGTTTCTCCATTTCTAAGGTCTGTTCTAGAAATTCAAATTTTGAAAAAAAAAAATATGACCACCGGCCGTAGCAAGATCTATTAAGCCACTCATCATTCCTTTCTTTCATCTCTTTTGAAATCAAATTTTTAAGCAATGAAAATTGATTAAAAAATAAACTTTCCTCAACTTGAGAGCCCATGTCAATAACATTTTTACACATACTTTGCACTTCTTCTCAAACTGGGGAACTTTTTAATAGCATCCATTCCATATACTTCAATTTCAGTAAGGGTTCAACCCATTTTTACTTTCTCCTTACGTAGTAATGGGAAAGTATTGTGATCACAAAAAAAATTATTATCAGATAAAACTCTTAGGTCACTCAAAGGAACAGATTTTTCGTTAATGCGTAACGTAAGCATGCCAATCGTTTCATGCACGTAATTCATTACCTCTATTACGCAATTTTGCGAACATTCAATTTTTAGAATTTGTTTATTAAATAAACCAAGAATATTAAGCATTGCACGGAAGTATGCTTCATTTACTGGTGATTCAAAAAATTTCACAATACGTTTTGGGGACTTTTCTTCTGAAAAGAAATATTTCGGAGCTTGTAGGTCAGAAATAGGGTTAAATAAATTAATTACAGATGTCCGAGAACTGGCAACAGAACTAGAGGCTGAATCAAAATTTACGCAGGAGACCGAAATTCTGCCACGAAGAAAGAACCCCAATTTTGAATCTGCACAGGTTCATGCAAGTTTTCATAGTCCCCAAGATTATTTCCGAGTAATTTTTTTATATCTTGTGTTGGATCAAACAACTGCTTCGATAAAGAGAGGTTTCAGCCACTCAAAAACCAGTGAATATTTTAGTTTCTTATATAACTTGAGTGAACTGAAAATCATGGATAAGAAAATTCGTATTTTCTTAGAATCTGCTCTTAGTGAAATACCATGAGTCTTTGATTTTTCAGCACTTAAATGCAAATGCCTTTTATAAAATAGTATTTGGAATATCGAGTTTGGTTTTCAAAATAATTTCGTATGAAGGGGAATAAAAAAAACTACTGCATATACCATCACTATTACGAGAAAAAAAAAACGGGACATTGATGCGTCCCGAAAAGAAAAATCGGCACAGGGACAAAACTCTAAAAACCGGGACAAATCCGGGGAAACCGGGACGCCTGGTCACCCTACATTAGAATATTTAATTATGACTTCCCCACAATTCTAGATAACCATAAATTATCTCATCATATTTATTCCTGCTCAGCACTGTTGTTTACAATATAAAAATATAACAACCTTGCACTCTGAAAAATCGAAAATTACGTGTAAGCTTGCGGGAAAATAATTATTGAAATAAATACCCCCTCTCCCCAAAATTTTTTAATCGCCATATAGTCTATGTCAGGAGTATTCAAACTTTTTCTCCGCGGTCCAATAATAATAATAGATATGTTATTTGGTCGAACAAATGTATACCTTATTAAATATTGTTAAGTAAGAATTGCTAAGAATGCATTTAAAATCAAAACGGCAGGATTTAATGACCTTTAAATCCTATTAGTTGATTTTGATTATCTTACAATTAGCAAGAATTTATTCTAAATTTTGCATCAAAATATCTCAGTTGCTTCAGTCAGTCAATGGAATAATCAGGAAGAAGTAAAATATAGGGAAAAACGAATATCGGCCTAAACAAAAGGAAAGGATACTAACTGGCATACGCTATATATAAAAATATATCTAGAATATAGCAAAGATAAAAGAGAGGTTTTTGTTTTCGCCATAGTAATATATTAACATTTACGGCATATTGAAAGGCACCGCAGTTTTGCATAAGATTTATTAGGTTTGATTAAACGCTAAAGAACTTTAAAATTATCTTTTTAAGATAATCTTGTTTCCGTTGTTTTAATGGATGAAACTTTATTTCCGACATCTTCTGGAAAAATTTTATAAATATTTTATGGAATCTTATTTCTTAATATTGTTAAAGATTATACAGTTTTAAACTATAAACAGGAATTTTATATTGTTCTTACTGTGGTATTAGTCGATTTTAAAAAGAAATTGCATAACATATGATAGGCAATGAGACTTAACAAGAAAGCAATGGGTTTATCATTATAACCGTGATCATAAAACACCACCAAATTGCATGAGCTGAAATAATTTTTAAAAGTAACTGATTTGAGACGTAATTTGATTGAAATTATTTCATGTTTACAGAGAAATTTCGAGTGTAAAAAAGACATCCACAATTACGAAGAGAGGAATTCATATTGCTTCAAACTACACGTTATATAAAAAACATTTATGCAATTTAAAATTATATCATTATTTATTCCATTATAATTTATAAGTTGAAATTCATAAACGTAAATTCTCTCCCAGTTCGGTAAATAAGAGTGAATTAAATAAATTATCTTTCCTGAAAACATTTGGTGTAGATACTGAGATTTAAAAATTCGAAGGTGTCCCAATAACAGACGCAAAAAACCACACAATAGTTTGAAATATATAAATTATTTTTATGGCTCAACTTTTGAAGAAGAAAATTACTTAAGTAGTATAATAAAACTTATGCGAAAAATTCTACAACTCGAATAAGGTGTTAAAGTAAATTCAATAAAACAACTTCCAAACAACAATTATTATTCAAAATAACAGGGAATTTTTTAATAAACGAGAGAATTTTACAGCAGAAGCGTGGTATAATTAAGAGCATTTCTCTAGGGCAGAGGTTCGCATACTGGCGCTCGCGAGCACCGCAGTGCCCTGTGGCAGTCTTACCGTGCACTTCTACGATGCCTGAAACTGCCTTTCCTAGAGCCAGTAACTTCGTTTGCTTATTTGTTGGCCTCTTTGCTTTATAAATATGCGAAAGTACAATTTTAATAACTTTTGGTCTGATTATATTGATGATCATTCCTGTTTTTTGCAAATGGCATGCTTCAAATTCAGTATAATTTCACTAAATTCAATTTTCTTATAATTACCAAATTTATTTACAATGTACCACAAATTACTGCGCGGAAATTTCAAATTTTCTTTCCGATAATTTGGGATGACCTTGTTAAGTGATAGGATTTCAATAGGAATTTTTCACCCCGTGTTTTGACAAATTAAATTGGCAGTCCTGATTCAGTGATAGTACGCATATGCCTCAATTTTCATTAAAGTTTAATGAAAGCCTTATATACAAAAGAGGTAAATCTGAAGCAGAAAAGATGGTTATTAAATTGTCTCAAGATGTTATTTTAAAAAAGTAGGAACCCTACCCAAATACGCATGCAAAGCGAAATTTTAGGCTTATTATACTCTACAATTTCCGCAGGAAAATATTTTTATCAAATGAATACTGTAAAATTTGAGGCGATAAGTTCGTTTTTTCAGCCAAGAAGCATTCAAAATTAGAAGATTTGAACCTTGTATAATATGTTCGCAGCGCATATTTTCCTAAATATTAAATTTCATCGAATACCCGTCCTAAGTGTGGTCCCCGAGATTTGCTTGCAGGTAGACCAATGATGGCGAACCTAAGGCACGCGTGCCATAAGTGGCACGCAAGGCGATTTTGGTTGGCACGCCAACGAAAGGCGAAAACCAAACAAAGCATTTATCGTACTGATTTAGTGCCGCATAAACATTTATTTAATTAACCATTGTAAAAATTAGTTTTATGATTACAAATTGCAATCTCTTATGTCTTGATCACGAATTTAATTTAGTTGGCACGAAAAAAAAATCAAGGACTTTTATGTGGTACCCGAGGCGGAAAAAATTTCAGTAATATTGGCATGCAAGCAACAGAAGGTTCACCATCACTGACAGTGAGATAGACGGACAGAACAAATGCAACCAGCGCTATTTTCTTTCCCTTCACTTGGACCGAGTATTTCACTTTCGTCATCTACTTTGATATAAATACCAAATTTCTTCGAAACAATTCCATCGGTAACGGCATAACCGTTACGCGATTGCCATATGCGTAAATATCAGCAGAAAGGTGGACAATCCGAACACATAACGCGTATTTTCTTTTATAAACGCACCTAAAAAGTGGTAACTAGGTAATTTTAGTAGAAATTATATTTTTCGCCTTATCAATTACCCTATTACTTTTTTCTGAATATTTTAGAATATTAATAACAAATTACAATCAAACACTGAATTTAAAATCGCTAGTGCAAATTAAAGCCTTCGCGTTGAAATGTATGGAAAAGGATAACAACTACTTAGAAAAGTACGAAAATGTTTTTGGAAATAATAATAAAAAGTTTGCCATTTAGAATATACAAAATTATAAGTTCGAAAATTTCTTTAAGCAAGATCGAAATGCAATAAACTTCTCATAGATCTTAACATGCAAGTATTTAAATTCAAGACGGTTTAACCTTTTATCTCCAAGATAAACTGTCTAATTTCTAGAAACCTTTGAAAATAATAATTCATAAAAATCTCGTTTAACATTTTATGGCTGTAGAGTGAAATATGTACAACGAACATTATTAAGATTGTAATAAAATACACATTGCCGCAAAGGAATTCGTTATGTCCTTTACCCTATCTCTTACCAATACACAAACCCTATAGTTAAAAGATGACTTGTTAAATTTCAACAACAAATTACTGATCCTTTAAGCAACTATCCATATTTTCCTCGAACGTTCACGAGCCATTTCGGTTTTGGTTGTTTATCCTATAGCTTCGATTGTATTCACGCGTCTAAATACAACCGAGGCTTAGAATTCGTTAATCAGGTACATGAAGGAGTTTTAGGCTATCAGTCAGATAGTATTTAATTTTATAAAGCATTTTTGCTATGCAAAATTGTATCATCCAACATTTCGAGAAAAAAGAATAACGATAAAATGCATGCGGTTAATATAAAATGAAGAAAAATTAGCACGATGAGCAACAGAATATTTAATCACTAGAGATCATATTTGCTTTATCGCCTGTGTACTCAATAGCCTATATATGTTCAATCAAAACTCATCAATCATGATAATAAATATGGAAATTAACTGGCTTGCAAATACTTTGAAAATAAATTCGCATGTCACTAAATTTAGGCTATCATTTTCATTTGTATTTTATGTTAATAAAGTGCGATCGTAGTTCCGTATCTATAGATGTAACTGACGTAGGCATTCGTCTTTGAAAACCTACGCCTCTAGGTGTCACTGTCACAGGCATTCTTCTAAGGAAGAAAATATGCCACTCTAAAACATAATAAAGCGACAACGAAACAGAATGTAGTCGTGAAATCTTAGTCAAATAAAACTTTCAAACAATTTAACAGTAGCTACGCAGTTGCATAGATAAAATTTGGAAAATAAAAAATTGCATAAGAATTGCTTATAATTTCACATGATTTTAATAAATTGAAATCATCCATTAAGTTTTCTTAATTTATCAGGTGAAAATAAGAAAAATGTGGAACATAAATTACGTACTCTTACTTTAATCACCCTAAAAAATCGATGCACTAACTTTGTGGAGCTCTAAACACACGACAGTAATTTGGAAGTACCTACTTAAAATTTCAAAAACGGATGATTAAACATTACAACAACTTAAAAACAACTGCAAAGTTCTGATTTCCTTCGGACATCAAACTGCTTATAAATATGAGAATCATACTTATACAAAATTATTTGAATCTTCTATGTCGCAAAGTAACATAAATGGGCGGAATAAAGTTTATGCAGATATATTATGAAAATAATATTGATCGTAATAATTTAAATGGAAAGAGTAAATAAATTTCTTTCGTGACTCACCCAATAAGATCTTCTCGTAGGCACTTCTTATTTCCGCTAGTCACAGAAGTTTCATTGTTCCAAGTGGTGAGATTTAATCGTTGAACAGGACGAACAGATGATATATCACCATTTCCCGCCACATTATTGTTATTTATATTGCAATTGTTGAAGACCGTATTTCTCGAAGAAACCTCGTCTCTTTGTCTTCCAGAAACTTGTAGTTGGACCACTGTTTTCTCTGCATCTTGACCACTTTCAGGTTCAGCATCTTCAAGGGCATCATCCTCTTCAACCCTAATCCCACTGGACCCCTCACTCAATCCACCTCCACCCCCTTCTCTTCGCCCGAATGGGCTAGAGAAACAGAACATTAAAGCACAAGACAGCTTGTCCTCGTTTTTTCACAATTAAACTAAAAATACAAGTGCTTTTAGCACAAGATCTCCCAGTGTCACAATTTATTCCTTGAAGATGAATCTTTCACACCATAATTTGCCGAGAAGATATTTTGATGACCTGGATAAATATTTCAATTGTTCGGAAATATAGAAAGGCACTCAGAAACAATATGTATTGTAGTAAAAGGAAACGCTGTACATGATGCAAAATCTATTAATAAAATGAATTATTTACACCTATAGCCGACAACAAAGATTTTGCCCGTCAAGTTTAAATAATATTAACAAATATTGAGCCTCTTATAAAAACACAACTTCTTCGTTAAAACTTGAAGACATTGTAAGGTAAAAATCTGGAAAACACTATTTCACAGGTAATAAACTCCTATTTTTCTCTCGATTAAGTTAACATCACTGCCGGCGTCGATGAACACAAAATCGGCTATTGAAAAGATTTAAAGATACTCTTTCCGTCTGTGAAGAATATATGGCACCATTATCCGACTTCTTGACTTTTAAATATAGAAAGATACAAATTACAGCTCAGCTTTCATCTTCTTTGTCGGCAACCATCGCTTTCACTAAGAGAAATAAGCACAAACCCTACGTTTTCAGTAATCTACAGTTCCTTCTTCTCTTACCCTTTTAACAGCAGACAAGCTGCACAGACACGCCCCCATGCGAGATATCGCTGTACTGCGTGTTTTTCCGTAAATTGTAATAGCTTATATTTACCTTATACAAATAATGCAGAAAGCTTAAAAACAAAATGTGTAGTATTAATTTATTAAAACTTTAATATAATTCAATATTGACAACGATATTAAAAGAACCCTCTTAATAAAATAAGTTGTTTTAAGTCACGTATGATGGCGCAGGCTGCACCTCGAATTATTGATCGATATATCTTCGATCTATTGATAATGTAGTGTTTTTACCATGATTAAATGTCATTTCCATAAGATAGGGTATATTTCTGAGAGATTTGAAATATTAACTACATTTCCAAGGAAAATTCAACTGAACAGCACGTATTTCATAACGTAACCCAGTAAGCCACAAATGATTTGTACCGATGTCAATTAATGCGTTTATTTTTATTAAATACCAATAGCACATGAAATTATAAAAAGTAGCCAAAAAAAGTCGGTAAAACTTTCATTATAATCAACAATTGATAAGTTAATACAAAGTCATGCGATAGTAATTGTAATTCGAAATCGTTAAGATGTTATTCATGTAAAACTACGGAGATTTGGCCGAAGTTTCCATCGGTTGCACAGTTTCATCAGTCTTTTCAGAGTCCTTTCCTTCTGTAGGTTCTTCTAATGGCAATTCCAGAACTCTTGGCCCATAAAGTAAGACGTAAGCGCAATGCCAGTCACCTAAATAAAATAATTACAGGAATAATTTGCATGAATAAAGCAATTGGAGTTTTTATTACAATTAACAAAATTTATGTGTATATACACAATTTGAATAAAAATGTTTTGCAAACAAAACAGTTCATTTAATGTTAAAAATTCAAAGCATCCAATATCTTAGGATGACGAGAATTGTACTGGACAGTTTAATCCAATGCGCCCCAAATTCCGTAAATTAAAAGGTAAGAAGAGTTAGAACGATAATAACACAAACTCAAGTTTTAGCAGTCACAGATTTTATTATTACTACTAATTTATTAAAGTGACTTTTATCTTTATTGAACGTAATGTACTTCTCTCATCTCAAGCGAATGAATAAACATTGAAAATGCAGTATATTAATACATTATAAATTAACATCTAATAAGTTTTAATTATCTAATAAGTTGCAAAGGAAATAATTTTCAGAAATAAATACGTACGAATGATATTAAAATACCAGTGCTTTGGAAGTAAGCATATGTTATTTCTAAAACACGAAAAATGTATGTTTTGCTATGTTGATTTGTTATGACTGATTTGTAGCTACATTTTTATAATAATTCATTATTTGATGTTTAGAACTGAAATACTTAGTGAAAATTACTTTAGTGATCTAGAGGAATATGTTACTGGTTGTGATTTTGGCTCCATTGATGTGTTTAAATATAAGGAGTATTAAACATAAACACTGATTTAGAAATACTCGTGCACAAACTAAGTTATGTGAACATTCTGGCAATTACAGAAACTTGGTTAAGGGACTCAGAAGCAAAATATTTTAATCTAGAAGGTTTCACTGGCTTTTACTGCTGTCGTATTAATGCTCATCAAGGTGGAGGCATTGCACTGTATGTAAACAAAAAGTGGCACAGTAGGCTTGTAAGATCAGTAAAGCAGTTTCACAATATTTTGTGTTGAAGTTGGCTTATCACAGCAATGTTGGCAGATAATTGTTGCCTATAACCCGAATATAAATAATTTTTATAATTTCTCTAATGACTTGGAATTTTATGTAATATGAAAAACAAAAGGGCTTTGGTATTGGGAGACTTTAATGTGGACTTATTAAAGAACTCCAGAGCTAAAAGTGACTTGATAACATTACTTGCCAGTTATAATTTTTAGTTGTGTAATAATACTTTTCCCACAAGATCTACTGAACAAACCAGTACTGTGATTGATCACATTTATGTTAATTACTTTGAAGCCAAATATTCTGTAAATATCATTGATGATGATATTAGCGATCACAATATTCTAACTTTAGACGTTAAAACTCATATTGAGTCTCCACCTACTTCCATCAGGACTTCAACTCAGAATACTGTTGAAATTGTAGATTACATAAAGCTTAATAACTATTTTGTATCTCATATTTTTAGTTCTGACTCAAATAATATAGATATTATATATGACAGTTTGATATCTTATATACAAGAAGGTGTAAAATGATCCTCTACTGTTAGAGATAATCCTAAAGTGAAAAAGAAATGGCATTATAGATATTCTTGGATAAACAAAGAACTGTTGGATTTAATAAAACGAAAAGAGATACTGTACAAGGTAAAAAAATTCAGATATAACAATGCTGGGATAATCCCAAATAACGTGAATAAACAGTATAGGTTGTGTTGTAATAAAGTAACTAGTCTTAAAAGAAAGCTTTAAAAAAATTACTTTTTAAATAAATTGGAGGAGTGCAATGATCGAAAGAAAAAGTGGAAAAAAGTAAATGAAATTCTAAATAATGGACAATTAAGACCTAACATTATAACAGGTCCTAAGCTTAATATAAACAATAATGATGACATTACAGACCCATTGAAATTAGTGATGTGTTTTAATACTTATTTTACTACTGTGGGTAAAACTTTAGGAGATGCCTTTACCCAGCTCAGTGTTACTGTTGATAACACTGACAGAGTCCAAAATTCTTTGTTTCTCAAACCCACCACCCTAGTAAATTGGAAAGTTTAATACTATCTTTAAAAAATAGTCACACCAAGAATTTAGATGGAATAAATAATTTTCTGTTAAAAAAATGTTCTACCGGCTTAAGTTCAGCTATTTCCTATTTTATAAATCAATCCTTGGTTATGGGGGCTGTTCCCTCAAAATTAAAAATAGCTAGAGTCCTCCCGTTATTTAAAGGTGGAAACAACTGTTTGGTCAATGATTATCATCCTATATCTATAATCCCTCCTATTGCTACACTTCTAGAGAAAATAGTTCGGCGAAGAATTGCTGATTTCCTTAATAGTCAGACTTATTTCAATAAATGTCAATATGGGTTCAGAGAAAATTCAAATACTGAGTCAGGTGTTTGATATTGTTGTTAAAATTCAAGATGCTATTGATTCAGGTAATCTTTGCTCAGGTTTATTTATTGATTTAAAAAGGCATTTGATACCGGAGACCATGAATTGTTGTTACTTAAGCTAGAAAGCGCTGGAATTAGAGGAGTTGCTTTGAACTGGTTTTCAAGCTACCTAAAGGATCAGCTTCAGTATGTTATTTGTAATGATGTTAAAAGTTCAGATCTCACTATTTCATACGGTGTTCCGCAGGGTTCTGTATTGGGGCCTTTATTATTTCTTGTATATGTAAATGATATTGGAAAGACACGTCTTAAAGGTAAATTGTCTCTTTATGTGGATGATACAAATATTTTCTATTTCTCACGTACTGAGTCTGAGCTTTTTAACGATATGCAGCACGACATATCAATTTTACAAGATTGGTTTAAGAATAACAAATTAACTGTTAATATAGAAAAAACTAGCTACATTTTATTTCATAAATCATCTTATACATCTACATGTAAATTATCTGACATTTAATGGTAAAACTATTAATATGGTCATTTGTGTAAAATATGTTGGACTTCATTTAGTCTCCACGTTGTCTTGGATGTCTCATGTTGAAAAAATAAGTGATAAAATTGTTCCTGTAATTGGTATTTTAAACAGATTGAAGTACAGTGCATCCAAATATTTGTTAAAATCTATCTACTATGCTTTAATTGATTGTCACCTTAGGTAAGTGATAAAATTGTTCCTGTAATTGGTATTTTAAACAGATTGAAGTACAGTGCATCCAAATATTTGTTAAAATCTATCTACTATGCTTTAATTGATTGTCACCTTAGGTATATGCTTAACATATGGGGATGGTGCAGTAATTACATCCTGCACAGGCTAGTAATTTTGCAGAACAGAGCTATAAAAATTTTGTTTAAATTAGATTACTTTATTCCCACCAACATAATTTATCCATCTCGCCATATTCTTCCTGTTAAATCTTATATAATTTTATTGTCAGTAATTCACATACATAAACTTAAAAATAAGATGATATACTCAAATTCCATTGTTTTGCTTAATTGTCAACTTATTGCCTATTCAACAAGAGGTAACAATAAAATTTATTTCATCATCATCATAGGTAGTCTGTCCGTTTACAGGTCCGTGATTATTCTAGGTTAAACTTGGTTCTCCATATACTCCTATTGTCTGCAGTTTTCTTCATGTCTTGACAGCTCTCTTTCCCTTTCAAGTCGTCTACTAGCTGAAACCTTTTCCTACCTCTTTCTCTTTTTCCATCCAGTTTTCCTTCTAGCACTTCTTTAATCATGCACTCTCTCCTCAGGTAATGCCTTCCTCTTTCTGATAGTCTGTATAATCGTTCGATTCTCTCCTATTCTTCGTAGTACTTCCTCATTTTTCACCCTATCTATCCATTTATCTAATATTAATTCTGCAAAATATGGCAGACTCTCAATTTGGTTTCAGTCTGTTAAGGCCTATAATAATCTTCCTAGTGCACTGAGGGATGTGAGATCCCTACATGTGTTTAAGAAGTAAGAAAAAATCTATATTTGGAACAATATTGTTTTTAATGTGTTTTATGACTGTAATATATTTGTGTTTTACTTTTCCATTTATTTGTGTTCCTTTAATGGGCATCGAAATTTGTAATGTTATGTGACCTTATTTTATGTACTGCCATAAGTGCCCGTGGAATTTCAACGGGTTTAATGAATCTAAATTTTCGTCAATGCAACATGTAAAAACGCAAGAATAAAATTGTGCACTGTTTTAACCATCGAATATTTCTATATTATAAGTCTGTTTAATTAATTAACTAAAATCTCACAAATTCCTTGTGAATAAAATAGTACCCCTCTTTCTACTAAAATAGCCATTGTTATTAGTTTTAAATTGATTATAGCATTAGGATTTCACTTTCATTAAATAAGCAGAGTTCCGGTTCCAAAAAATTGGTTCAATCTTCAACTGCCTCTGATAATACTTTAAATAGATTTTGGAATATAATGTACCTCAATATCGTTTATCGTCTGCTCAGCACTCTTGCCTTCTCATTTTCCAAAACAACCACTTTCACCAGTTTTAAATGGATTTCAAACTTTGAAGAGACCTTGATTCAATTCAGTTAAAATAACCACATAACAAACTTCTTATTCCAAAGAAAATCCTTTTATAATATGCAATGTTAACCTAGAATTCATTCATTCTGAAAAGTGAATAAAAGTACCATGTACATACATTTCTTTCAACTAAAATAGCCACTCTTAACAGATTTTAATGGATTAATGCTTTAGCATTTCAATTTCATGAAATAAGCGGAATTCCGGTAACAAAAAAATTTGTTCAATCTTCAATTGCCTCTGATAATGCTTTAAATAGATTTTGGAATAAAATGTACCTTAATATCGTTTAGTGTCCGCTCACCACTCTGGACTTCTCAGTTTCCGAAACAACAACTTTCAATAGTTTTAAATTGATTTTTCCTTTGAAATATATGTACTTGAGTCAATTCAGTACAACTTCCACTTTACTACATACTGTAAATTCCAAAGTAACTCCTTTTATAATAGGCAATGCTAGCCTAAAATTAATTCATTCAGTAAAGTGAATAAATAAAGTTCTTTCTTTAAACTATAATAGCCACTGTTATTAGATTTTAATGGATTATAAGCCTTAGAACTTACTCTGTATTAAATAAGCACCAAAATTCCTTTTATAAAAACAAATTAATTCATTAAAAGATCCACTGTTGTTTCTTCGAAAATTGCCTGTTAACAGTTTTAAATGTCCTTTTAATTTTAATTTATATTCGTTTCCAAACTTCGGCCATTGTTACGAAATTAATTCGAGGAATAACAATATAAATTCGTAAGCACGTATGGTTTACAAAGAATTTAATTTAAGATTGCGTTTTATTTCCTATTTTTCTAAAATGACACTGTTGATACTTAAAATTTTTTATATTTACGTTAATATACTTATTTTCCACAAAACATGCCAATCTCTCCACTTCCTTCCTCTCTCTCTCTCTCGTAATGAATGGTATTGAAGCACTCAAGGCACGCTTATTCCCAGAAGGATATATACAATAACAGTAATTTGAGGTGTAACAATGATAATATTCGACATAGCAACATCACGTTAAAATGGCAATATTTCCACAAAATATGTAAATTAAACGTTTAACATGGAATATTTCGAACTGTGGGCGAAAAAAGACGAACGGAATAAGAAACTTTATAAATTTTTCTTCAAAATGGTTCAAATCCGAAGGTCATCTGTTAATTTCTTCTAATTTTAATTTCCAAATGAATAAAAGACTGCATGTAAAAAAATCACTTTTTACATGTTAGGTAATGGGAAATGGAAATGCCTCTCTTGGAGATGAACCAAGGAATTTTTTTTGCGGTTTAAACTTGACATTCTCTGAATAAATGTTAATCAAGCATCCCTACCAAATTTTGAGTTTCTATCATTATTATTTCTCGAGTTATTAGCATTTGCATAGCGTGACCAACCAACCAACCAACAGACGACGGCTTTTATTATATTAAATTGTTGATTACTGTTCCTTTTATGAGCTTTTAGCCCTCTGGAATCTTAAATAAATTAAATTAAATTAAAAAATTATTTCCCAAGATGTTACTCTAAGATGACTGTCTTGCAATACAGGCAAATTACCACTTACGTTACATTAGTTCCATCAAGCAAAACTATTTTTTAAATTTTTCATGTGTACGTTACATTATCTAAATTGTCAAATACTGATAATATATTTTGACAAGTCATTGAATGCTTCTTCAAATGCAATTTGGATTCTACTTCTAGAATTTTCACAACCAAGGTAGGCTTTATTGAATGTTTCTAGTAGCTGATGACAGTCCTTGAATAACTTTTACGGTGACTGAAATGACATATTGTGTAAAGCATACATTTAATTAATAAGTTAATATTATAAAGTATTTTCATGGAGCAATTAATTATCAATTATAATACTTTCATGGTCTAACAATACAAAATAATCAATATTGCCATGATCTTCATGAATTAATTTTAACCTTTAATTGTAACATCACCTAAATATATCTTGGAAATTTGGTACTTTCCTGTTAACGGGAATACCTTAAAAAATGAACATGTATTGTTATGATTGTTTGAGAGGATATAACATTGAAAGGATATATTGACGTATTGTTGGATTTACAATATTTTATTTTAAAAATAACATTAACAGAAACTGATTTGCCAGTCTCGACATTTACAAACCCAATCTCTGGACAACGTGGAGGGTTTCTTTGGTTCCGGGCGAGGCGAAGGCTCGTCAATATATTCTCTCAATTTGCGGCACAACAGTCAAGAGGATATAACATTGAAAGGATATATTGACGAGCCTTCGGCTCGCTTTGTTGTAATGGGTAGTCGTCTCCTGGTGCTACCGCACCCTTCGCCTCGCCCGGAACCAAAGAAACCCTCCACGTTGTCCAGAGATTGGGTTTGTAAATGTAGAGACAGGCGAATCAGTTTCTGTTAGTGTTGTACGTAAGTATGGCATGGGGATAATACGTAAGTACCAGGTCCTGTGAAGGGTCCTGGAGGTATTCCCGTTAACAGGAAAGTACCGGAAATTTTGCTAACATTGACAGTATTTTAACCAGGGGCGTTTATTCTGGATATGCTAAGTGTGTGATGCACACCCAACAAATATCACGATATATATGTATTTGTAATATTATTAAAACTATGGCAACTATGAAATGCGGTTGTGCTGAAAAAGTTATGCACATGTAAATAAGTTCACTGGAAGATCTGTAGCAAAGTTGTGCTATTGGACATTGCACAATCTATAGCGTTTAACTAAATAGAAGAGCGGACTGGGGTCATGTGTAGTAGATTACTTCCTGGAAGTCGCACGATAACTCAGGGCCCTCAGGGCGAGCGGCCCGTCTCATGAACACCCATGTATAGTGACATGGTGGAGAGAAAGTGGAAGTTCTTAAGTCAACACTCCAGGCAGGGCTGTTCAGTGACCGCACACCTAACCGCCCTGAACCAGCTTGCGCAGTAGACAAGTGCAGTAGAGAGATATTTGGGTTTTGCATGGTAGAATATAGCCAGCTGGGTGTGCGCCTTTCTGATAGCTTTCAGCTTTGCAGAGTAAAGTTTCTGCAGAATCGATTATCATTATCAATAACGTGGTCGATAATCGGCCGATCGCCGATATTCAGTAGGACGATATGACTCGTCCACATTGTAGGTACATATTAATTTACTGATTGTTTTGTCTTAAAAATGTTTACTATACTAACTTGACCTGTTTTATACAATATATAACACTCGTTGGTTCTTTAACTAATAAAGCACATCTCAGTTTATAACATGTAAGCCTATGGGAAATTGATATTTGATTTACGATGCAATTTGGTTTGTTGATATTATGGCAACTGTAAGTATAAATATACGCACAATACTTCCATTTTACCAATATGCTTTGTTCTTTCACATGCGATTTTAAACATTTCATTTTACATGTAACCAATTTTTTATAAAGCCATATTAAAAATTGAGCGATGTCTATAGATAGATGAAAAAAGATTTCAGGCCATCTTCAGGGAACTCCTGAGTGCCGTGGTCAGGTAACGCTCTGGTTTATATCCCCTCCGTGGTTCATCTGCTGGTTTCCAATTGGTGGAGGTTCCGGCCAATCAGCTTTTCGCCCTTTCATCATTTTGGGGAAGAGGGGGTCCCATGCTTTACTGAGTGGGAAACCCCTATCTCTGTTCATATTATTGTTGTGGAGCCGGATTTCAATAGCCTCCCTTACGAGACGGTCCCAAAATGTGTTGGTCTTTGCCACCTCTTTGGCCTCAGGAAATTTGATGCAATGGCCCATGCTGATGCAATGTTCAGCCATCGCTGACTTCTCCAGCTGGTTTAGTCTGATGCATCGGGCATGCTCTTTGATTCTGGTCTCAATGGTTCTCCCCGTCTGTCCGATGTATTCCTTTCCGCAGGTGCATGGGATCCTGTAGACCCAAGATTTGCAGGAGTCTACAGGATCCCGTTACCTGACCATGGCACTCAGGAGTTCTCTGAAGATGGCGTCTGAGGCAGATGTCGAAACGTCGGATTTGCTCCAAATCTGCACCCGGTGCGAAACCCGAGAAAATTTCATCTATAGATAGATACAGTAAAACTCGTTTATTACGATCACGCCTAAAATGAAATCTCGGCTATAATGAAGAAATGTCTTGGTCCCTTGAACTTCGCCATTGGTTAAATTTCTCGGACGTAACGAACACGCATTTTACGAATTCTCGGCTGTAACGAACAAATGTTTGGTCCCGTGCCAAAAAATGCCCCACATATAACGAATTTTGGTGAGCGGAGCGATAATATCGAATAGTTTCTGCCCATTTACCACGCACTTGTTGGCAGAGGTCCCCTTCCTCCCTCTACCTCTTCCATAAGCGATAAGTAATGAATAGTTTTCGCAGGTTTACTGCGCACTTGTTCGTAGAGGTCCCCTTCCTCCATCTACCCCTTCCATACGAATTTCCACGCTCCCTTTGTTTTGAAATTGATATTAAAAATGTGAAATGTTTATGTAAATTAATGACCATAATAATAATAATAATTGACCATTTAAAAAATCGTATGTATTAGCAGTCGAACATTTTACATGCGGCGAAGTTGATAAGCATCTCTTTGCATATGTAAGTACAGCATTGAAGTCGACTCACTACAAATACAGTAAAAGCTGTGTTATCCCGCTATCTTGGGGATTGTGGAAAGCCGATTAGGAGAAATCTCCAGTTAGGTTATTGGAGCGATTTTCGATATTAACATCGCAAATTTAGCAATAACCAAACAAATTGGGCTTAGGTTCACTATCGTACTCCCCAAACATAACTATGCATGGGGTTTGCATTTTCCATTTTAAATCTTCCACACGTAGTTAGATATAGACACTATTTACCCATTCTTATTTAATATGTTGCTACCATTTGCTACGCTTACATGCAAAACAAAAAGACTATTGAAAAGTTTAGGGCGTCCGGGAAGTTTGGGGATTACGGCAGTGAACCTGTTCCCAAAATTGAATGTATTGGATTATATCTTTCTTATTTATCTTTATTTACTCTATTAGACAAGGACGAAATTATTTAATTCTTCTGAATATTTCTGTGAAAACCAGTCATATTATATTTTATCCAGTTCCTCCATTTTTGGCTTATGAAGGGTATGTTTATTAATTGATTTACTCGTCTCAGAAGATGACACAAATTTCATTAATTTAGCCTTATGAGCCTTGATATTGTAGAGTGTGGAAGATCCGATGTTGAATTCTTTTGCTATGGCTGCTCTATTTTTTCCTTTTCCAATTCGTTTGATCAGCTCCAGCTTTTGTGTTAGCGTTAAACCAACCTTTTCTCTCCTGTTCCTTGCTTTTAGGTATTTATTTTTATGCCATATTCAATGGATGGGTAATTTTTTAAATAATAAAAGGCGATAAAACTGGAAATTGTAGAAGTACACCAAAACATCTAGACAATGCAAATGGCTTACGTAACCAAAAATGCCATGCTTACTCGGCAGCCACAGAAGTATACGGAGTAAATATGTAATATATACATCTTATATTTTAAGAAATTTTAAAGTGGAAGTTGTGGTATTACACATGTACAATTCATGCAAAAATTCATAAAAAAAGAAAAAGAAATACAAAATGAATTGTATTTGTGTAATTGCTGGTATCTAAGGGTGGCCGGTTCTAAATAGCCTGATAGCACAGCTTTTACTGTATGTGTATACGTGTTATATGGGATGTATAGGCCAAAAACCATGTTTCTCGTATATAACGTAGTCACGCTTATAACGAAGCAATGAGTCGGTCCCCTCAAATACGTATTAAACAAGTTTTACTGTATCTATAAAGTGTTTGTGTGAATGTTTTTTATAACTCAGTAACTACAGCATGTAGAAACAAAAGTAAGGTGTCATTTTAATTGGAATAAGGAGTTAAGTAGTGTAGTCAGGTTTTTATATCAATTTGATTAACTTTTTTAATTAAAAATAAAATTTTCTTTTTTTCATTTTCTCCATTTGAATAACAGGGATGAGTGCAGGTTATTTTTCATTTAATTTTAAAATTACAGTAAAACCTCACATAGCGCGAATTCACAAGACGCAATTTCGCTAAGATGCAGTTTACATTTCACTACCAAACATTGCTAAGACGCAGGTTGAAAAGTCAAAGCTAAAGTCATTGTTCAAATTTCCCGTAACCTACAAATGATAAAACTTCAAATTAAAACATTTTAAAGAAAAAACACTGACAAAGTGATTCATGTAATCATTTTACAGAAATATTACGTCGAGGGATTCGTATGCATGCTTCTCAATACCTTATGGCCGAATTTGTTACACTTTCACTTTAAGTTGCAGCAATGTTACTTCTTCCCCTGCCCTTTTGTCTACCAATGTCGTGTTACAATCTCGATCTATCGCATGGCACTCGAAAATTTCCAAGCTGAAAGAATTTTGGGGAGTAACCCGGGTAACCCGGTAGTAACCTCGTGTTCGTATTGTTCATTCAATCAGCAGGCTCTCTTGTGTGTCTTATCGTAAGTGACGTACGTGGTTGTCTTAACCTTGCCTCCTGTGATTTAAAATATTATTCTTATCCTTAATATTTATCTTTCTTATTGAAAATGGAATGTAAACAAAAAAAATAGTGATTTTTCAAGCGAGAAGAAAAAAGTTCAGCACACAGCCAAAAACTTGAAATTTTAGATAAACTTAAATCAGGACATGGAAGCATAGTGCTAGGGTGGGATTATGGGGTGAATGAGTCGACTATTCGTACCATACGAAAAAATGAAGAAAAAATAACAGCCAGTGTAAGTGCAGCAACTTTTGCAGGTGAAAAATTAAAAGAATGTCAAAACGAAATGTGCACTTAAGCACTGGAAAAATTACTATATGTGTGGATTGAAGAGGGCACCACTGAGTGATACAGCATTGCGTCTTTATAAAACAGTAAGCGAACATAATGCTGAATTATCCACTAACGTTCCCTTTAGTGCAAGTGCAGGTTGGTTTGAGAAGTTCACAAAACGCTTCAGCTACTACAATGCAAAATTAGTGGGCGAATCCGTCTCTGCTGATCACCAGGCGGCTGAAAATTTCATACCAGAATTTACTAGGTTAATCAAAGAAAAAGGTTATAAGCCACAACAATTTTTTTAAGAGGACGAAACCGCCCTATTTTGGAAGCGAATACCAGAGGGAACGTACATTTCGAAGGAGGAGCGAACAGCACCTGGATTCAAGGCTTCTAAGGATTGTCTTACACTATTGTTGTGTTCAAATGTTTTTTGAGCTGACAACAGCTGATTGGATTATGGCCATAAGGTTTGACTTTATGGTTTATATTTTCTTAATTCTACATCGATAAATAAGGTTGCGTGAATTACGTACATATGTTTGATGATTTTACGGGTCAAATCCTTCAAAAAAACGGGACTGCTAAAAATTTTACGGGACTTTTTTAACCTTACGGTTCTAGTTCCTCAGAAGACGTTAGCACCCGACTGTCGAATGTAACTCCATTTCTCAGGATACGATAATCTACAATGTTACATTTGCCTCAAATGTCATATAATATTTTCCTCAAAATAAGAGAAAGCATGAAGGAAGTCGATTGGAACGCCAAAGGATGTAGTTTTTTTCAGGAAAACATTTTCACTTGTTGCTCTCCCTCTCTCTCAGGATGTTATAATGCTCATGCGACAATGTATGAATCTTCAATGACGTTACATGTATCGCATATATGTTCTCGATGGCTTGTGAAATCTAACGTGGAGTCCGAGCTGATCTTATTGTCTTCAAGGTATGTACACATACAAAAAGATTCATTGTTACGAATTATAGAGGAACGAAATTTAGAAAAAATCGTAATGTGAGAACAAAATCAAGACTTCTTTTTCACGCCATGTATATGTTTTCTTAAATAGATATTGATTGAGTATCGATGGAATTTTCCACTGAACATATCAGAAGTCAATATATTTCTTATAATAAAAAAATACGGCACAAAGTGCGTCCCGAATTGATTTCACACGGGATACGGGACATTTGAGGAAAAATTGGCTGAAAAACGGGACATGTGGTCACCCTATAAGAACCTAACCCCTTATTTCCTATTAACTTAATGCTTCATATAACGCGATTTCACAAGACGCGGTGATTTCAAGGCCGCAACTACCGCATTATGTGAGGTTTTACTGTACTTAGAAACATGGTACGAACTTGAAACTTGGATGGTTCTATGCAGGAAAGAACAAAGTTTATTTTTATTGAAGACAGAATCCGAATCCTGATCGAATTAGCATAAAAATGCATTTAGAATCAATAAAATATGTGATTTTATCAGTTTTAGTACAATAACATAATAAGCTACCATGACAACTCCCATTATCGCCGAAATTGAAAGTCCAATGCATTTATATTGGAAAATTTTTAACGTAATATCGTTTCTCAAATTCTGTGTGCGATTTTGCTATGTTTACATGACAACCTAATATTTGTTGATTGTAATTGAAATATTACTAATAAGTACTTTTTAATGATATTTTCATGTGGCGTAGAGTTCTCCAAAGCAAAATGTTTTTAAAACTACGTAAGTAACTTAAATAAGTAGACATAGATTTTCCACAAATTGTGATTGGATAAATCGTTTCATTGTTTCCAAAGTATTGTTGATGTAAACAATTTTCTTGTAACAGAACTCGTGGATGAGCATGGATGAGAGAATCGAGCTAATGGTCTAAGGGTAATACTCACTCTGTGATTCTTAAATGTTCTCTATTACTTTTTTGTCTTTCGTTAAATTAAATCATTTCATAAGTTCCGTTGTTCATTTATTTTTTGTTGATTATTGTGGTCTTGCTGGTTTTACTTAGTACAGTTTTTGTATTGAAGATATCAACATGAAACTTTGCATAGGTATATAATTTTAACCTCCGGGTAACATAGGCTATATGACAATTTGGGAGGAGGGAGAGCTTAATTCAATAATTATTTTCCCATAAGTTTACACGTAATTTTTGATTTTTCATCTTTCATTCGACAAAATAGATAATTGCGAACCGGTTTTCTACATTTTTGCTTTATTTGACGGTTAAAACCATGTACAGTAAAATCTCCATACAACGTATCTCTGCGGAGCATGAATTTTTTTACTTTATACTGAAGGTACGGTATACTGAAAATACCCATAAGGAGTACAGTATTTTCTCTGGAATCATCTCAGTGGGAGATCGGCATACTCGCAGGTTCGGCACAACCGAAACTGGCGATAATGAGTCTAACAAGTGATATATTTCCTATAACTTAAGATTTTATCTCAATGCTATTGTGAAAATAACGATAGGGATAACTGATCATCGGTTCTAAATTTTTCAGCTTGGAAAATTCCTTTATTTGGGATTTTGGCAGAATTCCCCAATCTTTTCGTACTAAAGACAAAAGATGCCTTCAAAAGTGGTGTAAACGACTTGAATGAGCAAGAATTTGTTATGGTTTAGTCATTCACGGATGAAAGCATACGTTAAAACCACAAAAATCTTTTTTCGGGACCTCTTAAATTTCATACATATTATTGAAAAGTACGTGAAGTTGAAGTACGTTATTTTGAAATATTTATATGGCATTTATACGGGAAAATTGATGGGGATTTAAAAAAAGTACGTTAATTTGAAATATATGTAACTGTGAGGTATGTTGTAACGAGATTTCACTGTACTATGTTACTCTTGCAACGTTTACATGTTACACCATTTTAGATTCACTAAATCTGTTGAAATTCAATGGGTGCTTCTGCTAGTCTTATCTAATATATAAAAATGACTTCGTCGTCGTCGGTGGGAAACTCTGTAATGCTATTTTTAACAAACTTTCCGAGTAGCTAGAAGATTGATATTTGGTAGGAATGTTTGTTTCTTAAAGTAGAAGCCATTTACAAAAAAAAATTTCCAAAATCGACCCAAGTCAATTCCCGAGAATGATTTCCATTCCTCATAAGATAACATGGAAAACTCGATATTTTGACCTGCAACCTTATTTTATTTTGCTTATTAAAATTTGCGTATATGATCTACGATTTTTGGACTTGGACTGTATTAAAGAAAAATAAATGAAGTTTCTTATTCTTATCGTCTTTTATCGCTTTCGAATCTAAATCTTTCGAATTTAACATTTTAATATCATATTTTGACAAAATTTAGCATTTTTAACATGAAGTTGCCTTGCCAACCGATTACATTGTTAAACTCGAAATCCTATTACTCTCACGTATGGTGGAATCTTTTAATTACTAGTTAAAGGATATCTGTTATAGAAATTAGTCTGAGAATAATAACCGTATTTACAATGAAACAATATGTAAATATTAATGTGTTCTACCAGAAAACTATCCAGTTTAATAATAATCATCTTTCTTTTCTCTTATCACGTTTTAACTCTATTTATACGTTGTTGAACAGAACAGAAGGAAAAACAAAAAATATTGTTTACAAGCAAGCTTTGAAATAAATATTAAAACATATTTTTCTAATTTATAATGCCTTCATCCTTTGGTAAATATGCGCAAGAGGTAAAATGATTGTACACCGCTCCCCGTTATAACGCAAGGGAGAAGCTGCAACCCGTGTCACAAGACAACCGCGGTATAATCGAGGACATGACTTTTCATTTTTTACATTTCTATACTTGCTACAAATGACAAAATTCAAATAAAAAACCATATACAGTGAGTAGAAGAAATTTATTTAATTGATTCCTTAAAACGTCAGTATATTTTGTTGTTTTAACTTTAAAACTACAGGACTTTCTTTCCAAGAAATAGGGAGGAAGACCTGTGGTATATCAGATTCCGCGGTATAACTGGGGAGCGGTGTATTACCATATAATACATAATTTTATTCGCCAAAGACGACTGGCATAACCCGGGTATCGCTGGGTACTTTCAGCTAATATCTTATATATCTATAAAATAAAGTGTTTGTATGTCTTTTTATAGCTCAGCAACTACAGCACGTAGAAACAAGACAAAGGTATCATTTTAACCGGAATAACGAATACGGTGGTGTAGTAAGGTTTTAATATCGATTTGATTGACCTTTCTAATTTTAAAAAATATTTTTTTTTCATTTGAATAACATAGGGACGAGTGCAGCTTATTTTTCATTTGAATTTTAAAATTACTTAGAAACATGGTACGAACTTGAGACTTGAATGGTTCTATGAAGAAAAGATCGAAGTTTATTTTTATTGAAGACAGAATCTGAATCCTGATCGAATTAGCATAAAAATGCATTTAGAATCAATAAAATATGTGATTTTATCAGTTTTAGTACAATAACATAATAAGCTACCATGACAACTCCCATTATCGCTGAAATCGAGAGTCCAATGCATTTATATTGGAAAATTTTTAACGTAATATCGTTTCTCAAATTCTGTGTGCGATTTTGCTATGTTTACATGACAACCTAATATTTGTTGATTGTAATTGAAATATTACTAATAAGTACTTTTTAATGATATTTTCGTGTGACGTAGAGTTCTCCAAAGCAAAATGTTTTTAAAACTACGTAAGTAACTTAAATAAGTAGACGTAGATTTTCCACAAATTGTGATTGGATAAATCGTTTCATTGTTTCCAAAGTATTGTTGATGTAAACAATTTTCTTGTAACAGAACTTGTGGATGAGCATGGATGAGAGAATCGAGCTAATGGTCTGAGGGTAATATTCACTCTGTGATTCTTAAATGTTCTCTATTTACTTTTTTGTCTTTTGTTAAATTAAATCATTTCGTAAGTTCCGTTGTTCATTTATTTTTTGTTGATTATTGTGGTCTTGCTGGTTTTACTTACAGTTTTCGTTTTGAAGAAATCGTCACAAAACTTCGCATAGGTATATAATTCTCCCCTGCAGGTAACATAGGCTATACGGTGATAGAAATTGAAAAGAAAGACACACAAAGTGTGGCATAGAGTTCTCCAAAGCAAACTGTTTTTAAAACTATGTAAGTAACTTAAATAATTAGACATAGATTTTCCACAAGTTGTGATTTTCAAACCTTTGAAGATATCGTCACAAAACATCGCATAGGTAAATAATTTTATTCAGTGAATAACATAGGCTATATGGCGATAAAAAATTTGGGGGGGTGCTAATTCAATAATTATTTTCCCATAAGTTTACATGTAATTTTCGATTTTTCAGAGTCAAGATTTTCTTCTTTAATTCATCTAAATAGGTAATTGCAAACGGGTATTCTTCATTTTTGCTTTAATCGACGGTTAAAACTGTGTACTATCATATTCTTACGATGTTTACATGTTACAAGGTCGGAGTTTTAGATTCAATAAATCCGTTAAAATTCAACGAGCAGTTCTGCTAGTGCATTTATATGGGAGAGAGAGGAAGGAGGGGGAAAATACGTAATTTTATTTATGTTTTCATTATAATTAATTAAATAAACAAAATTTGAACAACAACAGCAGTACATAACAACATATTATTTATCGTTCTGGAATATTACATGAAAAAACACACAAACCAACAAACACACCCTTCAAAATATATTATAGAAGATTTTGAAGAATATGTTTGTGCATTTATAGTGCAACAACTACAAAACATAAAAGCAAGAAGAAGGTGCCATTTTAACCACAATAAAAAGATAAGCATAATGGGAGGGTTTTTAAAGTAATTTGAACTACATTTTTTATATTAAGAATGTTTTTCTCTTTTAATTTTTCCCATTTAAATAACACGGCAGTGAGCATATTGCTGGATTATCAATTCACGTGACAACCGTTATAAACAATATGTCATCTCCTATAATATATTTTAAAGGGTGTGTTTGTTGGTTTGTGTGTTTGTTCATGGAACTCCTCCTAAACGATAAAAGCTAGAATAACCAAATTTGGTTCGATTCTTCCTTATATCCTAACTTAGTGAACTGCCAATGTTTGGTCAATCGGGATTAATCAGTGCTGCCAATATAGGGGATTATCTTTTTTCCATAAGATAACGTGTATGAATCCATTTCTTGACTTGCAAGGTATTCTTCCTTCAAGCATCAAAATACATAAATGTGGACTGATTTTTTTTGTTTTTGCTTTATTCGATGAATAAAACTCTATACATACTATCTTATTCTTGCAGAGTTTACATGTTACATGGTCAAAGTTTTCAGAAATACGCAATTTGTTTCGAAATTTTGTGGATTTTTCGTACTCTTTCCGAGCATTGCCAAGGCGGTCATCATTGTTACCTCCGATTCAGTTTGCTTCAATGAAGCTTACAAATAGACGAAAGTTTAGCGTTATTTGCTTTGCACTTTTGTTTAAGCAACGAAACGATCAATGTTTATGGATAGCAACGTAAATAGATACTGATTATCATTCAGGAAGCGTTTATTGATGAAAGTAATTGAACCTTCTTTCGTCTATTGAATACTGGAATCTTACATTTTTTGTAAGTAAAATAATTATATTCTACGTTATAATGGTAATTAATGTAAATAGGCTCACGTATCTGGTGTACATTTACCAGTCAGTGTCCAATCATGGACAACTGTACGTTGCTTTTTCACGGGTTTCTTGCTCACAAGACATAAATATAAACATTTCATAGGCATAATTACAAAATCTGATGTGGCCAACACTTGACTTTCTCCATATTTGGGGTATAGATATTAAAATTATTATGAATAGCATTATAAGGCAAAATTATTATTTCATATCGTGAAAGAATACAGTCATCCTTATTGCCGTAAATTATATTTTGAATGTGTTTACAGAATTCACCCCTACATGGTGGTGGCGCTGTATACTGGAAATTACGAATAAGTTAAATATCTCCGAAATGGATGGTTCTATGAAAATTTGTTTCAAACAAAACTTGGAAGAAACATTATTCTCTACAACTTTGGTCCTCAAGGAGATTACCAATAACAACGTTTTTAAGGAGATATTTAACGGAAACAGAAAAAACCGATTATTTATAAATAATTCCTAAGCAATAACTGCTACGGAAAATTGTTTCAAATGAAAGTTGTAGGAAATTACATTCTCTATAACCTTTGTATAGAATTGTATATACAATAATGTTGTTTTAATGGAGAAATATCGCAAAAACCGAATCGGTTTCGAATAAACCTGGACTTCCGGTTAACTGTTATTGTCCAAAAAATAATCAGTTCTTTGTGCTCTTGCTAAAGTGTTATATTTGAAGTTTGGTAAGGATATGGCAAGTACTTTTTGAGTTAGAGTGCCCACAATCACATACACACACAGACATAAGAAGATCTAACCTAGGGCCGAACTATTTAGATTATTTGCATTTCATTTATTTCATTTATTATTCAATCAAAATTATTTCACTAAACTTTCAGTTTATTTAAATCGCATTGAGGATCGGCGATCTGGGGCTGCCTACTAGTTATATTTAATTACCCTCTTGACTGTTGCCCCATGCCAATCACCCGACAAGAAACTGATTGGCCAGTCTTGACATTTACAAACCCAATCACCGGACAACGGGGAGGGATACTTTGGTTCCGTCAATATATCCTCTCGATTTGCGGCACAACAGTCAAGAGGATATAACATTGAAAGGATATATTGACTAGCCTTTGGCTCGCTTTGTTTTGATGGGTAGTCGTCTCCGGGCGCTGCCTCGCCCTTCGCCTCGCCTGGAACCAAAGTATCCCTCCACATTGTCCGGTGATTGAGTTTGTAAATGTTCAGACAGGCCAATCAATTTCTGTTAATGTTGTACGTAAGTAAGGCCCTGGAGATAATACGAAAGTACCAATTTGGTATTAATATGACAAGTACTTTTTGAGTTAAGAGCGCCCACAATCACATCCATCCACACACACACAGACATCATTCCGAAAATAGTCTAAACGTGTTCTAAGGAACTCAAAACATGTATTTCCGTTGAAATCTCGAAGTCGATTTTTTTCGTGATCACAATACTTTCCCTATACTTCGTATGGAGAAAGTAACAAGAAATGAAGCTGGATTTGGCGAAAGTGATATGATAGGAAATACAATTATCGTTATATTTGAATGTAATACGTTCCGAAACGGATTGTTACAAGCAAATACGATTAATTGTTAAGAAAAGCTAATTGTAAGTTAAAAAGTATCTGCAGTAAAACTCGTTTATTACGTATTTGAGGGGACCGACTCATTGCTTTGATATAAGCGTGATTTCGTTATATACGAGAAACATGGTTTTTGGCCTATATATCCCATATAACACGTAGACACATATAGTAAAGGCTGTGTTATCCGGCTATTTAGAACCAGCCACCCTTAGGTACCGGTAATTACACAAATACAATTCATTTTTTATTTATTTTTCTTTTCTTATGAATTTTTGTTTGAATTGTATTTGTGTAATACCATAACTTCCACTTTTAAATTTCTTAAAATATAAGATGTATATATTACATATTTACTCCGTATACTTCTGTGGCTGCCGAGTAAGCATGGCATTTTTGGTTACGTAAGCCATTTGCATTGTCTAGATGTTTTGGTGTACTTCTACAATTTCCAGTTTTATCGCCTTTTATTATTTAAAAAATTACCCATCCATTGAATATGGCATAAAAATAAATACCTAAAAGCAAGGAACAGGAGAGAAAAGGTTGGTTTAACGCTAACACAAAAGCTGGAGCTGATCAAACGAATTGGAAAAGGAAAAAATAGAGCAGCCATAGCAAAAGAATTCAACATCGGATCTTCCACACTCTACAATATCAAGGCTCATAAGGCTAAATTAATGAAATTTGTGTCATCTTCTGAGACGAGTAAATCAATTAATAAACATACCCTTCATAAGCCAAAAATGGAGGAACTGGATAAAATATAATATGACTGGTTTTCACAGAAATATTCAGAAGAATTAAATAATTTCATCCTTTTCTAATAGAGTAAATAAAGATAAATAAAGATATAATGCAATAAATTCAATTTTGGGAACAGGTTAACTGTCGTACTCCCCAAGCTTCCCGGATGCCCTAAACTTTTCAATAGTCTTTTGTTTTGCATGTAAGTGTAGCAATGTATTAAATAAGAATGGGTAAATAGTATCTAGATCTAACTACGTGTAGAAGAATTAAAATGAAAAATGCAAACCCCATGCATAGTTATGTTTGGGAAGTACGATAGTGAATCTAAGCCCAATTCTGTTTGGTTATTGCTAAATTTGCGATGTCAAAATTGAAAAACGCTCCGCTAACTGGCTATTTCTCCTAATCGGCTATCCCCAAGATAGCCGGATAACACAGATTTTACTGTATTTTCCATGAGTAGACTTCAATGCCGTACTTACATATTCAAAGAGATGCTTATCAACTTCGCAGCATGTAAGATGTTCGATTGCTATTACATACGATTTTTGAAATGGCCAATTAATATTATTATTATGGTCATTAATTTACGTAAAAATTTCACGTTTTTAATATCAATTTCAAAATGAAGGGAGCGTGGAAATTCGTATGGAAGAGGTAGAGGGAGGAAGGGAACCTCTACGAGCAAGTGCGTGGTAAACGGGCAGAAACTATTCGATATTATCGCTCCGCTCACCAAAATTTGTTATATGTGGGGCATTTTTTGCCACGGGACTAAACATTTGTTCGTTACAGCCGAGAATTCGTAAAATGTGCACTCATTACATCCGAGAAATTTAACCAATGCCCTTATGAAGAAGTCCAAGGGACCGAGACATTTCTTCGTTATAGCCGAGCTTTCGTTTTAGGCGTGATCGTTACAAACGAGTTTTACTGTACTATATATTTTAAAGAGTTTGTATGTTGTGCTGTAGTAGCTTCACTAAATCCGTTGAAATTCAACAGGAAATTCTGCTAGTATTCTATATTTACAGGATAAATTCCAGGCCATCTCGCATGCAAGATTACTAGCGTAGTTTTAATTCGCTTAATACCTGCAAAATGGCAGCTTGTCATTTTACTGTACTAGTAGTTCCACTATTTCCCTAGAGATGGCAGTTGGATTTTTTCTTGGTGTAGTACGGGTTGCATAAAAACTTTTTTCCCC
Source organism: Uropetala carovei (assembly GCA_036926305.1). Taxonomy (NCBI): domain Eukaryota; kingdom Metazoa; phylum Arthropoda; class Insecta; order Odonata; family Petaluridae; genus Uropetala; species Uropetala carovei. Next base: position 467,541 of record JAXCHB010000027.1, read on the forward strand.
ACCCTAACCTGACACTCATCATCGATGAATAGGATACACCACTGATTTTAACCTAGTCATCATCAAATCAAAGGGAAGTAGTAGGAAAGGTACCTAAGTGAGGGAAACCTCCACATCTGAAATTGAATCACATCAAAGAAATTTTTTCTACTTTATCTGTATTATATGACCTCTAGATTTGTCATAAAATTTGGTTTCTTTCATGTTGCATCATCACAGTTTAAGGTCGAGCGCCCACTGAAGTGACGTGGCACGTGACCTGGAAAGTGATCTGACATGCGACACGCAAGTGGAATAACTTCCATATGACTTAGTACCCACCAAACTGATTCGACAACTAGAAATACGTCCTCCTCAGAAGATGAAGATGTTCTAGCATGGCTAAATTAATTAACATTAAAAATCGCAGGAAAGGACGGTTTTGGGTACACCCTTTCTGACGTGCCAAATCAAGGGAATGTGGTGCTTTCAGTGTCTTCGAAGAGTTGAACATGCCCGATCCTGAGCCTTTCTGTTGCTTTAATCAGCAGTGCTGTGATCGTAAAGAAGGGTATTCTTTCACAAGACGAACAAAAAGAATGTTAAATTCAGGTTTGTGTTTCATTTTCAGATCTTGAATATACACAGAGGAAAACACCAATACAGCGACTTTACTTCCACAGTTTGAAGTGACAAGTGACAAAAAGTGGAGCCTGCTCTACTCTTCTGACAGTGACGTGACATGCTAGATGTCACTTGTGAGTCATGTTAGTCCAGTGAGCACTTCCACATTTGTTTATATTGCATGCATTTCAAAACGGGTGTCACTTGCATGTCACATGTTAGATCACTTTCCAGATCACATTCCACGTCACTTTAGTGGGTGCTCGGCCTAAGACCAGCCCTGCACAGATCATTTTTACCTTCACTGCTGCCCAAAACATGCCAGTAGTTATAAGCACAAACATTACATAGGAGATTTCAAAATAAAGATTTCCTTGATCACTTCATAGATTTGGCTTTGAAATAAAAAGATTTTTCAAAAATTTCATTTTTATGAAAATGAACTGATATATGAAAAATCTTTCTCAATCATGTTTTGTTTGTTTAATTTTATACAATTACACATATGATCAACCACCCTGCATTTCTTACATTTTCTGTATGCACAAAAAAGTTTGCAAACAACAAATGTTCAAATAAAATTTTTACAAATTTTATGCTGTAAAATTGGCACTCATTCATTGTATCACCACATAATAACAGGAAACCTATGTTTGAAAAAGTTAAGAATATTTTTATTCGTCCTGTCAATATAATCGCTAGTGCATCCAAGTCAGTTATGGTTTGTAGTTAATAAACCAAAGCACAGCTCCATCCACCTGTTAAGTGTCTTAGATTTTATTTTTTCATTTGCATAAATATGGCTTGGTTCAAAATAAAGTAAAAGTGCTTTTCTATGTTATTTCACACTTAATAATAAATACTACTGATCAATGTCAGTAAATTTGCTAATCTATGTTTAAAACTATGAAACAATGGCATCATAATCACACACATTGATATGTTTGAGATGATAGAGTGCTTAAGAATCAAATAATTTTTAGGCATATTTCATGGCAATTGCAATAACTAACCTCCACCAGAAAGTTTCAGGATATCATCCTCTGTAACCTCTACCACAGCTTCATCATCACACTTCAGCCAAGTTTCCCCAAGACCTCCAGCTGCTTTAGCAGCGGCAGCTGAAGATGCTGATGGCTTTTGAGAAGCTAAATTATTGGCCTTCCTTTCCTGGCGCACCCAAGCTACATAGTGACCACTGGAGCTTGATCGGCCTTGATGTGTAAGAACGGCTTGTAACTGGTAATAGCCAGAGTTGTTGGATCCAATATCTATGAAGAACAATTAAAAAATTAATTTAAATTAGCATGATGACATTTTAAAGTGAGCTGGCCAATTACATTCACCATGATAAGGGATTATTTTGCTGGTCAATGCCTTAGTGCAGGGGTCCCCAAACTACGGCCCGCGGAGTGATTTAATCTGGCCCGCCAGCCCCTTACCCAACCCAACCCCCCCTCGTTGAAAGTCTTAAGTGGCCCGTACTCCGTGCTGTTATACATAAAGCCTGCTGTCGCCATCAAAATTATGTGCTCCTGGACTTTGAAAATCACTGTAAGAGTCAATATGCATGCTAATGCAAGGTAATATACACCATTTTAAAGGAAATTTCATTGGCATACACCCCAATTTTTTAAATGCTTGTAAACTTATAACTTAAGATGCAGAACCGCAACAATTAACTCCATGTACCCTATAATATACGCTTTTTCTGAATTTCCCGAATTTTACAACTCATTTTTGAAAAGACTACGGAACACATAACGAAATGCTTTTAACCCAAGTTGCAGTATCATATTTATGTTCATTCTAGTGCAAATTTACAATTGTAAAGTTGTTAATTTGTTGTTAAACAATTAAAATGTTTAAACATTATCTAGTCCGAGAGTTTTTAAAAAATCGAAAAATGAAAAATGCCAATGAGTTTATTTAATTTTTTAGAAATTATCTACGATCTAACATTTTAAAAATCATTATTACTTGCTTAGGTTTATAATTTAAATGAATGCGGCATTGGCGTAATGTGAGGGAGTCCTCCCCTCTCACGTAGGCAACCCCTTTTCAGGAGACCTGTGCCGGAGAATGGGAAAGGAGCTGGACTAAGGTGTGCTGACTTTCGTCCTTCACATATTTCAACGTTCACTAATGCTAGCCAGATATTCCAAAGCAATGACAGATGCAACAAACCATGAGAGAACATACTGTTCTAATAAATTACTCACATTGAGAGATATCTCGCCACAGCTACTCATCTTCATCACTGCTGCTACTGTCGCTGCTCTCCTCTTCAAGTTTTATGATTAGGGGCTCAATGAATTCCTCCACGAGACGGTCTTTTTCCCAGTAATAATCTTCCACCTTTTTCACATGGTTCACATTGTTTTGGGTACAAGACCCAGAGCTTGCACAAATATTGAAGCACATCTTTTAGGCGTATTGTTTTTTTTGCCACCCAGTCCTTCACCCAAGCCAAAATTAATTCAATTGCATTGAGCTCACAGTGAGCTACCGGAGTCCATAGCAATTTAACGTTTTTTCCACTTTCTTCGATAACACTGTCAAGGAGGTACCTACTTAAAGTTTTCAAATTTTCTTCTCCCCAGTGCAGTGAGCTCTGTTGTAGTAAGTGATTCATAGGAATCCTGGTAACCATCATCGTCTACTGATGGCTCGATCCGCTTTTTTATAAGCCAGTCAATGATTTCCTTCTTCGCCCATCTCATGCTTGGGTTCTTTGTTTCCGGATCCTGCATTGTGTGGTAAGGTGCCTGGTCAATTACAACTGCAGATTTTTCCGGTAGATGCAGTAATATTCTCTGGAAATACTCCTCAAAGTGCTGAGCATTCATTTCGGAGTGGTAATCGGAACTGTCTTTTTTCCCCTCGAACACAAGCATCATCTCTTCCTCTGGTTGAAGGAACCCACGTTCACTTCCGATGTGTAAAATGATGACTCATTTACCAGCTCCAGATGGCATAAAAATCCACCCTTTCCAGCCATTCACTTCCTGGATCACTCCTCGATCATAAATCAACTGTATCTGAGATTTCGTTTATTTTTTCTTGCCATGCGTATTTTACCGTATGGTTAGCACCACACCAAGTTTCATCGAGGAAAAACATCTCCCATTCCGAAGAGCGAAGCCTTCGTATTGTGCCTCTTTTATACCACTTTCTACCCAATACAGACCAGTTTCAAGCCACGAAATAAACTGAGAACCAAGCCGTACAGTTGACTCCGCGTTTTTCTTGACTTTGCCCCTGATAGGTAGGCAATTTGAAAATCTAAAGCATGTCAGAATGGTATTCCAAGGTGTGCATCAGGTTTTCTGTTCCATTCTCATTAAAAAATGTCAAATAAATATTTTTGTGGGACCCCTAGTTCCGCCGCTGCAGTGGCCTGACTAGGCCAGTACTGCTCACCCATAAAATCGAACTTTAAAGCCAGGTCGCGACCTCTAAATACTATCAGATTTGCTTCAAACTTTGTCAAAGTTATTTTCTGGTGAGGGAGCATCGATTTGGGGGTGGGAGGGGGGGGGGGGGGTGCATTAAGATTTCGAAGGTTCGTGAATTTTGAAACACCCTAGTATTCATGTTATTTATATTTTTTATCTATATTACTAAAATCCTATTTCTGGTTGTCTCTCTCTCTTTAATTTCAGCCTCTGGGAATTTCAGCCTTCTAAGTTTATTTTTTATCGTGTTATTCAACTAATTTTCTTAATTCTTTATTAAAATCAAACATACATCCATTATAAAATATATTCATTAAACTCATATTCAAAACATATTCCCATTAAACTAATCTAAATCCAATAGGTACATGGTAGGAACAAAGAAACAGTGAGCAAAGGGGGGGGGGGGCAAGCGTCAGCGAGCAGGGGGCTTGCCCCCTAGTATTTGTATAGAAAATTCAGGTACACTGGTACACTTCATTTACTTCTAACTTTTGTCAACTGGTGTACATGTATAACATAATTAAAGGGGCATCATATTATCATCTCACCTCAGATGGCAAAATATCTGGTCATAGTATTTATTACCCATTTTCAGTTTGGCACTATTTCTTAATTAGACTATCATAATTCTGCAACTTTTTACCACTAGATTCAGTCTCAAAAAACAAGGGTGCAGCTGATATACAAATATGATTTTATTTTTGACACTTCTTGAATACACCTCTTGCTATTTCTGTAAAGAATGAAATGAAAATCATACGGACATTAAATCTGCTGGTATCATGAAAAACATAAATCTTTACCATCAGGGAACCAGTATGGCTCCTTCTTAGTGGGTATGGACACCTTTTCCAGCACGTTACCACGGCCTTTAGATCCCTTTTGCACACCATCTGCCTTCTGTGACTCCTCTACCCTCTTATCCTCCAGTTCCTTCATATGAAAGATTTTAGCATAAGAAAAAATTTCTACAAGCAAGTAAGACTCCAAATTGAATCATCATCAAAATTTTCAACAAATATTTTAGTTTATGATGGTTTATTTATATTACATGTTTACCTTAAACCTAGCTCTCAGGGGTGTAAGTTTCTGCTGCAATTCTGAAGAGCAGAGCTCAAAAGCATCAAATAGTAAAGGAAATTTAACATCCTTAAGAATCTTAGCATTGATGGCTTCTTTTTCTTTAAAATAAAATCTCACAAACTGTACAGTTAGGTAAGCTGGAAGACGGCTGATCTTTGACTGAAAAAAAATTGAATATTTGACACAGGATATTAGAATGTTTTAGTGACGCACAATGTAAAAATAGAATAAAAATCACACAAAAGAATAACAGCAAAAAAAGTAACTAAGCAGCTCAAAACTTGACAGTAGAAATTATTTTTATTCGCACTCACTGTTTTCGTGTAAACTGCATCTCTTTCTAAGGTTGGAGAATATTTTGTGATTTGCTCCTGCATTTTCTGTTAAGATAAATGAGATTAATAAAGAAAAATTAAGAAGCCCATTCACCTTGTTTGACAACCTGTGGGCATCAAAGAACTTTCCAAGAGCCAGTTTTTTCCTCCACTGCTTCCATTAATACTAATATGCACTTTTTTCAACAAATTCAAAATTTCCAAGTTAAATAGCCAATAGTTAAGTATTTGTGGAAATGTAAAATACAACTGAATTTATAAACTAAATTTGGGCATTTAAATCTGAATTCTGGAGTAGGATGTATGCATTTAAAACCAACAGGACTGGTATAAGATTTTTTTAAATTGACTTTTACATTTTTAAAAATACAATAGAAAAAAGCAAAGCAATCTGTTGATTTCATTAGTCAGATGGTTTGGATATTTAATTAAATAATTCTAAATCATTTCACTCATAAACAAGTTCCTTCAAGAGTCAAAGTTCTAAATATGGAAAAATGTAATACTTACTGATCTTAAACCTGAAAGCATATATCTAACATCTTGAGAAATGAAACAGCTAAGCTGCAAGAAGCTCTCCTTTCCAACAGTTACTGGTTCATCTTCACTCTCAACACATTTTAATTCAGTAACATGTGTACCACCAAAAAACTGCTCCACCAAAGATCTATAATAAACATCAAAATTTAGCCTATAATTAAAATGGTCAAATCCACTTGGAAATTTTTCTGTAGCATGCACTGTATGGAGGTAAATACTGTATTTACTAGTGTAACCCATGTCCTTGTGTACCACATGCATCCCTTTTTTTGCGCCACTTCGGAGGGGAAAAATATTCGTGCAGGAATAAATTGACATCTGACATTTAGAAAAAGGTCAGCCTCTTCACTGATTTCCCCTCCTTGAAACAAGGTCTGCCCAAGTTCAGCATCTTCTCCTTCCTATTTGCAATGTATTGGATGATCTCTTTATGCCAATGCTAGTAGAAAGCTCCTCCTCAGTAGTCGTCACTCTTATGTTAAAGGATCAGCAGCTCACGATGAATTCGGCGAACATACGAGATACCAGATGCCAACTTATTCCAGAAAAAGTATAGGCAGCAATTGATAGTCAACTGCTTTTAATGACAGAACTGCTTATTGTGGGTAACAGTAATAAACTTAAAAATCATTTAAAAGGTACAGCTTTAATATTATAAAAATATAACATCATCTCAATCGTCAAAATATCCATCGTGATCTTGAAGATGTACCAACATCAGTATAAACCACACATTTAAACCCTAAACGTTTCCTTGGTGGTGTAGATAGGTGTATACTTCATAGAATTCTTCGTCACCTGTGAGTATAAACGTAGATGCGTGTTGCAGTAAATTTACTATCTAGGCTCACAATTTATATAACCTGTTCAAAATTCTTCATGTATGATGTGCAGTCCCTTTTCGTACCAACATTTTGGTAAAAAAGGTGCATGGGGCACACAAATACGTGTATTCACTTTTTCTGATTTAACTCTTCATTCTTTGAAATACCCTTTGCACATTGAATGACACAAAAACAATGTGCAAATTTTTCATACAGCTCTTAATTTGCAATTAAAAAAGTTTAATCTGTACATAAGTAATATGTAGGGTTAAAAAAACTCAGTGGTGCCCTAAAGAATATGTGTCTGACAGATTTGTACCAACCCCTCTCTCCTCTCCTGAAAGCCTATCAGAGGAATTTCCTCATGAATTCATAAATAGACAGTCAAAAATACGAAAATTTACTATTTAACCCTTTGCTGTTTTGACATCTTTTTTTCCAGTTCCAGTCCTGTGTCGGAACTATACCGACATGCCTTAAATACAGTAAAACCCCCAAGTTCGCATGCTTCACAGTTTCGCGGTTTTGGACTACTGCTGTCATCTTTGAAGTGAAGAGATAAAGCACTAAACAAATGAATTTCCCCATCTGCGAAGTTTTTTTTATCACATTGTGACCCCGTTTTCCAAAAATGCCTACCACGAGGAAAGCAAGTGATAATACAGAAAGCAGAAGTAAAAAGAAGATGTTGACTTTAACCAGTTGAGTGGGTATGCCATATATATTCGTTATGGCCTGTCATAATCTGTATGCCACATATATCCATCACGCCGTTTTTCGGTCCATCCACTTTGGGTATGCCGAAATAGACCGTCATGAAGCATCTCCGGTATCTAGCTGTGTCCTTCTAGTACAGGTTTGAGCCCATAGATGGTGTTTTCTTCCTTTGGCCAAGAAAAAATACGCTTCGTACGAAAACCCTGCATGTGTAATGTGGGGATGCCTATACCTGCCCCCGTGGTAGTGAAAGCGGTGTGACCTCTAATGCCTTTTTCGCATCCTCTTGTGAATTTTAACCAGTAGGACCACTTTCCTCTAACTGTATAGGATATTTCTAGGCAACTGGAGCAATAAAATTGGAGCAATAAAATCTTCCTCTCCATTGCAGTGGATGTTTCATATGCAAAACATACGTGAAGAAATATTCTCAGAAGATTGAGAGGGATATTTGTGTAATTATGGATAAAAGTGAAGCTTAAGTGAGAAAACTGAGTTGCGAAATAAACATGACCAGAGTGCGGCATCAGTGGGCAGGCAATATGCGATAAACTATATGGCTACGGCAGATTTAAATGCCACATTGTATTGGTTCAAAACCACTTTTAGCCTACCTTTTCATCATTTATTGTTGTCAAAATAATGGAGAGCTGCGTACGTAACCCCATTTTCTCATAAGGCCTCTGCTTCTATTTTCACGGATTCCAAATGTGTTTTCGGGAACGTAACGGTGCGAATTTGGGGGTTCTACTGTATTTTCTAAACTAAAATTCATGCTTTGCCAAGTAACATACTTTAAAGCATCGTTTCCCAAGCTGTGTTCTGCGAGATGTTAATAGGTGTTCCATGAAAAAAATCGATGCTAGCAATATTTTTTCTTCTAAAATTTATTTTAAAAATGTCAGAAAAATACTAAACACATTTATATAGTTGCTCTTATTATTATGTGATAACCCATCTTTAAGAAATGGTGTGCCATACTCGAGAATGCCAGGATGATGCATGAGAGATCACGTCATGCATGAACGCATGACGTTCGATCTGCACATTGATGCATAGGCAGCATTTACCAACTAACCATTGCGTTGATGTATGTCGTCTATTCCATGATAGCTGCTCTATGTTATGTATTTTGTCTTATAATTTCAACATATACTTCAAAGTGAAGATGAACAATCGCAGCCTTCGGTTTCTAAAAAAAATCAGGAGGTGAGCTGTCCAAGATGAAACAATTAATGTCCAATTCCAACAAATTAGCATCAGTAGTAAGAAACCAAAAAGAAAGTACAATGAAAGTTATTTGCCTTTTGGATTTACTTCCATTGGAAATAAAGATGCTTCTGATGCTCAGTGCATGTTGAGCAACAAAACATTATCTAACAGCTCTTTAGCCCCTACTAAGCTTCGAAGGTATTTGGAGACTAACAAAGCTATAAGTTTTTTCAAGTGAGATCTTGAAACAAAACTTTAACGAACCTTCGCTAAATGATTTTTGGAACAGCCTAATTCAAGAGTGCTGTTCATGTTCTTCTTTCCTTTACCACAATGTACCTGTGCGAAACAGGATTTTCATATTATGCTGCAACAAAAACAAAATATAGGTATAGACTTGATGCTGCACCTGATATGAGGATCTGCGTCCGCAACATTGTTCCCAATATTAAGCGGATATTTGATAAAAAGACACAAAAACATTGTATACATTGTTTTAACGGAGATATTTTGCCAAAACTGAATTGGGTTTTGAATAAACCTTGATTTCCTGTTAACCAGTATTTTTCAAAAACTAATCAGCTCTTGATGCTCATACCAAAGTGTTATATATAAAATTTGGTAATGATATGGCAAGTACTTTTCGAGATAGAGCATCCACAATCACATACACACAGACATCATTCCGAAAATAATCTAAACGTGTTCTAGGGACCTCAAAACATGTATTTCCGTTGAAATCTCCATTTTTTTCATGAAAACAATCCTTTCCTACATATATGGAGAAAGTAAAAAATCAGATTTGGCCAACACATGACTTTCTCCATATTTGGGGTATAGATATTTAAATTATTATGAATAGCATTATAAGGCAAAATTATTATTTCGTATCGTAAAAGAATACAGTCATCCTTATTGCCATAAATTATATTTTGAATATGTTTACAGAATTCACCACTACATGGTGGCGGCGCTGTATACTGGAAATTACGAATAAGTTAAATATCTCCGAAATGGTTGGTCCTAAGAAAATTTGTTTCAAACAAAACTTGAAAGAAATATTATTCTCTACAACTTTGATCCTCATGAAGATTACCAATAACGACGTTTTTAAGGAGATATTTGACGGAAACCGAAAACACTGATTATTAATAAATAATTCCTAAACAATAACTGCTATGGAAAATTGTTTGAAATAAAAGATGCAGGAAATTATATTTTCTACATTTTTACTTTCTCATATGAAGTATCGAGAAAGTATTGTTATCGTGAAAAACTTTGACCTCGAGATTTTTACGGAAATATATGTTTTAGGTGTTGCTGAATCCGACAAAGTGCTTTTCGCAATCCATCCGTCTGTTACAGGCTCTGGAGCCTAGACAGTAGAGCGAAAATGAATGAAATCTCATGCTTAGGCATTTTATTATACTGAGCAGAGTATACTTAGAAATGGTTGACATCGCTCAATAATTAAGAGTAGTTTATTCTACGCATTTTTAACAACAATCCGATTTTCTCAAAAACAGCTCTAATGATTTTGATCAAATTTTGTACAGTTACTTGAGTTTACATCTTCAAAAATACTGTATAGTTCATATTTCTCAAAAAATGAATATAAGCCTAGTTTATTCTAGGCAACTGTAACAATATTTCGATTTTCTCAAAAATGGCTATAACGATTTTGATCAAATTTCGTAGTTACTTGAGTCTACGTCTTCAAAAATACTGTATAGTTCATATTTCTCAAAAAATGAATATAAGGCTAGTTTATTCTACGCAACTTTAACAACAATTCGATTTTCTCAAAAACGGCTCTAACGATTTTGATCAAATTTTGTAGTTACTTGAGTATACATCTACAATAAAACTACGTATTTTATTTTTCTCAATGAATGAATATAAGGCTAGTTTATTCTTAGGCAACTTTAACAAAAATTGGATTTTCTAAAAATAGGCACATACGATTTTCATTTTCTAATGATAACTAAATGACGCATTAGTACCTATATAGGAGAAAGTTTATACAATGTATGTTGTACTGATTTTTTGTAATGGTCAATGTATACAATAATAACGTATTATCAGAGAAATATCGCAAAAACTGAATTGGGTTTCGAATAAACCTCAACTTCCGGTTAACCGGTATTGTTCAAAAACTAATGAGTTCTTTGTGCTCATGCTAAAGTGTTATATATGAAATTTGGTGTTAATATGACAAGTACTTTTTGAGTTAGAGTGTCCACAATCACATACATCCACACAGACACATAGACATACCGAAAATAGTCTAAACGTGTTCTAGGGACCTCAAAACGTGTATTTGCGTTGAAATCTCGAAGTCGATTTTTTTCGTGATCACAATACTTTCCCTATACTATGTATGGAGAAAGTAAAAACACATATGAATCAAAAGTTTGATCATTTCTTGTAGCAATTAATTCGTCTGAGAGACCATTTTTGCTGTCTACTTTAATCCAAGCATGCATTATATCACATGAGCTCCTGTTGGTGATCCATCAATACATTATAATTAAAAAATCTGATGTGGCCAACACATGACTTTCTCTATATTTGGGGTATAGATATTTAAATTATAAGCGATGTACAGTGAGGAGGCAAATAAATACCATAAACATTGTCTTTAGTGAGAAATTCAGCATCAGAATGTGCAGCACAATTATCAAGAAGTAATATAATTTTGCAATCCACAGGAAGACCTACAGACTGAGAGTGAGTCATGGCTTCGGGGACAAAATGGTTCTCGAACCAATCAAGGAAAATTAGCTGTCAACCATGCATGCTTGTTGGTCTTATAAACAACTGGAAATACCCTGATCCCCTTGAAAGGCCTAGGATTCTGGCTCTTGCCAATAATGAGCAATTTACACTTATGAGTTCTTGCTCTATTTGAATACCCCAATATTGTAAGCCGTTCCTTGGAGTCTTTGAATCCCGTTGGTGCTGACTCACCCGCCGTTATGTTTTTTACTTTCTCATATACGAAGTATATTGAGACAGTATTGTTATCGCGAAAAAATTCAACTTTGGGATTTTGATGGAAATATACGTTTTAGCTGTACCTGAGTCCGAAAAAGTGGTTTTTGCAATGCCAACTGTCTGTCTGTTATTGGCTCTAGAGCCTAAACGGTAGAGCAAAAATGAATGAAATCTCGTAATTAGGCATCTTATCATACAGAGTAGAAGCTCTGAAGAAATGGTTGACATTGCTCAATAATTAAGGGAAGTTTATTCTATGCATTTTTAATAGCAATTTGATTTTCTCAAAAACTGCTCTAATGATTTTGATCAAATTTTGCAGTTACTTGAATTTACATCTTCAATAATACCAAATAGTTCATATTTTTCAAAAATGAATATAAGGCTAGTTTATTCTACGCAACTTTAACAATAATGATTTTCTCAAAAATGGCTTGAACGATATTGATAAAATTTCATACTGTTACTTTAGTTTACCTCTGCAATAATACTACATACTTCATATTTCTCAAAAATGAATATAAGTCTACTTTATTCTTGGGCAACTTTAACAACAATTGGATTTTCTAAAAAACGGTTCATATGATTTTCATCAAATTTTGTATAGTTATTTAAGTTGATGTTTATAATAATTCTACATAGTTTATATTTTTCTATAGATAACTAAACGATGCATTTGTATATGAGAAAGTTTGTACAATGTATGTTGTACCGATTTTTCTGGGAATATATCGCAAATTTACATCACAGGTGCCAGAAAACAAAATGAAGTGCATCTTTATCGATGAAAGCTGATTTAATTTGCACTTGCCCAGAAGCCAAGCTCGATCTAGAAAAGGGACACGAGCAAATGTAGTCATTCCAACGGTGAGAGAGAGAAGTGTTACATTAATTGTCGCCATGAACAATCAAGACGTTGTGCATTCTAAAGTAGTAAGCGACAGAACACATATCTGAGCCAAATTTTAGGAAAATACGGAAAGGTGTTCTTACATATACGTTCGAAATTAGTCATGAAGATTTCTGCTAATAAGGGAGATAAAGGGTTGCCCATGGTTGTGCCTTCTTTCTGTTGATAAAAAGAGTTGTTGACCTGAAAATATGTTTGTTGCATACAGAGGGAAGTTAGGCGGATGTATTCGTCCACAATCGGGCCAGGAAGGTTTTTTTCTAGTAGTGAGCTTTTTAGAAATTCTATTGTGTTTTTTATGGGGACACTAGGAAATAAAGATTTTACGTCAAACGATAGCAATATTTCGTTGTCTGAAAGAATTACGTTTTCTACTTTCTCGCACAGAAATTTTCCTCTTTGATCAATACAACACAAAGATGCACAATGTCATAGAACATAAAGTTGAAAATAAAAAACTTAAATTACGGAAAAAAATACTTAGTCTTACAAACAACAACCCTAAAACGTCACCCACACCTAGTCCATCTAAGAATTTCGTTGTTAACTTATCAAACGAATTGTTCCATAAAAATGAAATTGATCTTCTCAACAAAGGTCTCAAACACCCTCTTCAATACCAAAAACCTCCGATAGACGACATAATCGCGGATATCGAATCTTCCATAAAATTCCTCCCTGAAAACACTAAAACATTCATCAGAAATGCCACTTACCATCAAATAAAAAACAATATCACCAACATAAATAAACTCCCAACACAAACACCAAAAACTTATCATACGATTAGTTCTTTAAACAAAAGAAATTGTTACTACCTAAAAGCAGATAAAGGAAACAACGTAGTAATAATAGATAAAACTGATTATCACAAAAAAGTTGAACATCTTCTCAACGAAGGTCCGTACGAGAAAATCACAAAATATCCTCTTAACAAAATGATCACCTCTACAAAAAACGTTCTTAAAACATGTCCTACACTAATAAACAAACAACTCCTTTACCGTTTAAACATCTCAAATCCGACAGTCCCCAGAATGTACGGCCTACCAAAATTACACAAACCTAACATTCCTTTAAGACCTATAGTTTCAGGAATCAAGGCTCCCACATACAATTTAGCCCATTGACTGAACAACTGAAAACAGAGAGGAAGATGTAGAGCCTAAGATAAAACAGTTTTCAGCAAAGACCTTAGCAGAAATTTTAAATATGGCTAACGAGTTGAAAGAGGCTGATCCATCTATGGAAAACAGCATCAATTTTAAGAGAATAATTGACTCGGCAATATCTCCCTATGACGAAATTTATAAAAAAAATCAAAACAAAAGGGAAACAGCTCCAAATCACAGAATTCCCGAAGCCAAGTCCCTTATCTTCCTCTTCCATCTCCAAATAATGCTCTTCCGAAACACCTCCATTGTCAACATCCTATGTATACTCTACATAATTCACGGTGAGTTAATAAGCTTGTTTTCTTAGTTTTCCTAAATTTAAACGTTCGTCGGTTTCGTTTTCCTTTCATATTTTTAGCTTATTATTTGTTTCTGTGGCCTAGAGTCGTCAGTAAGGTAAAGTAAATAATCAATTAGGACCACTTTCGCGGATGTAGGAACGGAATCCCGTTATTCCATTAGTTTATGCATTTGCCGTTTGCGGTGTCTTCGGGAACGTAACCCACGCGAACGGCGAGGGATACCTGTGTATATATATATATATCATGTGTAAGAAGCGTCTATATATAATAGCTATAAACAATTAACTTTTGGCAAACTGGCATACTTAGGAATTTCCTCGGCATTGTTTACATCAACATCTATAGGTGGCAGTTTTTGCTGCAGCATCCTAACCATCTCTGTCCAGCACTCATTTGCATCCTGCAAAAGATAAATATCAGAAATGGAAAATCAAAATTTTTTAAAATAAAAGACCAAAGCAGACTACAATTTGCAATCTCCAATGGCAGTTCACACGAAAATAGTAAAAAGGAAAATGAATAACATGATCCCGATAAATTAATACCTGCTGCACAAAACCACCATGATCAGTCTTTTCAGCAAATCGTGGAAATGCAGTATGAAGAACCTGTAGTAATATCAAAGGATGTATGGCTGACCCTTGAGTAAGGCCACCAACCCCTCGCCTCTCCATTGATTCATACAAGTCTCTCAGAGCAGCCGTCATTGACTGAGCAGCTGCCAATGTCGATCCACCACCAGATCCCACTCCTGACAAGAGTGGCACTCCTAACAAGGAGTGAAGGTTTAATATATTTCTTAAACGTACTGAATAAAATTAACAAGTTTTGAGCCATTAAAATAAGACATAAGTGAAATAGTAAATAAGTCATTCAAGCACAAAAATAAAATACAAAACCTTGATGAGGTTAATTCTTTCACAAACAAGTTTTCTATGATCAAATTGAAATGCTTCAAAATGATTTCTTTGAAATGTCTTCCAACTATATTTTAGAAACAATTATTATTATTTTTTATTCACACCCTTCAACAGTTGTGACTTAAATATATGAAATAAAAATATATATATTTGGGTGAAATCATCTATAGCAGTGGTTCTCAACCTTTTACCTCCATTGGGCACTTAACAAACTCTGGGATATGAAGGTGGGCACATGCATAAAAAAATTATTAGAAATCATGAGAAATTATGCAATGAGTTATATAATTTAATATATTTAACAAATAATATTTTTGATTAATGCTTGAAACAATTAAATTCTGTGAAAAGAAAAGAAATTGATTTTAGCACTTTTTTCTACCAGAGGTGGGAGAGAAGCTTAAGTTGAGGATGTTGGATGGAAAGAAATAGGTCATATCTCATCACAGGTGACAGGATGTCTGGGCACTGTTCTGGTAGTAATGATTATTTTTATGAAGCAAATGAGTTATTGCTATCGTTTGTTATGGCATTAACAACGTTTTCAACAGCATTGCAAACGAAAATATTAGTAACAAAATTTTCAAGACTTGCATCATTGGGTAAGGGATTATGAACATCTTCATGTGTGCAGAGGAAAGCGGGCTCCTAGAACTGCCTCAGCGGGCACCACGATGAGAACCTCTGATCTATAGATAGCAGTCCACATCCAAATACACCACCATTCCTGCATTGAACGTAACTAGGCAATCTAAACAAATTATAGGTGTGATATCCTCATTAATTAATGACACAAGCTTTTACTTTTCTATGAGGGTGAGGCGAACTAGATAACTGGTTTAAAACAAATGTTTTTCAACTATCAATGGCTACCCACCATCACTCATGTTCTTGAGATGCCTTTTATATTTTGTTTTAATATATTAAATGATTGTACAGTAGGTTCCACTTAATGTGATCACTGGTTATTGTTATCAGCCACTTATTGTAATCAAACGTGAAATTCCAAAATCAAATGTAGAGTAAGACATGAAATTTTCTCTGCCATTTACTATTATCAAAACTTTATTTATCGAAAATAATTATACTCATAAAACACTGAACTGATGTAATTAAGATGATGCTTTAACTTCTTTCAATTCTTTAGTCAATTAAAAATAGTTAACTATGCCATAGAGGTTTACCTCTATGGCTTATGCCTATTCTTTACAATTTTTCCACAAAAACATGTATGCCATTGTAAAGCAATATTTACTGCCTGCGATCCTGTCCTTGTCATCAATCTGGTGATAGGCTGTGATAGGATGATGGATTAATGAGGAAAAAATCTACAAGGAGTATTGTTTATCCCACATAAGCATTTCAAAGCTAGTTCATCTAAGTCAGACTAATACACATAGTGCAGCATAGCAGCAAAGTATGCGGAACTCATGCCCCCATCATACCATTGCATCTTGTAACATTGTCACCAGCAAATACAAGTCCACTACACTGTTCATGTAAGAAAAATAAAGAGTTGCTGCCGAGCATTTTTAAAGAAAATTTGGGTTCTCTTTGTATCATTTTCATTAGTGGAGAAACCATGCAACAGTTTTCCAAATATAGTTTGTTATATACATTTACCAAGTGCAGAAGCCCTATTTTTCAAATCAGAATGTTGAAGAAACAAAGATTTAAGCTTGAGTGAAAAGATGAAGATTTTAATTGCTTATAAGTGTTGTCTGAGAAACAGTGTTTAGTGTTTCATGGCCTATTTTGTACAAACTCTTGAGAAACAGGAAAATCTATGAATTAGATGTGAGAGAGAATGAAAACATGGATAGAAATAGAAAATTGATGGTAAAAATGAATTTGTGGAAGAAGCTCTCCTAAGATGGTTTACCACTGCAAGATTGAAGAATGTTCCTATAACATGTATTTCCATAAAAATCTCAAAGTCGAATTTCTCTATATAGTACATATACAGTAAAAGCCCATTCTAACGGCACCCATGGGACCAAAGTCGTGCCGCTAAAATGAATATGCCGCTATAACGAATGGTGCCGCAAAATCATATTCCAATTACTTTGTGGGCATATTTGGTATCTTTTAACATTCTTCTTCCATATAAGATATTGCATATGTTGTCCTTCGTTATCTAATTTACTATTTTTTGCCATAATTATTATGGTGTAATAAATCTGTCTAACTATATATTAACTTTACGTTGACGTCTGTCGACATTTGTGTACAATTTATATTGGTGTATTTCTCGAGAACCGTTCGTCGTAAAGATATATGGTAAAAGGCATTTTATTTCTACTGGCAATGAGGTCACTGGAAAAATATTTTCGTCTGATAAAGTGTCCCGGGTTCGAATCCAGGAGACAATTATATTTTCCCATACGTTTACATGGCATTTTCGATTTTTCAGAGTGCAAGGTTTTTTCCTTCATTCAGCAACATATGTAAACATGGATCGATTTTCTTCATTTTGACATTATTCGTCCGCTAAAACTGTATACTATTTTATTCTTGTGACGTTTACATGTTATACGGTCAACATTTTCAGAAATACGCATTCTTTTTCAAAATTTTGCGGATTTTTCGTACTCATTCCGGGCGCTGCCAAGGAGACTCTCATTGTTGCCTCCGATTCATTTAATGCCAACTAAACCTTCAAACAGATGAAAGAAAAGTGTTATTCGCATCGAACTGTTGCTTGAGCATCAAAATTAATGAAGCATAGCAACGTAAATATTTAAGGACAATTATTCTGTTGACTGCGTATGAGAAGCGTTTCTAACGATTTAATCGAAGCAGTTGAATCTTCCTTTCATCGTTTGAATGCTGGAATCTTACCTTTTTGTAAGTAGAACCATCATATTACACATCTGTAATCCTTATTAACGCAAAGAGGCTCACGCATAAATTAAAAATTAGATGAGAATAGGGACGCACGTTATTTTGTAAACACATTATATGGTTATCTTCTCTTCACTGATAATCTACATAAACGGTTGCATTGACATCGCCTTTATAGTAGGTCCTGTAAGAAGTTAACACTTGAAGGAAAGCAACTGTTTGTGAGTTCGTCTATAAGGGTGCAATGATAACCATTGGAACTAAGATAAGGTAGATGTAAAAATTTTTTCCCTTTGAATATACTGTGATATTAAACTAGCATTGAGTAACTCTGTGACACTGTGATAATGTAATTGCTCTAATATATTGCTGTAAAATCGCAGAAAATTAAAAAATGCCAAGTGAAAAGGGGAGCTATTAGCACAGCTACAGCTGCCAGAGAATGGAAGAGGAGCCAGATATCAAACGAAGAGTATCATAGGAAAGAGAGAGAAAGAGATGAGGAAGCTCATAGGATTTCCAGTGAAGATGAGGAGCGGAGAGTACAAGAAAGACAAAGAAATAGGGAAACACGTTAAATGAATAGGGAACAAAGAAGACCTAACCTAGGGCCGAACTATTTAGATTATTTGCATTTGATTTATTTCATTAATTATTCAATAAAAATTATTTCACTAAACCTTCAGTTTATTTAAATCGTGTTGAGGATCGGAGATCCGGGGTTACCCTGGTAATTTTATTAATTTTTGTAATGCTCATTCTGGGAACCAAAAGGGTCCATCGAAAATGAAATTATTACTACAACCATCATTTATTATTCACAATTAACAGATTATTTTGGTTTTTTCGTTGAAAGTAAATATCAACAATTGTATATTCACAAATGTGCAGCCTCACTTTCAGCTGATTTAAGTTCATTCACGACATCCAGTTTTTGTATCCCATGATGATGTTTAAAACAAGATAGCCACCCATCAGAAAAAATACATCGCTTATAAAAGTATTTTGCCTTTTCAATTAATAGTGGATCTGTGATTGGGAAACCTTAAGAACGTTCCACTTTAAACCACTCGTATAATACTGCATCTAGGGATTGCAATCCCGGGATCCGGAAACCTTAGATCCCGCTAAATATCCGAGTCCCGAAATCCCGGGATTCTTATCAAGGAAATCCCGGGATTTCGGGATTTACAAATATTTAATATTAGTCATTTTTGTACTGAGATTCGCTGTTTTAACATATCAATGGTTCAATTCTATAGCGAGACTAATCTGAAAATATTATTATTGTATTTATATTAATTGCTAATAAAGAATTATTCAGCATTGTTCGGCTTCAAGCTTATGTATAAATGAACCGAAAAATTTTTGTTAATGAATGGGCATTCACAGTCCTTTGCTTCGTCATTCGGATCTTTCTCTGCTTCTATACACCAAATTAGTTGGTCCTACGAATTCTGTCAGGCATCATTTTTTAGGTCAGTGGTTTCCAAACTGGGGCGTGTAAGATTTGGCTGATACAATATCACTTTTGTCCTAGTCGTGAGACATATGTTGCACCACTCTCAAATTCCATTCTAAAGGGGCCAGATCTTTTGCTTCCTTGCTTTCCTTTAGGCATTAATCATATTCATACTCGAGTACCCTCAATGAATCTTCATTTCAGTTTAGTCTGACTACATTTAAGATGTTTTTGTTTATGTTAAGGTATATTCTAACTTTACCCTCGAGTTCCCATAGTACCGCTTTGGGACAGTTTAATATTTCATTCAGCTCTTGAGCTCAAGTGCTGCATCTCTCATATACCCTTCTTTATCAGTTATGTGGCTTCGAGATGTCTGTGAATATAATGTAATATTTTTTGATTTTTCTTTCTGACTGGGTTCCCATAACATCGCACTTCACAGTCGAAAATCAGCTCCAGCTCTAGTGAGTTGAAAATATTTTCACTCTTGTGCCGGTTGGAGAAAGATTGGTCAGGCACGTCGGTATAAACAAAAGGAACTACTCTCTCAAACGCTCTGCTCACATTTAAGATAGAACGCTTGCTAAGGCTAGTTGGTGGCATTCTTTGGTGTTGCTTAGCCCATCATCTTCGTCGCTGTTCGTCCCTTGTGCTTTATAATATAAGTGCACCTGATTATACAGTGAAAGTGTAAATTGAATTCGTTTTCGTATAGTAGCATACAGTAAAACCACTGGAGTTTTATAAGATAATAGTATGTTTTATTATTGTTGCTGTCTTCTACCTTCACTTATTACAGTGAAGCAGTTTATATGCGTTATGGAAATGGAATAAATAAAACATTAGTTTCTGTAGCTAAAACCATGGTTTTAATATTTTTATAAAATTTAATAAAACGGGATCGGTATCCCGGGAGCGGAAATTTAGAATCCTGAAATCCCGGGATTGTGAAATTCCTCCGGGATTGCAATCCCTAACTGCATCCAATTGTTCTAGCTTTGGCTTACTTAAATTGTTACGTTTTTGGATATTTTTATTTGTCTCAGATCAAGCAAAATTTTTTAGAAGTTGCCGTTTTCTTGCTTTAATACCATATATCGTAGATAAGCTTATATTGTACTCGTTCATTAATATACTATGTCTATTTACCCCATTATCCAGAGGTTGGCAAATGTCAATTTTCTGTCATAAAGTAAGCACCATTCGCTTCTCTTGTTCTCTACTACTACTGCCACTACTCATGTTCTTTAGGGTATATTTAAATGTTTATAAAATGAGTTTAATAACAATAAAATTATTACGCAGTACGTCACGATTGTTGACACCTTGAAACAGAAGAGGAACTACTTGCAATATGTAGTTAAGCTTATGGAAGATCGGTCATGACTATGGCGACATCCATTAGACAATTGGAAAACTAAGTTCACCAAAGATGCCGTTAGAGCGAGTTTGCCACTAGAATGGGTGCCGTTAAAACGAGCTTTTACTGTATATGATAAAGTAAAAAATGAGCACCTAATGGTCAGGTCTTGTCTGTCCACATTTTATCTCCAAAACTACTGAGCGGATTTTCATGAAGTTTGGTAACGAGGACTTTTTGGACAAAGGGCAAAAGAAAGTGACATAAATTGTTCACATAACACAAGCAGGGGTGCCACCTTTACCAAGCCATCATATTTCTTATTAAATATATGTTATATCAAAAAGAAAAGTTGTAGGATTAGTATTCAATATTACAGTAACACCCCACTATATGTCAGAGATGCGTTCCTGAAAAATGCAACATAACAAAACAACGAATAGCGAAACAAAGATTCCCATAAGAACTATAATTAAAGTATGGGTTACATTCATGGCGGATATTTTGTGACATTTGTATCCCAAATAATACATATCAATACAGTATATTAGACATACTATGTTACCACTATGTGTTTACCACTCATTGCTACTAGGGTTTAATATACATTTAATCATAACAACGAGTAACCAATCGCAATAATAAATTCAGATATCACTGAAAATAATTGTCTATAGTGTGATGGAGCACATAAACTGTTTCTTTACTTACACGTACACTGATATGCAGATGTCACAATCCAAAATATATCCAATATCTCATGAGATACCAACACAAACGTAAATCGGGATGAAAGGACACACAAAATGTTAGACACAACTGTTCACAAAGCTCTCTTATAGCCAGGGTTGCCACCTCAAAGTCCTCACCAACCCGGACATTTTCAATTCTGACCCGGAGATTTCTCTGGTCTGACCCGGAGATTTCCTAATTTGACCCAGAGATTTTTAAATGCCAACTTTTTTACTGTTTTTGTCGTTCCAGAATGAAAATAGGATTATGGTTTCTTTGTTGTAACTGTCTATGATTCTGTCTTTGTTTGCCGGTCCCCACTATCAAATTTTGAACCAATGCACCAACTTTCATGACAATTGGTTAGAAATTCTTTCTACAGAGGCCAAGATCATGGGGATAGGTTTTATGACGAAAATTGAAGTTCCGGAATCGATTCCATGAATTATCCTTTCCTTTTGATTTAAATGGGAAATCTGAAACTCATCGTGCAGGGTTATTTCCCTACCCACACTAAAATACATTTTAAAAATTATATCAGCGCTGGATTTTCGTTATTCTCTGCGGAATGGAATGAAAATTCTAACTTTTGTCGTAGAATTTTCTTATTGATCATATTTCTTTGAATTTTTCGTTAATAATTGCAATTTTGCAATTTTTATTCCATCATAACGAGATTATTGTCATGGAGGCGATTATTTCTCAACTGCCCTGGGGTATAATCTAGTATACAAATGCGTCATTTTTTCTCCCGAAATCATGTAATCAACTGAATTTTTTATGCAAATGTAAGTACAATACCTGATGATGTTACATAAAGTATGTAATGTGGGAAAACAAAGAGCAGCTTGTGTTGCTTCATACACCGTACTGCATTACTGGTAAAAAAAATATTTTCATGTATATTCGGGACCGGCCAAGCATTTAAGGTGGCTCGGATACAAATAATTTTGGGGGCCCTACTCCACCTCCTACACACGAAAAAGATACAAAACTGACGAAAAAGATACAAAACTGACGAAAAAGATACAAAACTGACGAAAAATATAATTTTTAATAAAAATTTAAAATAATTATAATGTTAAAACAGCAATATATTAAACACAAAAAATGAGGTATACTAACTATAATTATTTCGATTAATGTTTACTGATTTATTTAAAGCTCGTTTTTTCCCACTGTTCCAATAATGGAACATTGTCTATTTCACTCTCTGGTGGTACAACAATGTAACAAATGCTGACGTCATCACATGGGTGAGACACAATGAAGTGCTGGAAAGTGTAGAATATTAATCATTGTGGTCTAAGTCACTAACCTGGCTACAAGCGTCGTGGTTTATTTCGGTGTTTTTCCAATTGAAAAATATCTTTTAAGAATTAAGTAAAAACGTATATTTAAAATATTGTAATTCAAGTAATATTTTACATCGCTTTATTTATTATGTTTCTGAATATATGCATGTAGTTATATTTAACATACTGCGTTATAGTTTTATTTTATTTAGTATAAAATAATAATGTTCCAATTTTGGAACACCGGGCATGAATGGGTACGTGAGTTTTAGTTACGTAATAAATGTATTTGAATTTATTACTTTATTTTTATACATATTTTGAGTAACAATTAGTAACATATGTTAATTATGCTTCATGTTATCAAATTTTATTATTGTTTCAACAGTAATAAGACGGTTTCCGAGATTTTGGAAGTGCTTGAAGAAGATGTTGAGTTCAAACGAAACGAGTGCGTAAAGATTTGTCGCCAAGTTTACCACCATTTTCAGTTTCACGTTGTATTATATATAAAAGTATGGACCATGTTTCCTTTTTTGTGCTATTTTTTGACAATGAAGTGTGCGAATTAATGAGGGATATGTTTGTCCTCTATGCACAACCTGAAAAGGGAGATCATTTGTTCGATACCCGTACGGATGAAATAAGATGTTTTGTTGCTATTTTAATATTGTTGGGATATTTAAATGTCCCTAGATGGAGAATGATGTAGGAAACTGATACTGAGACTTACATTCCTGCAGTAGCTTATGCAATGAGAAGAAACAGGTTCGAATTGCTCAAACGGTACACTCATTGTGCAAACAACCAACAACTTGCCCCTGGTGATACTATGCTAAATGAACGCTACTTAAATTTTGTACAATTGGAAGAATTTCTATGTGTAGATGAGAGTATGCTACCTTATTGTGGAAGACATGAGGCTAACCAATTTCTGCGTAGAAAACCAATACATTTTAATTTTAAAATGTGGTGTCTCTGTGAACACCTTGGGTATTTGATGCAGTTTGAGTCTTATCAGGGGAAACAGGCAAACCGGGAGCACATGGGTTTGGGACTAGGAGGATCTTTTGTTGCAGATCTCACAGCGGAGCTTCCAGAGGGCTCCTTCAGAATTTATGGTGATAAATCTTTCTCCTCTTTGAAGTTAGTTAACCATCTACATGCCAAGAGTTGAATAGAATATACTGGAACAATTATGACAAATAGAATTGAGAAATGTCCTATTACATCTAAAACTGCTTTGGAGAAAAGGGAGAGAGGCTCATATGATTTTCGCACAGATGAAACAACAAACTGCTATGTCACAACATGGCATGACAATAAAATAGTAACAACTGTAAGCTTTGTGATCTCTGTGGATCCTGTCGAACCAATAGGATAAATGAACAGATGAATATCGACTGAGAAAAGGAAACTACCTGTGAAACAACATGTAATTTCACAGTACAATAAGTACATGGGAGGGGTGGAAAGGATGGACCAAAATATTCATAATTATCGAATTGCAATACGTTCAAAAAAGTATTTGTGGCCAGTGTTTGTTTTCTGCATTGACACAAGTGTTCATAACGCAGGGCAACTATATAGAAAATTTTGCACACCAGGTTTGGATTATTTGTCCTTTAAAAGGATGATAGTGAATGTCTATCTGAAAAAGTATGGAAATCCACAAAAATTTGGAGGATGTCCTGCAACATCAAAAAAAAATATCCACCAGAGTTCCTAACCAAGTTCGTTTTGATCATGTTGATCATTGGATTGTACCATCTGCGAAGCAGAATCGCTGGGCATTATGCAAGAAAAATGTTACAAAGGCATGTGAAAAATGTAAAGTAAATCTTCATGATTCTTCTTTCAAAATTTTTAGAATAAACTAAAATTGATGAAATTTTACTAATATTAATGTAAAGAAATTACAAATTGAAGAATTAAAAGATTTAATAATAATATGTATGAATGTAAAAGTTTATGAATATTTGTTTATATTTTATGAATAATATTTTCATAACAATTGTTAAAAAAAGCTCAAGTGTAATTATATTTGTTGTAGTTAATTATCATTTAATTTCTGTCAGAATACTAAAATATTTTAAAATTTAAATTTAAAACAATTGCTAAAGAAGTGCAAGTGTAATTATATTTGTTGTAGTCAATTATCATTTAATTTCTGTCAGAATACAAAAATATTTTTAAATATTAGCATCTGCTTTACAAATATTATGTCCAAAATGTATCTTAAATAATCCTGTACTCATTCATGCCCAGTATTCCAATATTGGAACATAGAATTTCTCTAAAGCTATCCTTGAAAAAATAAAAAAAACATGATAGTTTACATAACTAGTCAAGAATTAAAACCAAATTAAACCAAAATTACCAAATTTCCAGAAAAAAATTAATTCCAGCAAAAACGGGTTAATGCCGTTTTCTCTATGAACTTGGAGAAATCGTAATTTTTTAATAAAAGTTTGCACAAAATTTAAGGCAGATTCCTTAATAAATAACTGACATCTCTAAATTTTGGGGACAATAAACGAATGTCTATTCGGGGGCCCAGATACCTCGCATCCACTGCACCCCCCTCCCCCCTCTCTCCCTTTGACCGGCCCTTTGTACCTTCTACCAGGTTAATTGCATTGCACAGCCATTCTAGAATGAAATCTTTATTCCCTTAGAGAAGTTAAAAATAAACCGTAATCTTTAATGCCAATTTGGAAAATATTCTTGTGGACCTGGAGATTTTTTCACTTGCCTGAAGGCAAGTCCGAAAACCCGGAGACTTTGGGTCAAACCCGGAGAGGTGGTAACCCTGCTTATAGCTCAGAAATAGGTTTTTACACATCGTCATTAAAATTGGGATAGTCCCTTTTATCCCGTGTGACTTGTGAACCACCTAACCCATCGTGATCTCTCAAACACATGGCCAGCAAATATTTATTCTGAGTATGATTTTACACAAATTGATAAACACAAAATTAAATTAATTCATATAAATAATAATAAGCATGAAATTGTTATAGTTATAATTTATGCACCGTAATTGGAATTTCTGAAATTTTGCTTTTAGCATTTCACAAATGACAGATATGTGAAGCGACACAACTTATAACAAAACATGTTCCTTAATTGATTAGCGACGTATATGCAAAACAACGTATAGTGGGGTAACATATAGCAAGATTTTACTGTATTACATAATTTACAGAAAACCTCTGCTTTGCATGTGTGCATGCAAGAAGTTTGCATCTTTCATCTCTTGTTTTTTAAAAGGTCTAATGCACTTTATAAATTATCCAGACTCTTTTAATGGTTAATAAAAATATTTCACTTATTAACATTTTATTAATTATAGCTGTGTTCATTTGTGACAAATATACGTTTATTCTTTTGATAAATTTTAATCTTGTGAGCCAGAAATTGAACTCTCTTTTTCCATATTCCTTCAGCTTTGGTATCTGTGGTTTGGCAGTGTTTTGTAATGTAATCCTAATCCCTATTGGTAGTGAAAGCCTACTTTATATATTTCCTTGTTGTGAGGGAAAAAAACTGTTGGTGAAACTCATGAAAGTATGGCACAATGCTCTATACCAGTGTTTCTGAAATTGAAGGCTCCCAGAAGTAGTCCAGGGATCCACAAATAATTTTTGAGAATTATTAATAACAATTAAAAATTATAAAACGTGCAACAGAATACCCTTACAAGTGTACACAGGATTCCAAGTATATGTTACTTTTAGAGAAAATGTTACAGAGCAATGGTGTTTTCTAAAAACATAGCAAAAGTAAGTACAGTCAAACTTGGTTATAACGAGCCCCATGGGACTGGATAGTTTTGCTCGATATAGCTGTTATTTGTAATACTTGTGAATGTAAAAACCTGCATGTATTATATAGTAAAAGTAAAGATATAATAAGTAAAAGTACATATAAATAGAGATTGTTTAACATATTTATGAAAAAAACAAATGTACATAAACTAAAAAAATTAAAAGTAAACACATAAAAAAGTTACTTACAGATACATCATTAATCACTCCCCTTTTTACAAAGATAATTTAGAATTGTGGCCTGTTTCACAGATTTCACTTTGAGGTCTCTTAGATATCCTTTTATTACACTTAGTGCATTGAAAACACCATCGGAAGTGTCACTGTTTTATAAAAAATCAATTAACGTTTCCACAGCATCCTGAGTTTGCGAGTAAGTTGGCATGGATTTGGGAATTCCTGGTTTAGACAAAGAGAACTTTATTCAACAATGCTGCGGTCAGAAGCCTCCCCGTGAGGAAGGTTGGGCTCGCAAACCCAGGAAAATAACCGATCAGATGATGGAATTGAGGGGTCTTGGGCCCCATTGAGTGTTGAAGGGGCTGACTGCCGCGGATGAGACAACGCCGAGCGAACAAAGTTTGCTCGATATATCCGTGAAGTGTGTTCATTATATACATGAAATACTTGTACATAAACGTTCGTTAACTTAACTTAGAGATACCATTTGCTCACTATAGCCGTGACCTCATTACACCCATGCTTGTTATAAATGAGTTTGACTGTACTCTATCAGCTATAACAGGGCTGCCGTTTTCATGGATTTTATCCATTTCCACGGATTTTTAAAAATAAAAAACGGACATTTCCGTGATTCACAGATATTTATAAGGAAAGATTCGGTAGGTATCTGAGATATTCATGTAAAAAATACGTAGACTACTAAGAAATTCTGAGATTATTAAAATTTTATACGAATAATACGAATACATTCGATGAAATTGTTCCGTAAGCCGACTTTCAGACCTGTTAGTCCTCGGTTTCTACTGAATGGATTTTCACGAACTTTCCGTCATATCTCTTAAAGTACTGATCATATCAAAATAGTTTTCAAATAAAACTTGTAGAACTAGTAAAGTACAGTATTTCTTTTCCTATACATTTTTATCATCAGAGTAGCCATTATCAAGAAAATCAAATAAAAATGTTTTAATTCGAATTGAACAAAATTTCTTGCATGGTTACTTCATCACTGTTGCTAACACAAACAATCTCACAAAAATATGATTCATTTTCTTATGTGTGCATGCAATATTTTTAAATAGGAAGAATGTGTTATTTATGACAAAGAAAAGAAATTTAGAATGCTATTTCCCTTACGTACACGTACGAGGTGCTGTCAAAAAGTTTCCGGACTGGCTGCGTGGAGCGCTTCCCGTATGAACCCTGCACCTGTGCAAGTGGGGATGTGCATTATACTTTATTATGCAGTTGTCTGCCGAGTAACAGTGCGACAGCACGTGGCTATTGTTTTGGCAGCTCTTTGTTTCATGTTGTGTCAGTGTGTGTCTGCAATCCTTTTTAAATAGAAAATGACACCTTTGAAAGAACAACGAGTGCACGTGAAATTTTGTTTTAAGCTCAGTAAATTGGCTTCAGAGACCCACAAGATGCTTCAGCAAGCTTTTGGTGAGGAAGCCATGGGTAGGACCCAATGTTTTGAGTGGTTTTCCCGGTTTAAGGACAATGAACGTTCTGGCCATCCATCAACCAGCAAAACTGACAAGAACATCAAAAAAGTGCGGGAGGCCATTCATGAAGACAGTCGTCAGAGTATCCAGGACGTTGCAAACATTGTTGGGATATTGTATGGGTCATGTCAAAGCATTCTGACAGAAAACTTGAACATGAGGCGAGTTGCTGCAAAATTTGTGCCTCACCTGCTGATGCCAGACCAGAACGTTTGCCAGGACCTCAAACAACACCTCGGAAAAGATCCAGACTTTCTTTCTAAGGTCATCACTGGTGATGAAAGCTGGGTTTATGGATATGACCCGGAAACAAAACAACAATCGTCCCAGTCGAGAAGTCTGAGATCACCAAGACCGAAGAAAGCCAGGCAAGTCAAGAGCAATGTGAAGAGCATGCTGATCGTTTTTTTTTTGACAAGGAGGGAATTGTGCATAAAGAATTTGTTCCTCAAGGGCAGAGAGTGAATCAAAATTTTTACATTGAAGTCCTGAGACGTTTGAGAGAGGATGTGAGGAGGAAACGTCCGGCCCTGTGGGCATCCAAAGACTGGTTGCTCTACCACGACAATGCGCCTGCTCACACCGCGCTGTCCAACGGTTTTTGGCAGACAACAACATGGCAGTGTTGCCAATCTAGCAAATTTGTAGCTAGATCTAGCGACTTTCAACTCAAACTAGCTCCGAAAAATCAACCCTAACGACTTGTTACAAATCTGGCAAATCGAAAAAAGATTTTAGCTTTTTCTAGCTACTATCTAAAACATCCTAGATAAATCGAAGATATGGTACCCCAATAAACAAGAAACAACTAGCAGTTGCAGGTATCCTTGAATGTAAAGGAGGGAATAGACTGGCAAGTTACTTGCGACGTCTCGTGCAAGGGACCCGCCTGTGTGTTTACACTGTCGACAAATATCGCTGCGATTTACTGTCACGCGAGTTCTCGACTCTGCGATTCGCGCAATTTCTCGCCCGTGTGTTTACATTAGCTGTTCTTCTTTCAGAAACATGCCTTCAAAAAGACAGATGGAAATTCCCTCATTGCATAGGCACCCTGGACGGTAAACACATAGTTATCCAAGTGCCTGATAAAAGCGGAAGTTACTATTATAATTACAAAGGCACGCATAGTATTGTGCAGGAACTTTTGATGAGGAACATAATGCATCACGAGATAATTGCAGGCACCTGGCAAAAAGAAGGTGGAGTCTCTAAAGAGAGCCTTTTCCCTTTACAAGGAGGTGTACATATGTCATAACTATTCAGCCGATGCTAAAAGAGTTTAAAAAATATTTTATTTCGCCGACAGGTGAAGTCCAATGGCAATATAAATTCATTTAATTGTACGTAATGTAAGCAAATTTTGCATTGAAAAAATAAATGTTTTTTTGTCTTTCTACATTGCTTTTTCTACATTTTCATAATTGGCATTGTAACGTTTATATAAATAGATACTTGACAAATTATCTGTAGTATCCAAGATGGCTGAAGTCAGTTAGGATTCATATAAAAAGCATTGTCCATCATCAGATATCCCCTCCACATCAAGAGATGACTTTTGTCATCAATCTGACAAGGATGATGAAATTTTAAATGTAGAGGATGCAAATGAATCTGATTGAGAATTACCGAATACTGAACTTCAAATTCAATTAAACACTTTCATTTAGGTTAATGTTTATCTTTTGTTTTAATTGTATCATTAATTTCTCATACAAAATACCTTTTACAGTGAATGTGTAATATTACCTTGACATTAAGTAATTGATGTTTGACCCAAAGATATTTCTCAAATGTAAAAGTTTATGTAGCATTTAGTGGTTGAAGTGTATTATTTTGTAATTGTATTATTGTATCTTTAAATGTACTTGTCGTAATTTTCAAAAAACAATTTATGTGAAGAGTCTATTAATTAAACCTCTTTAAGTAAAAAGACGTTTCTAAAATGAAGATAAATTTTCCTAATTTAAAGTGGAAAATTGTAAAATTTATATTTAAAAAAATCAGAAACAGAAGTGAATACTATATATTTTTGTTACAATATGAAGAGTTTAACTCAGGATTTAATTTTCTACATAAAACTGCAGTTGTTTTAACTGGCGAGGAAGTTATAAGATATTCACAGTACAATTATTTGAGACAACAATAGCAAATCAAATGTTAGATAACACCCAATACATGCATTTTAAAGTATAAGATTTGTCAGGACAGAGGAGACTATGTACCAAAAAATCTAAAAAAGGAGACAAAAACACAAATAACAGCATGGATTTAACAATTGGAATCTGCCTTCCTATATACTGTTCATAAAATTCTTACAAAAGAAACATCCGGTGTTGGGAAAAAGGCTTTAAAAAGTTTTTCAATTAGGCAAGAAATTGGTTCAGGGGAAGGTTTCATCTTTTGTGTCTGCATAATAGTTTATGCATATGCTCAGCACACAATTACAATACTCTAATAGTTTAGAAACATCATATGGTTAGCTTCCTTACACAGCTATGAATATTACAGGTAATTAAATATTCTAGCTACTTTCCAGCTAACAAGAAGATGAAATCTAGCTTCCAAGTGCTAAAAAAAAGTGGCAACACTGCAACATGGCGGTGGTCCCTCACCCCCCCCTACTCCCCAGACCTCGCCCCCTGACTTTTTCTTCTTCCCGAAGATGAAAATGGTACTCAAGGGGTAGCATTTTAACACCATGGAGGAGATTCAAGCAGAATTGCAGGAGGTACTTAACAACATCGCCAAAAAGGAGTTCCAGAACTGCTTCCAGAAGTGGGAACATCGCTGGAATAGCTGTATTGTTGCCCAAGGAGAGTACTTCGAAGGAGATAACACCGACTAGACAATTGGGTAAGCCTAGACTTTTTTTTGAGGTCAATCCGAGAACTTTTTGACAGCACCTCGTATATCATTTGTTTCAAATACTCCACTGCATGTATGCTGTACACTTTCCTGACTTGTTATAAAATTGAGACATACAAATGCTGGACAAAGACCAGTATATTTTATATATGCATACACGCTACACCACTAACAAGAAAGGGAGCAATGAGCTTAACCCTTAAGTAGGCGCGTGGTCTTTCATAACTTAAGTGGGTGCATGGGGTCTTTAAAGACCCCAAAAGAAAATGTTTATATCTATGCAGAGTTGTTGCTTTTCGTAACAATTATTTCAGATGAGAAGTCTAATACCTTATATAACAATGTGCATCCATCAGATTTTCCATATTGTTAATGGTATTTAATTATTTCTGTTTACGTAAGCTGCTATTTTCGGGTGTAGCTTTCGCACATTAATACATAATCTTCTGTGTAAATTCATAGCGAGTTAACAAATTAATTTAATCTACACTAAGGTCTTCTATGAACTTTGTTTAAATATTATATAATTGTTATATTCGTTTAGTACGTTATTTAATGGGCGAATTCTTTCCTGAAATATACACCTCTTTTTCTTCCCAAAGAATCGTTACCTTGCATATGATTACACTAAACTCAAGTGCATTATTATTGTTTTGCAATGAAATTCGAATAATCTTTGCAAATAAATGTACAATAACCTATAAACATTTACTTGGATACATGAATTTGTTTTTCTCTCACTCATGTATGATCTCTACCTTCTCAACTTTTTAGAATAAATACCGTATATACTCGTGTATATGCCGACTCCATGTATAGTACGACCCCTGATTTTTTGGTGAACAAACCTGATTTTATCATATATCTCGTTTATAGTACGACTCCAGCTTTCTACCGGGGTCAATATATTTCGTTTTGATAGCTCGACGGTTACTAGCGAGATATATCGAACGACCTTGATTTTCCACACCACCATAGAATAGACCGTAAATGTCGTAAATAGTATTTCTTGCGAGTACAATAAAATTCGGATAAGTTAAGTATCTTACTCCTAAAACATTTAATAAAAAGTGATATGAATTATGATTGCACAAGATGAAATAAAATCATAACAATTCTAGTATGTCTGGATTACGTTCCGCGTACGTAATGGTTCCACTCGCTCACCTATTTAATAGGTAGGGATAACGGATAAAAAGAAATTATTTTGTAATATTCCACAGTCTTTATTGTTTCTTCAATCACACACCGACCGGTTTCCACTACAAAATCATTCTAATGGTGTTACTAACCGACGTAATACCTTTAGAATGACTTTGTAGTGGAAACCGATCGGTGTATGATTGAAGAAACAATAAAGACTGTTGAATATTATAAAAATAATTTCTTTTTTCCAAGATGTCGAAATTCCATAAAGTTACGCCGTCTACGATACTTTTCGTCCAACTCGTTCCAATCAATCCCTTGTAAAAAGACGCAAACAAAGATGTACATACATAAAATTCAAGAAAGGAAGTGCCCGTAAATCTTCACTTATATCAAGTATTTGTGAATTTGAAGCTTTATATATGAAAAAGATTCTACTCTTCACGAAACAACATAACAACAATAAAGGACCTCACTGTTAACGTTAGCCTACCATTAGAATGCGTGCGGGTGGCATAACTTCACTGAAAATGCCCGTGAAGATACATGAATTTTAAATCCTCAAATGCATTACTCGTGTATAGATCCCCAATTTTTGCAATAAAAATTTGGTCGTAAAAACTCATACTATACACGAGTATATACGGTATACGGTTACAGTACTCGATGTGTTACTGAACTAGAGGGTCAGAACAATAAATTAGAAACCACTTTAGATGCATAAAAACATGTACGTTTATTTAACCTCTTGAAATTTAACAACACAATCACTGCATACAGTTTTCATGTGATTTAAGCATGTTGTCTTGGTACAGAAATTGCAACGCTGATTCGTTTTTTTGTCCACTTTTCTCAGGCAAAATATGCACCTACCTCGAACTTTGGGGTCTAAATGAATGTGTTTTTCCAATGGTGGCTATCCCGATAATTTAGCGGCTTTTTCACGGGGCGATCTAGGCACATATGTACTTAGATGCTGCCCTTTTGTGAAAAGACAAAACTCACAGGTACTCGTTTGGAGACGTGCCGGCGTGAGATGTAGGAGACATCCTAAGTTGCTTGAAACACACAGACAAGTGATGGAAACAAAATTTCTCGCATAATAAAATGGACGGTCGTAAGGATTAGTGCAAGAAATTGACAATAGCATTGACGAGGAAACCAGTGAAAAGATAGGAACTCAGGACAAGTGCACACTCACGCGGGGGTCCTTTCCCCCCTTCCGGGAAAGGAACAGTGCAGGTCATATCCCTCGCTTGTGTTTGGGGCAAGGGTTTTCCTTGTGCTGATAAAGAATTGCTTGGTTTCCTAAACCAGAAGGCAGAAGAGTATTTCCACAGGTCTCGTGTCAAGGGAAGAGATAAAATCTAAAATAGTATGGAATAACTGCAATACTGCCAGTGTTCCAGTATATTCTTTTTTCTTGGAAGGCATTATATTCCTTGCTAAAGGCTTTCACATAGCCCTGGCGAAAAGGAAACGCTTCATTTTCTACAAGGAACTACAGAGAGGTACAATTCTCTGAGAGATTAAGAGAAAAATATATAAGTTCGAAATAGTCGTGCAAGTAGGCACGTGGGGTCTTAAATGACCCCAACGTTAAAAAATGAATTTTTACGAGAAGGCCATAGCACATACTGCCAATATTTTTCCATGAACAAAAGGAGATAATTATTCTAGGAAGGTATTGAAAAAATCTACCTCATACAAGTAATTGCAAGAAAAATACAGCATTTTTAAAAGGCATGGGTCTTTAAAGACCCCACGCACCTACTTAAGGGTTAAGATACTTACTGCAGGGTGCAAAATGCAACATTTGTTGGCTTTTATGGCTGATGGGAATCAACTTTTGCCATAAATGGTTCTTAAACATATGGTGCCGAAAAATGAAACATTATTGAGAAACATGATTGTACAATCAAATGAAAAGGGATGGATGCGAGGGAAAATAAATAAATGGACATGTATTTGGCAACACCACTCTAGAGCACTATTACGTCTTCCAAGCATTCTAGTTTTCAACACCTTCACAGACCACCAGACCAGAAATGTAAAAGAATGTGCTGCGATGAGAAAAGACAAAAGACTTGGTTATGATTTTAGGAGGGATCATGTATGTACTTTAGCCTCTCAATTTTAGCATTAAAAAGTCATTTAATGAGTAACTGAAAAAATCTATGATTGAACATCAAGAGAAAACCATAGGCTTATACCAAGTGGGTATGTCAAGAGTGCCATTGAATCTAAGGTTTTAACTTAGATTTATGCTGCATGTCAAGCAAATACAAGTGATGGCACAGCTAATTGATTCCTTAAATCTTGTGTTATTTAACATATTTGAAACCATAATGACAGGGGAATGGCTTGCTCCCATATTTGCTTACTGTCCTTTTAGAAGGACAATAAAGTTAATTTAAAAAATTAGTATTGTTTGTTATTTTTGTTTAAGACATTTGCATCAGTAACACTGCTACAGATGCCAGGAGTCCTAGAAAGTGTAATGCACTTGAATTGTAAGCCATTTTAGTTTGTATGTTTGTTTACAGTTGGATTTATTTTTCTAACCTTATATCAAGATGGACAGCTCTCATGATTTTCAACATGTATTCTAAACACTTGTCGTTGGATATCAATTTTTTTCATGATTGTGTTAGTTTACATTTTATTTTCAATAGATGATTTCAGTAATGATTTTCCTGTGGTTTTCTTTGTTGTAGTGGATTCACTCTACATGATCTTTTATCTGTGTTAGAGGATGATGATGATGACATTCCATCAGAATCGAATGTGACCATTGCTATTATGCCTTTCACCAATGCTATGGAAGACCTAACTGATGAAGATTCTGTAGAGGAAGATATCGTGAATCCCAGTTAGCTCTGCACAGGCCTGATTTTCTAGGCCCAGCCCATACAAATATGGGCCCAGCCCATAGGTTGTCGAAGAAATTGTAGGCCTGGCCCGGCTCATGAGATTACTCACAGCCTATTTAAAGACCCTCGCCTTGAAACATGTAATTATTTTATTTCAAAATTTCTACCAACATCTGTGTGCTGTTCAATGACTTAAAAAAGGTTTTTTAAATCCACATATTTGTATGCCTTGGAAGACTACAAACAAAATAAATTACAATAAAAAAAACAAATATGTTATAGACAAAAAATACATTAACCAATTCAGAATGGAGGATGAGTCACACTCGTTCTTCGCCATCTCTGGATAAGTTTACCTAAAAAACCAATGCCACTTTTTTTTGCCTGAACCCATTCAGTACGGAGGACTAGTGTGACTCATGTCATTTTTAAAGCTCAGGCTGGCCTGGTCCCGTAATTAATTCCAAGCGGGCTGAGGCCCATGCAGGACTCTAATCCCAGTAACCTACCTGGTTCGCAGTTACAATCTGAGACAGAACTTATGTATACAGATCAAGAAAGACATGCTCAAGAAGCTGATGTCGAAAATGTATGTGGACCAAAATTTGCTGACAAAGAGGTGATTTTTTTGCTTGTGTATCATAGCAATTGCTATGCAGCTTGCCAAAATAAATTGGGAAACATCTCAGTTGAGGAAATGAAATGCATTATTGGTATTTTGCTGCTGAATAGGTATGTTCCTAGGAGAATGCTCTGGGACGGAAGTAGGAATGCATATAATGACCTTGTTGCTAACTCTATAACAAGAGATTGTTATGAATTTATTTTATCAAATCTCCATTGTTGTGGGAATGAATTATTGGACCGATTCGCCAAAGTTCATCCTTTGTTCGATCTACTGAACAGAAAATTTCAAGCATTCACATTACAGCCACCACAGTTGTAAACAGTTTATTCATGGCAAGCCTATATGGTACGGGTACAAGTTATGGGCTGGGCCCATGTCTAGAGGCTACATCATCCGGATGGAGCCGTACCAAGGAGCTCACTCTGTGGTCACTAAGGAGTATAGGGTCGAGATTTGGGACCTTTGCTTGCACTCCAATACTCTAGATGTGTTGGCTTCACTCAGACCCTTTTCCTACCACTTATGCTGGACCAACATCTTCACAACAATTCTGCTGTTGGACGAGATGTAAAGGCGCAGCATGAAACTAACAGGAACCAAAAACAGAAAACAGGACCTCCACATGTCCTCTTATGCCAATAGATTATAATGGGATTTACCAAGTTTATGTTTTCATTACCTATATAATTATTCATGTTATTATAATATATAATGTTGATTTCTAATGAGTTCTTTTGTGTATGCCCTGATGCCGACTGTCCTTTAAAAAGAAGAGGCAGTTGTGACCATCATACAATACATAAATCAAATTCACTGTTATAGGGGTACTTAAGGATCATAATTAAACTAAAGTACACAATAAAATGCAGTTTATAGAAAAAAATTTCCGGCATATCTGGGTTAACAAAGTTAGATCAATAAGAGTAATTTCAGTGTATTGGTAAAAACGAGGATAACCTTATATTCTAGGTTGGCTATTAATCAAACAAATGTGCCACAACGTTCATGCAACAAATATTACGTAAATTAAAAGTTGCTAGAGCACAACAATTTGGCTCATCTAAGATACAATATGTTGTCAAGGGTTGATATAAATTCTGAAGTATGCAATTTATGCGGAAAGTGTTTCGAGAGTTCAATGTGTTACTAGAACTTGTTGGAATGTATTTGTTCTGTGAATAGTACTTGTAATATGAGTGATTCCTTATTGTCAGAGTTGTCTTCTGTTCAGGTAAATACAGTAAAATTATGAGTACCAACTTTCCAAATAAATTAACAGGCTACTGAAATTGATAATAGGACTGAAAGTAAAATAAATTACACAGCATTACTATACCAAAACTTGAATTCATAAAATTATTTTAAAGTTATAACCTCCAGAGAATTTTTTAAGAGATTCCCGCAGCTCAGGAACAGTTTTTAAACACTGCACTGTGGCATTCATGTAGCAAGTATTTCCAAGGTTTATTAGTCCTGCCGGCAGATCCAACTGGAGGGAAACAAAGAAACAACAAAAAGAATTAAAGTTTTAAATTTATTTTCAATTTAAATTTTAGAATTGGCCAGTTCAAATAATATTGCATTCACAAAATACATTAACAATACCACATTCCATGAGTGGATAATGACACTCCCATGAAAATACCCATTTTACTGCCATAGAAATCATACAGTACTTAGTACTCTAAATGTTTTACTGAAGGATATCCTGTCACAACACATACAAATGATGTAAAGTCATTGTGGAATATCATTAAATAGAATTTTACTGTTACTTACAATTACTCGATTTCCTCCAATGTTAAATGTTTGCTTTAATATAAACTAATAATAAATTACATCTACTTAAAAACTTCTAGGATAGGTCAAATGAATGTAATTCTTAAAATACCAGGAATTTATTAAACATTCCCATTAGTTTCGCTGAAGTACCAAGCAAAAATCATTTTGGCTGCACATTTTTGAATAGATTAATTTTAATTGACACAACATTTGAATTTCATGTTATGCTTTTGTATGTTTCTACACCAAATGGGTCATATAATTATGTTGTAATAATAATAATACTTTATTCGTCCCAGGACAAGTGTTCACATATATGGGGCAAGCCATAAATCAAGTACAAAAAAATACAGACAAATATAATTTACACACAAGTGCAACACAATATAAATTAAGTAAAAGTCATGTGAAAAAAAATAAAAACTATATACATGTATCATTTACAAAGAAATTTGTCAATAGAATAATAACTTAACACAAGCTATTGTTTCAATTTTCTTTTAAATTCAGTGAGACAAGTTACATTTCTAATTTCTGCATGCAGATTGTTGAGTAACTTGGTTCCTGCATTAACTGGGCTCTTATCCAGAAATCCAGTTAACCAGCTATTTTAAAAAATAACACATTTTTCCAAAATTTGTTAGGAGAAAGAAATTTAAATTTAATGCCTCGCTAGTAATTATCCAGCTCATCACCGTGCATTGGGTGCACTTCAGTGAACAAGTGAACACGTAACTTGGAAGAGAACAAGGAATTTATATAGGAAAGTACCAGATTACTGTAGTATTTCCATTACTGTACTGTACAGGTATATATTATAATAGTGCTTCAAATGGAAAAAATTACGAAACAGAATGCACATTCTGATAGTGGAACTGAAAGCAGTGGAAATAACTGATAGAACATTTACAATCAAGTTAAATTTTGATTTATTCCTTATGTACTACGATGAAGAAAATAAAATTTTTTATTAAATGAAGTTAACAAAACAGTATTACTAAATGTTTCATGAGATGGAACGATATTATTGACACATGATTGAGCAGAACACCATTCCGGTGGGTTTTAGCTCTTTCCGAGCATTGTTTACAACTATATTCCAGATAACCGGTTATCCCAAGCTTGCCTGATAAATGGTTCTATAGTGTATTAAGTTCTCTGCATTTTACATATGACTTAAAATAATAATGTTTATTAGTCCCAGGACTTGTAAATACAAGCACAGTACAGGTCATGAAATAATGAAAATAATGTAGTGTGTTTATCATTAGTAACACCAGTGAAACCACAATGCACCAATGTTGCAGAAAGGTAGGGTGAATATAAGCATACCTGTTAATAGCCAGTTGAAGTGAATTCATAAAAAAAGCAATACCTTGCATTATTAGCATTAATGCAATAAGAAAAACATTTTTCCTTAAATTTCCCCTTTTAATATTTTTGACTTATATTCAAGTATCGGAAGCTACCCATAACATTCCCAGCCAAATGTTTCATTTTCTTATCCTTTATATTATTAGACAAGGTGAGGTGATGCGTTTTGCCAGGTGGAGTTCATTCCCTAAGCTTCTGGTAGTGCATATGCATGTAGACTACAGGCAGTTCCCCCTGATGTAGCGATTGAAAATTACTAGAAGCTACCTTATGCCTCGGTGATCGGAGGTAATATGCAGAGTGGAGGGAAGCGAAATCCATTAAAGATGGGCATTGAAGGTGCGAGCACATCCTAGAAAGGAAATCACTGTGCACGCATAGTATGGTGTAGGGTGGGAGTGATGCCAGGCTACTATTCCATATTTTAATCTACTGAAAATATAGGCATGATAAACAGCTAATGCAGTTTTTTTTGTCTGAGAGATGCATGAGTCTCCTGAGAAGGTAACATCTAGAGGCAACTTTACTACACAAGAGTTAATGTGGGCATTCCAGTGCAAGCATTTGTTAATGTGGAAGCCAAGAAATTTTGTAATGAAAGAGCCTGTAAGCGAAGTGTCAGTAACTTTTAGAAGAGGACAGGGTGAGATATTTCTTTGGTGAGGATGGAATTGAATGCAAGTGGATTTCTTTTTATTGATGAAGAGAGTTGTTGCTGCACCAGATCACAATGTTATTAATAGCGTGTTGTCCAACACAGTGAATATAATTTCCATTTCTAGGAAGATGATTGGAATC
This sequence comes from Uropetala carovei, assembly GCA_036926305.1. Taxonomy (NCBI): domain Eukaryota; kingdom Metazoa; phylum Arthropoda; class Insecta; order Odonata; family Petaluridae; genus Uropetala; species Uropetala carovei. The sequence continues at coordinate 507,306 of JAXCHB010000027.1, forward strand.
GTCAGCACACATGAATAACTCACCATTGAAATTATGAATCCAATTTGTAAAATTTTATGGCAGAAATAAAATATTTACAAAAATGTCATCATAAATAGAACATACATTTTCGAAAATGATAAAGCTAATTTCATACCGCAAGGGATGAATAAAATCTTAAAGTTTCTCACCGCATTGGCCAATTCCGTTTCACTCATGTCTTCAACGAACAACGTCTTCTCGACAGGTTCCTTAGGAACGTCCTCTTCTTTACTACCCATTAGCAGTACTGTCACTCCCTTCAAGACCAAATTTAATAGAAATGAGACTTCCCGCGATCAACTATTTTACACATACTTCATTAAAAATATGATCTTACATCTTTCAGCTTTATATTTCCCCAATCGGAATCGCGTAGAGTGGTGCCTTTTAACATTACTTTCTGTCTCTCCGGCTGCACACCGGTCAAGGCAAATAATTGTGCCTTAAAAAGGAGGGGGTCTTCGTCTGTGTTTGCCTCGACATCAGGGTAGGTTTCTTTTCCCCACTTAACTTTAACTGGAAAATAATGACAATTCAAGACCCAGTCTAATAATCAACCAGAGGTTGTTGGATCTTACATTATTAATTCTGATGAAGCTATATTATTAACTTCAACTGAATTCGATTGTAACTGCTACGATGATCTACATATCATTAATGCAATGTCATATTATTAAACGTCAATTTGCGTTTATTTTATAAAAACACTCGCCGCTCTCACCCTTAAAAGTTGGCATGATATCGTACTATTAACTTTAAATTATTTACACTAAATTTCAAATTTCAGTGTCAGAAGTAAAGCCTAAGATATCTTCTAATGACTCGGCGTTCAGTAACTTAAATTTCGTGTTGGACTACTACTGCACAGTCGGGAACTTGACTGAAGTAGTACGTGGAACGGACCAAAAGAGGCAAGGGAGGCATAACATCACTTCCGTTCCTTCAGTCAAAGATCAGTCTCCTTCCTGTCGTTTTAATAAAGTGAGTGGGTCATGTGTACTAAAATCTATTAAAATATTAAGCATCTTGTATATTCTGTGGTATTTTTCCAAAAATATCAAATATTAATTTGTTAATACGTTCCAGTATTAAAGTGACACTTGTATTTTATGCTAGATTGAATGTAATGAAAACTTAAGGAACATCCGATATAAGTGCCACATTGTTATTACAGAGCGGCACAATGGCTCCAAAAAGAAATAATATGATCCCGAATGGGCATTTTCATAAAGATTGGCAAAGGTACGTAAAAACGTGGTTTAATCAACCTGCTCGGAAGTATAGGAGGAGGCAAAATCGTATAAAGAAAGCCAGAGCTGTAGCACCCAAACCCGCATCGGGACTTCTCCGCCCGATAGTACGCTGTCCTACTGCAAGATATCACACAAAACTAAGGGCAGGAAGAGGTTTTACGTTGGAAGAAGTTAGGGTGAGCTAGATCGAAATTACCTTGCAATGTTTTTGTTAGATAGGGGTATAGTAAAACTTTTTTTTAGGCTGCTGGAATAAGTCCTGGATTTGCCAAGACCATTGGAATTTCTGTGGATCATCGCCGGCGTAATAAGTCAGTGGAATCGCTCCAGATGAACGTACAAAGGCTAAAGGAGTACCGTTCCAAACTTATCCTATTCCCGCTTCATCCTAACAAGAAGTTGAAGAAGGGAGAGGCTACCGTAAGTTTCTCTTTGTTGAATTGACTTTTTCATGAGTAAATGTAGTCTTCTTTGTTGTATATCAGCATATTATTTATACTTTTCCAGTATATTTATTTTCCTAAAGAAAGTGGAAATTTTGATAATTCCTGGTTCTTAAGGATGGAGTTTCTGTGAATTTAAGTCCTAGCCATGTAATTTTGTTGTGTGTTGTAATGCATCGTTATTACGAATATCAGCAGTGTGTGATAGTAGGAATTTTCACAATTCTTGTATTTATTCACACATTACAGGAGGAAGAACGTAAGGTGGCTACTCAGCTTAGGGGACCGATAATGCCAATTCGTCAGCAGTCTGGTAAACCCCGTGCACGTGCTATTACTGAGGAGGAGAAGAAATTCTCTGCTTTCACAGCTCTACGTCAGGTAAAGTACTCATTTTAAAGCATTTAAACCGTCTTTATTGAGGGCAATATTTGGACAATGATGTTCATTCTTGCATATAACCTTAACATGATGAACACAAACATCCATGTCCTAGGCAGGACCTTGGTGTCTGTTGGTAGATACTCTAACCACCCATCTACCAAGGCTGACAGTATAGTGAATAGAAAGTTTTAGCAAAGATTTTTTTGTCTTGTGTGCACCCTGAATAAATAATTGCATTTTGTCTTTTTGCTTTACTGAAGTCATTGCTCAAATGTTTCTCCATTTTAATTTGTTTACCATGAACAAACTTTCAGTAATATTCTGTTGATGTAGCCAGTATGAATCACCACTTTGGCGATATAGAAACCTCAAAAATATAGGAGGAGACCTCCAAAAAGAAAAATGAGAACAACATCGATAAAATGTCAGGCCTCAGTCTTCCATCTTCACTAAGTAAAATGAAAAAATGATGCACATAAATAAAGCAAGACCTTTTGCAAAAAGAGGCAGAAACCACAAGTTGACTCCTATTACAATGCTCAATCACACAAATTTTTCAAATGATTTATAACAGGTGTAAATCGGTGTCTACTCCATACTAAAGTCCTTCAAAGGGGGATTCATGGGCAATAGGTGCAGCTAGATCACCTCAGTTGGCTGTGACATCTGTTGGTAGTTTGCTACATTTTGTTTCTTCTGCATTTTAGTAATTACATTGTTAGATTGTATTTTAAGTAACTTTTTCTTGTGTAATATTGATTTTCTCTTAGGTTGTCAGCTTAGCGTCAAGTTTCATATTTATTGTTTCAGAATGAGTGACTGTGCATACAAGGAATTGGAACAAGATCTAATGCATAATGAACTGGTAGTAAGGCTCACAAAATGCAAATTAAAAGTTCTGTACTTCAAAGAGGAGCAACTTTTTATACACTTACACTCCCAGAGTAATAGTAGTTTGTGAATGGTATATTTAGAGAGCATTTTTATTATCAAAATTCAATTAGATTTAAAACTACAAAAATCTTAAATGTTGAAACTGCTACATATACACTTCTACTTTGAGATCTCCTGAAAACATTTTATGATTCTTAGTTTTGGAATCACTGCTATAATGTTGTTTCTGCTGATTAAAGCAAATGAGGGGATGAATATGTATGTAGGATGCTATAAACCAAATTATTTATATTGTATCCCATGAGCATTGCTGTTTTATTCAACAAGTCTTCAATTAGGCTAACATTAACTGACAGTAGTGCTGCGGTGACAGTGGGAATTTTTGGCAACGACATAAGGGACGACCTAAATCGAGGGCTTATATACTCATTAGAATGAGCATTTTTATGAATTATATAAATTCTCACTATATTGTTACACTGCACTTAAATTTACAAAGGAAATGCTTTTATAAAGCACTTCTTATTATAGAGCTATTGGCATGATTATTTTTATCTAATCTGATTAAATAGTTTTGTGTGCTACTGAGTGTTGTCCAACCTGAAATAGTAAAGTTATCTGCCTATGATGATTTTGGATCCGATTAATGAGGAATATGATTCAAATCTATCCAACTGAGGCAGTTCTTATAGCTAATCCTTATCCATAAAGATTACTAACCCAACAGCTAAATGAAGGTGGTTGCCCTGTGATTTGTGTATTACAGGGATTTTCAAATATTCTTAAGTCAGTATTTAAAATAATTTTTCCTGAAACCCTAACCAACAGGGCAGCACGTCAGCCTCACTCTTTTTCCTCTCAGAAAATGTCTTTTGTGGAACCCTATGGTTCTGTGGAATAAATTGAAAAACTCTGTTCTATTACATTCAAGCAGGGAGATCGTGCTTCATAAAGTACTTTATGTATAACATCACTGGCAGCTGAATAAAATGACTAGTTGATACTAATGGTTTAATTTTTTTTCAGGCCCGTGCTGATGCCAGGTTAGTTGGTATCAGGCAAAAGAGAGCAAAGGAAGCCGCAGAAAACCCAGACGATGCTGTTAAAGTTCCCAAAGAGGGAAAAAAGAAGGGTAAAAAGTAATGTACTTTGAGTCTGTGGTCATTTTTCTTTATGAATAATAAATCATGTGGAAATATTGTAATGTTATTATTTCAGTAAATGACATGAGAAACTTGGTATTTCTTGCAAAGGTGGAGTTTAGTTAACAAATCCACACGGGATAAAATTATCTGCTAGCTGTTGTGTTCTTTTCTGATATTTTCTCTTTACTCATAATTGTTTGGTGAATGGTTTTGGAAGTTGGGTAATTTCTGACTTGGAAAAAGAAGTTAAGAAGATGATTGGTCAGAAGTATGAATTTCCAACAACTTTTTTTCCTCATGCAGAACCAGATAAGCATCTGTAATAGATATCATATACCTATAAATAAGCAAAATCTCAACGTATAGTCATAAACCCATTTGTGAAACATCTTCAAGCCACCACACGTGTAATGCAACAAATTTGTTTAAATATCCTAAATAAATGTAACCTCACATGAAAGCAGAAGTAAAACTATGGGTTTCTTCTTGTCAGTAGAAAAGAACTTGGATAATAGCACAGGAAAACAAGAGCATACAATAGTCTATTGCCATTCGTGGAGAACATCACAGTACATAAAACCTAGGGCAAAATCTGGTGCAGACCAGTAAATGTTACGAACATTCCACCAACGACTGATAAAATTTACCAAACTACTTTCAATTAATACATTTTAAAAATTATTTTATTCAATGAAATTTCATTACAACCTAGAAAACTTAAGAATTAAAGACTTAAATTACAATTAAATTTTGATATAAAATCGTAGTTCTTTCAGGTAATTATTGTCGTGTCAGTCTTATATGTGATATTAAGTGTACAGGTGAGACCTGCTTAACGCGGGAGATGCGTGCCTGAGGTCACCGCGTTAAGTGAAAATCCGTGTTTGCCAGAGCACCATAACCATTAGGCGCCCAGAGGGAAATAACTTTCCAAGTGGTATTTTGGACCCACATTCAACGTAAAACATATTTCTACAGGACTTTTAGAACGTAATTTATTAAACTATGAAATTACCTGGTAAACAGTAAGACAAAAAAGCTTTTTATCGGTAAACGTACGTAATTTCAAAATATTTCTCAGAACATCTACGAAGTTTAATTTTAAAAGGAGTCCAGGGTCGCCTGCTTAGCTTTTTTTTGCATATTATATAAAACTTGTCGGTAACATTCAAATAGTCTGCTGCAACCCCGCTTCATGGCACTCACTTGTGTGAAGTTACTGTGCTCCTCCAACAAAGTCATTCACTGATCGACGATGCTCTTGCAGCTCCGCTTATAGATCAAACCCATAGTTGTGCGTGTTGGATTTTCTCTAATTTATATATCATTATATACAGTGATGAGCTGAAGCTGGCTTGCACGAGCCTGTTAATTTTTCTCAGAATTTGCGAGCCGGCTGTTAAATTTTTAGGAAATATGAAAATTTATTGATTTTGTCCTTTCAAGTACATTTTGCCCTATCTGATAGTCAATTACCGGCAGTATATGAAATGGAATATATTACGAACAGAACACTGGTTAAGCTAGCGAAATGGTATTACTAAACTAAAGCGATATGGTGCCCCTGGCATATAGGCCTCCTGCCACCGTATCCAAATTTCCCAACCCCCTTTCTTTAAGAGCGCCTGTTCTTAATTTTTTTCCAGCCCATCACTGATTATATATTATTATACATTATATGCATTCAAACATTAAGATCCCTCTGCACGTACCACGTTTTTTCATATGTAGATCAAAATTATATAATTTTTTTGTGTAGCGTTATTATTTTATAATTATTTATAATGACATATTACTACGGTAAATTAACACGTTCGCGGACAAGACGGCGATAGCCGTCCACATTTAACCCACTCTAGGAGGCATGAAGTATCTTACCATCAACAAATGCTTTGGCATTTACTATGGAGAGTGATACTTTGTCTCACCCGAAAAAATAAAATTGTGTAATTTGTCCCTATAATTGTATTTATATGTAATTAGTTAGACGTCCTCCATCTACTATTATCGTATTCTGTACTCGCGAGGCAGTCTAATTTTTATCAATTTTAAGTATATTTTTATGGAAGTACACAATAAAATCAAAATTATTCAAATACATAAGTACTATAAGTACTTACTACATATATCCTGTTATTATTTCTTAAAAGATTTTTTTTTATGTTGCTGCATGGTTGGCTTTCACAAAGCACAATGAATGATAAGACGAACTTTTTTTGGAATGAAGTAACCATTAGGAGTGTTGGCCAATCTTTTGAGGGGTTCAACATCACTCTTGCCTACCCATAGAGTATGAGCCATGCATTTCTCCCCTTTGTCTGCACTTCTTCAGAAGAGGGAGGGAGAGAGAGCACTTCACAGAGGAAACACAAATAAATGCAATGCAAACAGGGGAACGAAAACGGTGAGAAAAGTTTTTGCAAGTTTTCAGGGTATCTTTTCATTCTGCTGCAAGGAATCTTACCATCAACAGCATATGTTCCACGCCTATTAGCCATTGCCTTTACGCTTATTGCGAGAGGAGACCTCAACATTATGCTTGAGCAAAATAAGGTGAAAACTAGAATGATGATATCGCTTTGAATATTGTAATGTTTGGATTTATGTAATTCAACATTCATCGACTTTTTTGCTTCATTATTTCAACAAAGGAAACTATTTAAAACTGAAGTACCTTTGGTCATAACAGACTGGTAGCATCCCTCATCCTATGTACTCCTAAATATTATTTTTCATTATCATTACATTTTTAAAGGTAGTTAAATTATAGTAATTTTTCATTATAAATACAATAAAATATAACAAACATGAACCCCAAAGAAGAGGGGAAAATAAGGAAATGGTTGGACGAAGTATCATCCTCAGAGCCATCCAGTAACGAAGGAAAATCACATGATCCTGAATTTATACTAAGTGAAGACGAGAGCAATGAGGACTCTTCAGACGAAGATAGAGATGAATATGAGTGTCATTGTGATGAAGAAGACAGCGAAAATGAAATCAGAGAAAGAGAAACGGGGAAGAAGTTGAAATTATCGAAGAAGATAAAAATGATCAAGGTTGGTGTGACTTTGTAATTCCCATTCCAAATTTTTCATTTGAAAATAGCACAATGGGAGTAAAACTAAATTTTGAACTAACACCGACCGTAGTTGAAGTTTTTGAGAAATTATGGAAACCATCAATTATGGAGCTTCTGGTAAAATAAACCAATCAATATGCAATGGAACTGAATAACAGTGCTCGCCCTCATCAGAAATTCAAAAAATGAAACCAACTAACACAGAAGTAATGCAAATATTTTTATCTCTTTGTATACTGCAAGGTAATATAAAATTCCCATCTATACGCAAAATGTTCTCAAATGATCCATTATACCATCACCAATGTTTTTCTTATAAAATGTCTGGAAGGCGATTGGAACAAATGTTGAGAGCTTTATGCTGTTTCCGAAGTTCTGAGAATGTTGATAAATCAGATAAGTTGCAAAAGAGAAGTCCTTTATTACAACTATTAATACAGAACTTTAATAAGCCCTTCATCCTGATGAAGTTGTGTCTTTAGACGTCTTTGCTTTTGTTTCGCAGACACCTTAGTTTTCGGCAATTCATACTAGGAAAAAAGGCTAAATACGGAATTAAGTTTTTCAAATTGTGTTCTTCAGACGGATATGTGCTAAGCATTAATATATTCAAAGGTAAAAGTGATGCAAACCAAGAGGGTATGTCAAAATTAGAAACAGTTGTTACTAGCTTAATGCAACCTTATCTACATAAGGGCCATCATGTATACATGGGCAGTTATTATAACAGTTGTCAACTGTTGAACTTTCTGCTAAAATTAAAGACTCATTCAACAGGCACACTTCGTTCTAGCAGACAAGGGAACCCAAATGATGTTGTTTTAGCAAAACTCAAAAGGAGGGAACACAAATTGCTGATATTTCACAGATATTGTTAATATGGCCAAGATTACGATTAAATGAAAAGGGAAAAAATACAAGAAAAGGTGAATGTCAACAACTAACGATTATAAAAATTTATATCGTTTCACGGAGGAAAATGTTGGGTATATTTCGAATCCGTTTCTGGGACAAAATCAAGAGAGACGGGGAGGAGCACTTCCTTCAAAGCAGAAGATGGAAGTATTTTTAAGATATGCCAGTGATACCGGATTTCAAATTGGAGTAAGGGAAGATCATCATCTACATCATACTACTGTGTGTAAGACAGAAATTTGTTGCCTTGAAAATAAGTGAAAAAGCGAATGACTGGATAAAGTTTCCAAAGACAACCGAAGAAATTGCACAATTTAAACGTAAATGGGGTCTGAAGTTTCAATTTCACTTTGTAATTGGTGTGATAGATTGTACTCACGTGCAAATATCAAAGCCGTGTCATTTTGGGGATGTGTGAATAGCCAAGGTTTTCCATCTATAAATGTTCAGGCTACATGTGATTCTGAGTACGTTTTCATCATTGTTGATATTCATATGCCTGGTTCTGTGCATGACAGCTGTATACTTAAATGTTCCAGTTTATACGATTTTATGTATAAATCAAAAAGTGCTTCCATTATTCTTGGAGATAGTGGTTGTGGTATTTTGCCTTGGTTAATGGTTCCATTTAAAAATCCAACTACTATACAAGAAAACATTATAATAGAATCCATGCTCACGAAAGAGTTGTAACTGAAGCTGCTTTTGGAAAAGTAAAACGTCACTTTCCAATGATTGGTTATAAAGTTTGAGTTTCTTTAGAAAAAATATCAAAACTCATATTACCATATATTCTGGCGTATAAGTCGACCTTTGAAGCTTAAAAATATTTTCCCAAAACTTAGAGTCGACTTATACGCCAAACATAAAATGTGAACCTTAAATTACAGATGAATTACATCGATATTTACGAAGACCGTTGATGTTTCAGTGGAGTTGATCACTATTTTGAATCAGCTGTTCCAGTGTTGACATCTTATGACATTTATTTTAGAAGATTTATAATAATTTACTCACATAATCCGCATCCTGGAGTACAACACGCACCCCTATTTTTCAACCAGTTCGAGGAGAATAAAATAAATTCGTGCTTTAATAATTTGATGGGAAATTATAAAAAAATTAGTACAAGATACATTGTACAAACTTTCTCATAAACCAATGCGTCGTTTAGTTATCTTTAGAAAATGGAAATCATATCAGCCGGTTTTTAGAAAACCCAATTTTTGTTAAAGTTGCCCAAGAATAAACTAGCCTTATATTCATTCGTTGAGAAAAATGAAATATGTAGTATTATTGCAGATGTATACTAAAGCAACTGTCCAAAATTTGATCAAAATCGTTTGAGCCATTTTTGGGAAAATCAAATTATTGTTAAAAGTTGCCTAGAATAAACTAGCCTTATATTCATTTTTACTTTCTCCATACATAGTATGGGGAAAGTATTGTGATCACGAAAAAAATCGACTTCGAGATTTCAACGGAAATACACGTTTTGAGGTCCCTAGAACACGTTTACACTATTTTGGGAATTATGTATGTGTGTGTGGATGGATGTGATTGTGGGCGCCCTTAACTCAAAAAGTACTTGTCATATTAATACCAAATTGGCTCGTCAATATATCCTTTCAATGTTATATCCTCTTGACTGTTGCGCCGCAAATCGAGAGGATATATTGACGGAACCAAAGTATCCCTCCCCGTTGTCCGGTGATTGGGTTTGTAAATGTCTAGACCGGCCAATCAGTTTCTTGTCGGGTGATTGGCATAGGGCAACAGTCAAGAGGATAATTAAATATAACTAGTAGGGCAGCCCCGGATCTCCGATCCTCAACGCGATTTAAATAAACTGAAAGTTTAGTGAAATAATTTTGATTGAATAATTAATGAAATAAATGAAATGTACATAATCTAAATAGTTCGGCCCTAGGTTAGATCTTCTTTGTTCCCTATTCATTTGACGTGTTTCCCTATTTCTTTGTCTATCTAGTACTCTCCGCTCCTCATCTACACGGGCAATCCTATTTGCTTCCGCACCTCTTTCTTTGTCCTACAATACTCTTCCTTTGATCTCTGTAGCTGGGCTAATAGCTCTACCTTACCTTAGTTCCAATGATTATCGTTGCACCCTTATAGACGTACTCACAAACAATTGCTTTACTTCAAGTGCCTATCAACGACTACCTTTAACTTCTTACAGGACCTACTATAAAGTCGACGTCAATGCAACCGTTTATTTAGATTATCAATAAAAAGAAGATAGCCATATAATGTGTTTACAAAGTAACGTGCATCCCTATTCTTATCTAATTTTTAATTGATGCGTGAGCCTATTTGCGTTAATAAGGATTACAGATGTGTAATATGATGGTTCTACTTAAAAAAAAGGTAAGATTCCAGCATTCAAACGATGAAACAAAACAAAAAAATTAATTGCACATTTAAAATAAAACTCAATACGCTGGGAGCTTGTTTGTTATACACATGTTATTGACACAGCTAGAAACGCTTCCCATACGCAGTTAACAAAATCATTATCCATAAATATTTATGTTGCTATGCTTCATTAATTTCGATGCTTATGTTAAACAAAAGTGCTAAGCGAATAACGCTATTCTTTCACCTATTTGAAGGTATAATTGATAGTAATTGAATCGGAGGCAACAAAGACGGTCGCCTTGGCAACGCCCGGAAAGAGTACGAAAAATCGGCAAAAGTTTTAAAATGAACGCGTATTTCTGAAAACTTCGACCGTATAACGTGTAAACATTGCAAGAATAAGATAGTATAGAGCTTTAGCCGTCAAATAAAGCAAAAAAGAAGAAAATCGGTCCATATTTACGTATTTTAACGGACGAAGGAAGAAAACCTTGCACTCTGAAAAATTGAAAATCCCGTGTAAACTTATGGGAAAATATAATTGTCTCCTGGATTCGAACCCGGGACACATTAGCAAACGGAAATATTTTTCCAGGGACCTCATAGCCAGTAGAAACAAAACGCCGTTTACCGCATGTCTTTACGACGAACGGTTCTCGAGAAATACGCCGATATAAATTGTAAACAAATGTCTAAAGACGTCAAGGTAAAATTAATATATAGTTAGATTAATGAGTTTTTGCTATTAATTCGTATTTCAATACGACTATAAGAGGTCCTGCGAAGGGTCCCTGACATAATACGTAAGTACCACCAAATTTCATATATAACACTTTAGCATGAATACAAAGAACTGATTAGTTTTTGGACAATACCGGTTAACCCAGGGGTCGGCAATCTGCGGCTCCTGAGCCGCAAATGACTGTTTAAGAACTTTAGTGCGGCTCCCAAAAGCAAACATCCCTTATAAAACCCCAAAAAAAGAAATAGGCTTCGTAAATTATTTAATAGAAAAATAGAAATTGCAGAAAACTTAAAAGGTATGGACGCATTACGTAGAATAAACGTTTATTTTACAATGATAATAGGAAAAAGTAAAACGGAAGGTTACGGGGAGACGGCCTCCCGTAGATCCGTCAATGACTGCGGCTCTTCTTATGTTGCGTGTTATACATAATTTGAAAAAGTGGCTCTTAGGAAAAAGGTTGCCGACCCCTGGGTTAACCGGAAGTCGAGGTTTATTCGAAACGCGATTCGGTTTTTGCGATATTTCTCCGATAATACTTCATCATTCATTATTGTATACATTGACCATTACAAAAAATGTAGAAAATATAATTTCCTACATCTTTTATTTCAAACAATTTTCCATAGCAGTTATTGTTTAGGAATTATTTATAAATAATAGATTTTTTTCGGTTTCCGTCAAATATCTCCTTAAAATCGTCGTTATTGGTAATCTTCAGGGGGACCAAAGTTGTAGAGAATAATATTTCTTCCAAGTTTTGTTTGAAACAAATTTTCGTAGAACCATCCATTTCGGAGATATTTAACTGGTTCGTAATTTCCAGTATACGGCGCCACCACCATGTAGCGTTGAATTCTGTAAACATTCAAAATATACCTCATTTAATAAGGACGACTGCATTCTTTTACTATACGAAATAATAATTTTGCCTTATAATGCTCTTCATAATAATTTAAATTTCTATACCCCAAGTATGGAGAAAGTCATGTGTTGGCCACATCAGGTTTTTTTCATGAATACAATACTTTCTGTATACGACGTATATGGAGAAAGTAAAAAACCAGGACGGGTCTTGTTTAGGCAAGCTAGGCAATTGCTTATGGTTAGTGTCGCCTCTTTCGCATCGTAACATGTATATATTTTCTTTATTATTAGATAATACAAAAATGTAAATTCAATTTATTGTTACTCACAATCTAATACAACATTTCTGTGATTTTTACAAGTGTTTTATTCCGAAGGGCATCATTTAGAGCAGGGGTCGGCAACCTTTTCTATATGGCGGGCCACATTCGTTGCTGTGAATGCTTCGGAGGGCCGCATTGGAAATCACGAGAGCTTCTACGGACCGGATGGATGTTTATGTCAGAAGTTGCCTAGAGATTTTGTGGTCTCGTATTAGTGAAAATCAATTCTAATTAGTTTTCTAACGCTAAAAATCCACCAGAAAAGGTTTTTAGACCATAATTTCACTGAAAAATATGGAATTGACTGTGTTAAATTTACCGATCACTTTTTCATCATGGTTTCGCGGGCCGCCTAGAACGCACTCGGGGGCCGCATGAGGCCCGTGGGCTGTAGGTGCCGATACCTGATTTAGGGCGGAAAATTACCTTGAGCAGGCCCTGATGACAACCAAGGTCCGTTGCTTGGTTTTTCCGCAGTTTCATTTTGTCATGAAATAGAAATTCATCCATGGAATGGGCTAATTCCTGAAGATCATGAATGTTCTATAAACCTGAAAATCACTAGCTATGTGAAAAAAGAAATGAAATACCGTACAACAAACAAGCATACAATCCTGCTAAACCTATAAATGTAACAATGTTTCAGCTGGGACTGCCCGATTTCCAAAACAAGTTAGGAAAGTTTACAGCGTATCACAAATGGGCGCGTTTCGTGCAATGGAGTATTAGAAAGAATGATATACCTGTACGTAAGGAAAATAGCGTTTTAGTTCTTTTCATCATAAATAATCCATTTTCTTCCTAATTAAAAATATTGCATGCACACGTAAAGAAATTAACGTTTGTGAGATTACGTTAGCAACAATAAAGAAGTAACCATGCGAGAAATTTTCTAAGTTAACTCGAATGAAGACATTCTTTTTTGATTTACTTGATAACCGCTACTCCTACGATAAAAATGTATAGTATAATTTACCATTTCTACAAGTTTTATTTAAAAAAATATTTTGATATGACCAATACTTTACGACAGTGGTGCACAACCCGCATGCGGCCCTCCACGGCATTTCGTGCGGCCCGCGGCCGCTTACGTAAACTTTAAAATAATTTACAGGTTTTTAAAAATAGTTTGGGGGAACTAACCCAATTTGTATGTGATCATCCTTAAATTACGTTACGCTCTACGGAAGAGGTCGAGGGATTTCTTCTCTCGAGTCTCGGGAAATTTTTATTCGAGAATTTATTAAAATTAGATATTTCCTGTGATTTGAAACCAAATTTTCGGAACTATTCAACAAGTGCATTTACTTTTCACTGACATTAGATGAATCGACAAATGTCACATCAACCTCTCAAATGTGTATATTCGCACGTGAATTAACACCAGATTTTGAAGTGTATGAATAACTCGTAGAACTCTATCTGTTGAAAGATCAGACCAAAGGATCTGATTTCCTTGAGGGATTGCTTAAAACTCTTAACAAGCATAATATGGACTTTGGAGATAGTTACTGATTGTTCGCCTTCTATGACAAGTGCTCGAAACGGGATGGTATCTCTTCTGTCCAAACATGCCCAAAAGTTGGGGCTCAAAAATGAGTTGATAAAATATCACTGCATAATTCATCAGCAAAACTTTATTAGGAAGGATTTGGTAAAGTTATGAGTGATGTTTTAAATGCAGTAACTTCATCAGATCACGTGTACTAAACCACAGCCAAATCAAAGCTTTTCTCGAGGAAATTGAAGCTGAATATGGCTGTTTTCTGTACAATTCTGAAGTCCGTTGGCTTAGCAGAGGCAAGGTTTTATATCGCTCTTCGAGGAGCTAAAAATGTTTCTGACAGAAAAAGGAAAAGCAGCAAATCATCTCGAACATCCAACATGGGTGACTTAGAATTTTTGACTGATATTACTGCACATTTAAACGAATTGAATCTGAGATTGCAAGGTAAAAACCGCCTGATATTTGTACTTGCTAACAATGTATCAGCGTTCCAAATTATATTATCATTATTTCGGGAGCAACTGTTGAAGAACAATACCTGTCACTTTCCTAACCGGCAACAAATATTTAAAAAATATAATGTGAATAATTTCAAATATGCCACTCATATAGAACGTATCCTGCAGTCATTCAGTGAGATATTTACAGACTTTGAGTGCACAAAACGTTGTTAAAAACATTATATAAATCATCATATAAAGACGCTGGTTCCAGTTTACAGCTCAAACTCATCGATCTTCAGAGTAATGATGAACTGAGGTCAAAATTTAAGGAGGGAATTCTGCCTTCCTAAAGAATCCTATTCAAATCTAAGACGGATGACAGCTATTTGCACAAGTTTGTTTGGAAGCACTTATTTATTCGAACACGCTTTTTCATTGATGAAATCGAAATAGTGGAACCAGTTAGATGAAAATCTGTGTTCAATCTTGTGTCTGAACACAACTAACATTATACCAGATATTAAGCGTTTAACAACGGCAATGCAAGCTCAACGATCGCATTGAGGCAAATTAAATTCAATTTCAAATATAAAAGGTTGGTTGATCCAATTTTCTATTAATTTTGCATCAGAGCTTTCTTAGTTAAATGGAAAGTTTAATTTATGCCACCTTAACTCGTCACTCAGAACTAATCCCTTCTCACTAAACATAACTCATACAAGTTTGTGCATCGGTTCGCTGAGCTACGTGATTGTACTCGGGGTTGATGAATTATAGTTCATGTAAAATGCGTAGTATAACAACATTACGCCCCAACAACTAAAGGGCTCTATATGTTACTGGGCAGCCGCGGGGAAGATAAAATCTTCATACCAATTCTCGACTCCAAATAGGATCACAATCCCACGAAACAGGATCACAATCCTAGGATACGGAAGTCATGGATTAGGACACAGCCAATAGCATGTGGGCAACCAATGCAGGTGACACCATATTAATTTTTAAATGAAAACTAGAGCATATTTCATTCAAAATACACAATCTGCTAAAAGCAGGATATTATCTAGCTTCTATTTTTTAAATTGAGACTGTAGGTAGACCTAGCAGTTTACTGAGTGCTGGTTTTTCTTGTCTACTTGACCTGCCTCAATCAAGAAGGTATTGGAAAGCAGACACGCGTTTCTGTTGCTGACTCAATCAGTTGCAATAGGCAGGAGCAGATCAAGCTACAAACTACATAACATGCAGATATTGGGGACTGCAAAAAAATAATGCTACTTTTGGATTCAGCGGTAAGGAATTTCAATTATAATCTCATGATGAAAAGTTTGGCATGGATGAATAAAACATCAGGAGGAAAAAAGAGCTTCTAAGAGTACATGAAATGCCTAAGAAATGGGGCTGTTAAGCATTCCTATTGTGCATTAACTTGAGAATAAGTGAAATTTTTTAATTCTATGCAGCATGATCATACTCATAAGACATTACAAACCACTGTGACTTGAGAATTACAAACAAAATTTAAAAAAATATAAAAGCAATTAGCATCTGCATATTAATTTGGTTCCACGTCCATATTAACGATATATTTTAGTTAAACAAGTAGAAAATTTGGTACTTATCGGTTATACCCCCCCTATCCATGTGGTTACTAAGTAAATATTGATTGCTATGTAGTTATTTATTTATTATTATCATCACTATTTAATAGTAATTTTTTCATCCCAATTTTATATATATATATACACACACATTGAAAGGATATATTGACGAGCCTTTGGCTCGCTTTGTTTAAATGGGTAGTCAGCTCCGGGTGCTACCGCGTCCTTCGCCTCGCCCGGAACCAAAGTAACCCTCCCCGTTGTCTGGAGATTGGGTTAGTAAATGTCGAGACAGGCCAATCAGTTTTTATAGTAGTGGGGGGGGGGGGGGGGGGGGGAGGAAGGAGGAGAGGGTTATAACCGATAAGTACCAAAAATTTTGATCTATAATGGAAAAAAAATCTTGTTCATATAGGTCATAAGCTCTCTCGCATCACATATGTAAAATACAGTGCACCTCCCATTCACAATGGCGTAATTAACTACATCTTGGGTAACTTTCACATTCGTTTTACCTCACAAACTCACATCCGGGTTGGAGAAACCCACATTGGCTAGTTTACCATAAATTAAAAAATAAGTGAACATGGAGCAGGAATTGTTTAACTGTACTTGAAAAGCATACCTCATTATGTTATATACTAACGTAATTGCCCATCAATATGACGGGATATCTTTAGTTAACCTTAAAATAGTTGCCTCCCTCCCTCTCTTAAATGTTAGGACTATATAGTCTCAATTTCATCCTCAATAAAGTCATTTGTCTGTCTCCCTCCCTCCCTTCTTCCTCTTTCCACCTCATTCCCTCCCTCCCCCTCTCTCTTCCATATTAAAAGCATTCAAAGCACGCTTACATCCATAAGAATCGATATAACAATAGAATTTTGAGGTCTAACAATATAATTGGTAGCCAAGGCAACATACCGTTAAAACGGCAAGATTTACACAAAATATGTAAAATAAACGTTTAACGAGTGGTTTCGAACTGTAGGAGGAAAAAGATGAACAGAACAAGAAACGTAATTTTTTCTTCAAAATGGTTTAGATCCGAGGAATTTTAATTTCCAAAACAATAAAACCCTGCACACCAAAAAATGGATTTTTACGTGTTACCTTACGGAAAACGGTAATGTCTTCCTTGGAGTCGAACCGAGGACTTTTTTCGAGATTTATTTTCGTCATTACCTTAAAATATGTTAATCAAGCATTCCTACCAAATTTAGAGATTCTTTCTAGTTAATACCATAATTCGCTACCAGAGGCACAGCCTATGGAATGGCATGACCAACCAACCAGCCTGGTCTATTATATGATATGTATAATATTCTGATAAACCCTTATTTGCTTAACTATTTGGCCAATGGATTTACTTATTTAGCTGTAGCTGGAAATTTTTGCTCTTGACATTATGGAACTGCAACACATATTCTCATCTATGCATAGTAATTTATCTAATTTTTCTTGTTATGCAAGGCAGTGCCAGAATTACATTAGCATTGGAACAGAGAAATACTAATGCGATGCTAATTGATACAAAAAAAAATCAATTTGACAACGAACGGTAAAAAAACAAACCTTAAATCAAAGGTTAAATATAAGAATCTGTCCAACATAATCTAAAATGACAAACTATAATAATAATTGACCTGTAAATATACCCACAAACTGAGAATTGGCTTTTTAACTTCTAGGAATTTATTTGAGATTAAAAATACTGAAAACAGACATACACCAGACTGTCTCTATGACGTATAGTATCAACTTTAACCATATTATAACTTCAATTAAACACAATCCTCGGGAATAAATAATAATGAAGACTTAGGTAAAGAATAACATGATATAAGATTACTCCTAAACCATACCTCCATCTTCAGGATTTAGTTAATACAATTTCCCTAACAAGGAAGAACATCCTACAAACATTTATTAACTCTTCATATTGGAATCTTATTGTTTTCTTACCATCTTCCTTGTTTCCCTAAATATTGAATTGTATGATTTAGGATGAATCTTATACCATAACAACCCTTGCTTTACGAGTCCAAGGACTCTGTGATAGGCCATGTATCTGCAATGTGCCACCTTTTAGTTAGTGTATTTCCAATGCTATTAGAGGAATTTTATCTTATTAATAAATTACCCTTACTGGCCAATTCTACCACCATACCACCATTATTAAAACAAATATGGAAAATAAATTGTGAAATTTGGCACAGCATATTTTCAGTCAACTTGTAATCTGGCACATAACTTGAGTTTCCTGTTCTTAGGCAGTTGTCCAAATTGTAATCGGTGAGCCTGAATCTGTACTTACAAGGAGTCCATACGCGTCATGGAACACCGATTTCAACGAGCATGTGGCAGGACGTGCTGTGCATCATAACTGAAATATTACGAAGTGAGAAGGCGTGCCTCTCAAATGTTTGTGAATGATGCGGAAAACAGTGTGTGTGGCGTATTATATGGGCCTACTACCCCTTGTGCAAGAAGCCGCCGTAGCGTAGTGTTTAGTGACTCTGACTCGCATGTGGAGGATGTGGGTTTAGAGGTTATATACTGGCAGTTCTTTTTCATTTTCTATTCTTTATTTTTTGTATTTCATGATTTTATAATCGTTATTTATGTTCTGACATTCTGTGCTATAAAAGTGTTTTAATTGTGAATTTTAGAAAAATGATTACTTATCGTAATTCATGGAAAACTTGTAAGGAATTGACACTTTTGCAATGAATGCAGTTTCACAATTTTTATAAAAATATGTTCTGCACATCACAATAAACGCAATGATTCATAAATACCGTGGAGAAGGAATTTTGAGCAATGGCTCTAACAAGACTAATGAAACCCATTTTTAATTATGAAGATAATGATGTTAAACTAGTTAGTTCCTTCTCCACGGTATTTTATGAATCACTGTGTTTATTGTGATGTGCAGAACATATTTTTATAAAAATTGTGAAACCGCATTTATTGGAAATGTATCAATTCCTTACAAATTTTCCATGAAATACGATAAGTAATCATTTTTCCAAAATTCACAATTAAAACACTTTTATAGCACAGAATGTCAGAACATAAATAACGATTATAAAATCATGAAATACAAAAAATAATGAATAGAAAATGAAAAAGAACTGCCAGTATATAACCTCTAACCCACATCCTCCGCATGCGAGTCACTAAACACTACGCTACGGCGGCTTCTTGCACAAGGGGCTTCATAGTAGGCCCATATAATACGCCACACACACTGTTTTCCGCATTATTCACAAACGCTTGAGAGGCATGCCTTCTCACTTCGTAATATTTCAAGTTACGATGCACAACACGCCCTGCCACATGCTCGTTGAAATCAGTGTTCCATGACGCGTATGGACTCGTTAGATTTCAAATATTCCATGCATGAAAAAATGGACTCTGAAGAGTATGTTGAAACAGTAAGAATACATTATTAGGGCACATTTTCTTAAAATGGGATAACAATGTTCATCAACTAAATTCCAAGTTTTCATCATTCTGATGTGACTTTAAAATAATATCATTCTGTATATTTATTATTTCCATTTATAATTCATCAGTGTTAATGGTATTAAAGTAGGTTGCAATTGTAACAAACACATCATTATCCATAAAATTGAACGGATAAACAAAGAATGTCACAATGGGTTCCAAATCCGAAAACTGACAGCACCTAGAATTAAACTCTTCCAAAAGTGTTTCATTGTGTTGGGAAAATGTTGCAGCAGTAACATTTTTATCAGACAGATTTTCAATAATATTTTTTAAATTAGAAAAATGTGATAATGAATTCGCTATCTGAAACTTCCACAGTGCCAATTTACATTTGAATGCATTTATTGCACTTATCATTTTTGCAATATTATGATTTTTCCCTGCATCTCCAAATTCAGTTCGTTAAATTTTACAGTTATATCAGCAATAAATCTGAAATCCATCAACCAAGCGTTGTCATCCAAATGTTCATAGTATTCATTCCTTGACGTGAGAAATTCCTTTACCTCCTTTATGAGATTTAGAAACCTCACTAGTATTTTTCTCCTGCTGAGCCTCTCACTGCACTATGTGAAAGGAGATCACTGAATTCAGCATCTTCATCTTGTAAAAGCAGTTTAAACAAACGGTGTTGCAATGGTATGGCTCTTATAGAATTTTTGTTATAGTTTTCATAACATGTTGAAAATGAAGAACTTTCGTGCATAATATTTCCTGATGTATAACGCAGTGATAAGAAAAAAATTTTGGAAAACCAGTATTCTTTACATAGCGCAATGAATCCAATTTTACAACCTGTCATTGCAGGTGCACCATCTGTTGTAATTGTGGTCAACTTCTGTAATGGCGTATTACTTTCGTTGACATTTTTCGAAGGTTGAAAAAATATCTTCACCTCTTGTTCGTCCTTTTAGAGGAAGAATTTTAAGAAATTCTTCCTTAGCAGAAAAATCATTAAACACCATCTTCACAACCATAGCTACTTGAGAAATGTCTAATATATCTGTCGACTCATCCAGTTGTAACGAGAAGAAAATACATTTGTGTCACTTGCGAACTCCGATTCCATTGTAGTTGCAAGAACTACAATTCTTCTTGTAACTGTTCTTGCTGATAACTGAATCGTGTTTATCGCTGAAGTGATTTCATTTTTATTTTTAAAATCTTCGAAAAGTAAGTCAGCAGCTGTTAACGTGGCTTCTTTTACAGCCAAGCCATCTTCAAAAGGTTTTTTCTTCTTGGCCAACAAAGTGAAATTTTAAATTATGCAATTATCGCTCTTTTTGATTGCTGAACAGGTATAGTAAAAATGCCTTGCTGTTTAGTTAAAACGGATTTTATATCTGAAATTTTCTTTTCCCTGATATAAGTTTACAGGAAAATTAGTATTAAAATTACTGTCGACTGTATTGAAGTGTCTTTCAACATTACTTTTCTTTGGAAGCGAGACACTAACATTGCACAATAAAAAAACACTTTCCTTTAAAATAAGTAAAACAGAATTCTTCTTCCCAATCAGCATTGTAATTTTATGTCCTTTTCCTTTTATTACTCATAATGGGTATAAAATTTTGCACAAAAGAATTAATAATCACAACACAAAGAATATCCGTAAATATCAGAAATATTCTGAATTGTTTGGCATGTTAAACCGATTTATATTTAACCAATGGAGAGGAGAATATGAGCTATCACTGAATGATATTCTTTGAGATGAATAAAAACCTCAGAAACCCAGTACTTGGTGTACTAACTGGAGAAAATATTTCCGAAACCAACAAGTTACAACAATAACTTGCGCAAAGTTGTGTCACAAGACAGAGAATAGAACTCTGTAACCAACAAGCTTCAACAATAACTTGAACCAAGTTGGGACACAAGAAGGAGAATAGAACTCCGTAACCAACAAGTTGCAGTGATATCTTGACCTGAATCGTATTTCGATTATAAGTAAATATCTTCAGGCAAAAGAAATGCCATAGTGAATAGTCAAGTGAGCTGTGTAGGTTGTATTTATACTTGGGAAGGGTGGGTAGATGGAGAGGTACGTGGATAAGCTATGGGGCAAGAATGCTGTTAATTACACTGTCATTATCCAACAATGTATGTATGTCCTCAGTCCGTTCGCTCTTAACTCACTTCCTTGAAGATGTTATTTTGTTACAGAAATGCAATTCGGCTCAAGTTATATGGTATGTTGTTCGTCCCAAAGTTCTATTTTCCGATTTGTAGGACAAGTTATTGATTTTCTGAGAGTTTTCCATGTCCATTTTGTTCACTTTTCGGCCAGCGGGCGACTGGTAAATGCTTTGCAGGTGCCACGGTGTCTGCGATCGCAGCTTTGCCAACCCCTGCTCCACGCTATGATCCAATGCTTGACTGATCATACCATTTCAAGGGTTAAATTGACATGTACGAAGAATGTTTTATTGGGACCTTCACAATTGTCCTAGATTGGTACATTTTTCTCTTTACTATATAAGTAATAATTTTATTTGGGCATCAATCCCAGATGTATACAAGGACAACAGCAAAGCATTTTTCATAGACATACTAAAGTACTGTGGAATCCAAGGCAATGCAAGTCCTCCCTCATCCTTCAGTCACTGAATCTGTATGGGATTAAGCATCCAACAAAATTTTTTATTTTCATTTACAATAAGGATTAGAATAAGGTTAAAAAATGTGATGGTCATATGCCTGAAATAAAAAGTTATTTTTATCGAATTGAGTGCTAATATCTCTGCCAGGATCTCATGATGATATGTTTGGAAGCTGATTTTTTCATATCCCTACCAAAACATTATAAATGGTACAACATAGCTCTGTAGTGTATCTTGTTAGCTCATATTTTTGAACGATTTATGGAAGTGACATGGGTAGGTGTCTCCTAGCATTTTTTAATGAAAGTTATACTTTTTACAAAACTATTTTGTGAAATGATCCAGGCCATAGTGATTTGTGTGAACTGCTCAAAACAGTCATGTGGTTTGAATTCAGCATGGTTATAAATGATTGTCTTTGTTGTTATTATGCTCATTGTAAATGGCTGTTCAATAGCTATTTAAAAATTAAGAAACAGCCCTTATAAGATTTAAAAATTTTATGATATTAATTCGTAACTAAAATATGCTTTTCATGGTTATCAAATTACTTTTTATAATTGTTTCAAAACAAATTTGGCTGTCAAGATATTTAAATGGAGTGAAAATCCTTTAACTTTTCGTGCTATGACAAAACTCAGTTCAAATAGTGCCTAACCAAGTAAATTTAACAGCTCATAGCATAAATTTTATGCATTTAATACAACCTAATGCTTTTGAGGAAGATGATGAGAACCTGCACAGCCATTAATCAACTCCCATGAACCCCAACTAATGACCGAGCTAACCTAGCTTCCCTTATCAACATCTGGAGATGAGGTATAGCACTTAATTTATGATAACACAATATTTTATGAACTTGATAAAGAATTAATTTTACTAAAAAATATTACTACTGGATTTCTCTAAAGCAGGGTTTCTCAAACCTTTTTAGTCGCGCACCCCTTATAACTCAATCAATTGAAGTAGTCCCTTCTAAAATAATACAAGTATTACACAAAATATACTTATTTAAAAACAAACAAGTTTACACATAATAAATAACACTTATTGAAATGAATGTGGCTGTTTTCCAAAACACAAAGAATCAAACATTGGCTCGATTGAAGAAAGCCTCAATCGTCAGGTCTGACATGCAATTTCTGATGAATTATTATCTTAATTAAGCTCAGGAGGCAAAAATCCAGATTTGCATGTGCACATTGTGGAGAAAGGAATGAATATTTTGATAATTGTGTCCAGAAAGCAATCAAAGATACCTTCGAGAATTTAATTTTCAAGTCATCGTCAGTAGAAATATCCATAAGGCTATCTTGTTCTTTTCCGGTTAGATGTGGAAAAAAATCCACATCAAATGGACTGCACACCCAATTATTAGAATCATCCATTTCTGGAAAATATTATTGTAATTGTTCAGCGAGTACTTCCAAGTGTTCCTTTATATCTGACTAATCCAAACAGGAATAGTAATTTGTACGTATTTCAGATTCACCAGTTTGGTTTTACCTAGTCTTATGACTTAATCTGTAACATGTCTTGTCCCTTGGTCAACGGAAGCAAACAAGACATTAAGCCCCCGCCCTCAGTGATAAGGCTGCAGTTTAATGTTATGTATGCATTCAATGTTTTTAGAGACAAAATATACTGTATTGTTTATGTGCATAGTGAAGACATTTATTGTAAAACATATTCTATAACATCATCAAAGAGAAAAAAGCTGATTTGGAGTGCCGTGTCATAATGTCAGCCATTATGTAAATTTTCTCAAGTACCCCCTAGCACCTTTAAAAGTACCTCCAAGGGTATACCTACCCCACTTTGGGAAACCCTGCTCTAAAGGGATTAATCCATTATCCAACTTATACTATCCAATTTAGCTCAGGTCCTCAACAGGTTGGATATAAAGACTTTTACTTTGAATGAATCCAACTAAATTAATATTTCCAGCCATTTTTCACAGGCAATTACATTATTAATTACATAAAAGCTGTTAATTTTGGCAACTATTTCATACAATTAGTCTCATATACATCCTGAAAATTGTATTAAAAATTGTCATAGGAATATAACTTGGCGGGAAGGCATTGGAGCAGAACAGTAAATCAACAGAAGTTTCCTTCAACTCGACATAACTACTAATATTAACATACTTTTACTAAGAAATTCATTCACTTTTACAATACCCCAAAATATGAGATTTTTTTTGTGAGGAAATTGTTCAAACACCTTAGACAAATTTGACAATGTTGAAATTTTTGGTTAAATGCATCAATTTAAAAGTGCAAATAAAAGTTACTCATATGGCATGAGAGAATAACAGCCGAAAGCTATTGTCAAAGACTAGATCAGGTGTGACTATTAATCACACAAGCCAGGATTTAAATCCCTGATAGTTTGCTTCAGGAGCAGTATTTTGCATTGAGTAAAAAAATAATTTTTTATTATTTAGTCCTTGTTTAAAAATTACTTGTCCAATCAATTTGAAACTCTCTCAAATACTCATTAACCCCTCAAGACAAGAGCCCAAGTACCCACTTGCAGAACATCATTCGTCCTAGAAGCAGTAGATCAGTAAGAACTTGCCAAATGCAGATGTCACATAAACCATTACTCTTTCGCCATCAAAGTCTTTCATGAAACTATTTGTGCCATAGCAGACCATCAATATACAATCTTTCATAATTTATGCTAAGGAGAAGAAAAACAGCATAATTGATGCTGTTTTTCTTTAACAAAGTATAAAAAGTAATAAACTGAAGGGAAATTTTTGAGTTACTGAAATATCACATTGATGGTTTTCTGTGGCACAAATAGTTTCATGAATGACTACCGTAATTTTCCGATTATAACATGAATTTTTTTCACGAAAAATTGACAAAAATTTAGTGCGCATTATATATGGTAACAAGCGCATACAACTTTTTTTAGTAAGGAAATAGCTTATATTTTCGGACATATTTTTACCAATAAATCGTACATTTCAATGCACTTCAATAACATTCCTTTAAATATCGTTTCTCAAAACAAAAATAAGAATAATTATTTATTTACTTTTAGCTGCCTGAATCTTAGCCTCTGAATTCATTATTGCTGTCCTCAAATATTATTTTACATACCTCAACCAGCTTGTATGAAGACAGAACTAGACATGATATTCACGTACACTATCTTGCTCAGCGGCAAGGCAAGAACTGATATTCCAATTGGCCAGATTAATCACAATGCGACATTTTTATACATTGTATCTATCTTTAAAATGACAGTCAAAACTATATAGACATAAAGTTTTCGTAAACACTCTTGCACATATCTCGCTTGGTGGCAAGGCGAGAACTGTTATTCCAACTGACCAGATTATTACACAATGCGACATAAAGACGTTTTTATACATTGTATCGATCTTTAAAGTGAGAGTCAAAACTATATAGACATAAAGTTTTCGTAAACACTCTTGCACAAATCTCACTTGGCGGCAAGGCGAGAACTGTCTTGATACTGCTAATAACCAAGTGATAAATTACAGTGATCTTTTTACAAAAAATGAGTTGCATATTATACATGGTGATAAGACAATTTTCACATTTCACTCGTAAAAACATGGGTGCGTATTATATAGGGTGTGTATTATAATCGGAAAATTACGGTACTTTATGCTAAAAGAATCACGATTTATGCAACATCTGCATTTGGTAAGTACATACTTGTTCTACTGTTCCTCGGATGAATGACATTCTGCAAGTGCATATTTGGGCTGCCAGCTTGAGGTGTTAAAAGATTTTAAAAATTCATTTATACTTGAGAATCACTCAGCAAATGCAGGTAAAGAAAGTAAATAACGTCCAAACATCTATAAAGTAGCAGTGCAGAAAAATTCAAATCCCATTAAATAAAAGAATATAACATAACCCATTCACACTTTTATTAATTTTTTACATTCCCCCATTCATACATTTTTTTTACCTTTTTATCAGTGGATTTGTATAATTTTTTGAGGTGGTCAACTATTCTACTTTTTATGTTTCAGAAACTCTTTTAATGCATTCTTTATAAAAAAGGAAATGAAAAATGATGAATTCCAGGGATGACCATAGCCGCTGAATCCTGAAAAACACTGAACATAGCACAAGAAAAATATTCATGGAGTTTGGTATCAAAGGAAATGTATGCATATAAGAACATCAGTCGAGTAAAAATAAGATAACTCTTAAAATTCATTAAAACCACCACAAAACACCACTTATTCTGAATGTGATGTCACCTAACAACAGATTAACACAATTTTAATAAAATCTGCCAAAACAAATGGAATGAAACCTGGGAGAGTGACAATTACAATATATATATATGTATGAACAATAAGAGCTTTCTGAAAAAATTATGGTGTGAAGGTAACTACCCTTATCTCAATGCATAAGAGAAAAGACAGCTCCATTCCAAGAGCAAAATAGAAAATAAATAATTGCCAAATCAGCTTGCTTAATACAACTGCAACGAGTAAGACCAAACACTTTCCTAAATTGTCTTGACTCCACTAAAAAAATCAATAATTACACGGAAGACAAGCATAATTCAGAACAAATTATCCTAATACCCATTTTTAAACTTGCATTTTGACACAATTTCCTTAGTAAATGCTGTTTTAAATCAATTTTCGGCCTCATCAGGCAAAAAAACTAAACAACTATTTAAATCTAAGAGCCACACACACTACTCCCTTAATTTTACATGAATCACATCAATTACATACCAACAGGAGAGAGAGAGCCTATCTTATTAAAATACTCACCTGGTGTCCACACACCACACACTAAAAGTTTTATGCATTGTTTTCCTTTTAAATTACACAAGTCTTTTTTTCTTTCTTCATTTTTTCACATTAAACACAACCATCATGCACACACACAGAATCTGCATTAAGTGACTTTAACTCACAGTTATGGATGATTGATAAGGTTTTAGGCAAAAAATCAATTGCAAAAATTAAAAAAATAAATAGAGCTACTAAGGATCCAACAATAATTGAAACCTGACTGTACACTCTCGTTATGGGCTTTTATAATAATTTTACAAAGTGTGTGGATGTGTGGACTTCGGCTTCACATAAAAGTACACGAGGGTTGACCCTGATGCAGTGGCGAGCAATCCCAAAAATTCCTTCCTCTGTTTCACCTTCCTGATGTCAGCTTAGAGGGAAAAGTAGTTTGGGAGGAGGATGAGGTTCATTTGTATGACTGTACAAATGCAATGTAGATGGTATACATTCATACTGTGTCGGCCAGGATAAACCACAATGTGTTCGTAAGAGTATACCAATAGAATTGTTTATGGTGT
This sequence comes from Uropetala carovei, assembly GCA_036926305.1. Lineage (NCBI taxonomy): Eukaryota > Metazoa > Arthropoda > Insecta > Odonata > Petaluridae > Uropetala > Uropetala carovei. Next base: position 534,758 of record JAXCHB010000027.1, read on the forward strand.
GTGTAATGCAATAAAGTTAAAAATGAGATGGATACTTTAAGGTTTCACAAGACAAATATCATGGTCAAGGGGAAGGAGAAAGGGAGAAGATTTGATGTTAACCAGGAATTACTGGGTATCCTCTCTCAGTATGGCACGTAGTAAGATGATCGGCGGAACCTGCTACAGTAAATCAATGGGAAAATAAATATCAGCAAGGATGCCAAAAATTCAAACGAGCAATTATTTTTTTAATGTGGATAAATTCCAGGATGTTAAATTGTGATTTCACTTTATCTGGGAATTGTATTAACATTTATATGAAATCTAATTTGTTAGGAAATTGTTTGGCAAATGCGCTGAAATAAAATAATAATTTGTAAGACATCATATACAACCACCAGGAAAAAAAACTAATTTTCATAAATTTTCTCAAGGGATGATACTAGTCAACCCAAAAAAACAATAATATTACTTCAGAACTTGAGTCGAGTTCACTGAAAAAAACTCATACCCACTGAAATGAGTAAGGAAATGTAAAAACACAAATGATTACTATTTTTTTAAATGAAAAATTAATTATAACTGTACTAACAAAAACAAAAAATTCACATTCAAAATTTAATAGTATTAATTTTTGTCATTAAAATTTATTCTTTTTAACTTTTCTGGATTAGATCCAGCTTCAAAAATGCTTCCATCTAGGAGGATCTCATTTTTTCTGAAAAATATTTAATTGTAACATAAGGCAATAACACAGTAACAGTTGGCAAGAATGTGCAAAAATACCATTAGTGTTATTTTTCAACATAGTCACCAATTTCCACATATTTGAGCTATCATGGAATCAATTCTGTTATACTACCGCAAAAATTTCATCTTGCTAGTGCAGCAAATAAGCCGCCAACAACACTAGATTAAAATGTTGCCATTGTTGAGCATCTATGAAAGGCCAAATAAAAAAATGATGGAACAATGTATGGGATGCACGCAGGATGAGGGGAGGGAGAGGGATTGCGACGGTGGAGTGTCTAGAGCAGTGTTTTTCAACCGGTGTTCTGATAACATTGCCTAGTGTTCCACGAAATATTCCTCTGAAAATAATTTTTCTATAAATTTGGATTTTTTAATGAATTTAAAAATAAAAAGTATTTCTATTTTGCTCTCACATCATAACTCCATCTATCGTGGATCAGAAAGTACTTCTACTAAGTACATAAAATAAAATTTTATATGTAAATATATATAAATGCATATGTATATAGGTGTTCCATCAAATTTTCCCATTCCAAAGTATTCCGCCATCCAATAAAGGTTGAAAATCACTGGTCAAGAGTTTTGGCCTTAACACATTCAATGCGGACTACATCTTAAGATGTACTCCCGGCCAACCCCGCATGCAGGCTACATCTTATGATGTTTGCTCTCACTTCCCTTTCTCTGTCGTTTTTTTCCTTCCGCGGCTGGAATTTGACCGTGAGAGGAGGCCCGTAGAAAGCTTTAGACTCATTGTCTCGCTATCTTACGAAGCGTGTGCGTCGTTTTTGTGCCGAGTTTTCCGTTGATGAGAAAAGCAGATTTTGGTGTTTTAGGAGATGTTGCAGGTAAGCCTTATTTTTTCTTAGGTATATTGTTTTTAATGTATTTCTTTGTATAAATTTAACATGTTAGTCACTTTTGGAAAGATAAAAGAATTGTTTTTTAATTTCAGACCTTTGAACGACGTTCTTTGCGCGTGTACGCTGAACTTTCGTTCGATCGTACGATCAAAGTTGATCGAGTAAGTGTTATTCGCTTGTTGTTTTTGTTGTTTGAATGTTTCAATCTAGTCATTTTTTAAAACATAAATAAATTTTTTTATTTTCAGAATTTCGGATTTTTGGTCCTTTTTTACGTTGACCGTTCGTTTGATCGTCCGATTGAAGAGTATCGAGTAAGAGTTATTTGCTCGTGTGTTTTGTTATTATTATTTACCTTTACAATATAGTAGCAAAGATTTTTATATAGAATAAAATATCTTTTTTCAGTTGTATATACCTAAATAAAGAATATGGATTCGCAACCGTCGACGTCCTATGCGCAGAATGTCCCTTCTTCCGGTATGTTTCATTATTTTAATAAATAATTTCTAAGTTTCAGTTTTGTAAACTTGTTAGTTCAACGGAAAATTTTATTTCAGACGCCCCACCATCAAAGAAGCGGAAAATAGAGGAGAAATACTTTATTTCGGACCTTTCTTCCGAGCAAGTATACCAGCTCCTCGAGGAATATGTGGAGGATGTTTGGGACGATGAAGACGAAGGCAGTGATCCTTCCCAACCCGTGGTAAGAGATACAGCTTTTGTTTCTTTAGAGCCCGAAACATCCCTTGCAAGGATCCACACATGTCCGCCAGATGTCCCTTCCCCAGGATCCCCTCCACGTTTTTCACGAATTACAACCACTTTCACCTACCCAACTGAACCTACCCCAATCTTTACCACCTTCTCTTACTTCTCTTTCAATATCTCCTCCTCCAGCCTCTCCAGAATATCTTCCTTCACCCATTCCTTTACCAACTTTTTCATGGGTAGATACACCTCAGGAACCTTTCCATATTCCTTTTCTTGGTCAGAGTGGTTTAAAGTCCTCCCAGATGGAAATGCTCCCAAGGATTACTTTGGTTTAATTTTTAACGATGACTTTTTCCAATTGGTAGTGCAGGAAACAAATAAATTTGCCGAGGAGCTCTTCCTCCGAGGAGTGTCCCCAAGAGCCCGCATTACTGATTGGAAAGATCTCGAGAAAGAGGAACTCAAAGTATTCCTAGGGCTCCAGTTGCATATGGGAGTTCTTCAGCTGAATAGGATAATCGATTACTGGAATACCAACGAAAAGTCTGACATGAAATTTTTTTCAAGAAGAATGTCTAGGGATAGGTTCCTTTCCATTCTTCAAAGCATTCATTTCATTAGTAATCCAGTTGTCGATGAATCTACCTCAGCAGACCCTTTGCCCAAAATAAGACCTATTATGGAATTTTTCCATAATACAATGGAGAGGATCCACTACCCATGCAAAGTGTTGTGCATTGATGAATTGATGGTGCCATGGAGGGGGCGATTGTCGTTCCGTCAATTTATAAAGCATAAGAAACATAAATATGGAATCAAGCTTTATATGTTGACGGAACCGGACGGATTGATTCATAGGTTTTTAATTTATGCTGGGGCTATGGATAAAAATCTTGCTGGAAAAGGCCACGCTAACAAAGTTGTCCATAAACTAATGGAAGGGCTGGTGAATGGCCACTCATTATATATGGACAACTATTACAACAGCGTTGGCCTGACTTGAGAGCTCCAAGTCAATGAGCAGTCTTATTGTACTGGAACTCTAAGAGCCAACAGAAAAGACAACTCTAAAAATGTTGTACAGAAAAAGTTACGGAGAAACGAAATGATACAACAGTGGACCACTGATGGGATAAACATTTCAAAATGGAATGATAAACGAGAGATTTTAATGATATCCTCTGAATTTTCAGGGGATCTCATTGAAACAACCTCTCGTCGTTCCCATTCAGTAAATAAACCCCCATTGTATTGTTCATTATAACAAATGCATGGGGGATATTGATTGGGTCGACCAAATGTTATCTTATTATATTTCCGAACGTAAATCTCTGAAGTGGTACAAAAAACTAGGTCTTCACATCATCGAAATGATGATGTTGAACTCCTATTTTTTGTACCAAAGATACAGCGGGGAACATATGGATCTGTATTCATTTCGTTTGGCCGTAACTGATTATCTTTGCGGCAAAAGATCGGCGCCCCTCGCATAAAAAACCTGCGTGTCAACCATCTACCTCCTCCATTATCACCATCGATTCTCATTTCATCAAGGAATTCCAGCTACAACCCGGAAAGAGGAGGAGAAAACAAAAACCTTGCAGGGTGTGCTCGGGTAATAAAGTAAGAAAGGTTGTAACCACTTACTGCGGGGATTGTGAAGGTGAGCCAGGGCTTTGTTTGACCAATTGCTTCTAGGAATACCATCGAAGAATAATGAACCAATAGAATAAATTTATAATTATTTTGGTTATTAAATTTTTCTATTGGTGCATCTTATTTCAATGTTATTTCTGGAAACAATTGGTTATAACGTTTGTTTGTATATAAAAATGGAATATATTAATATTCCATTGTAAATACTTATTGTAAATAGAAACATATATGTAGTGTAAACAGTAGTTTCTATTGCAATTAGAAATTTTTATTGTTAATTGCGGGCTTCATTTTAAATAGCATATAACATAAATTGTAGTTACTATTGGAAATGGAAACATTTACGTACTGTAAATATTGACTTTCATAGCACACTTTTTACTGTAAATAGTAGGCTTGTATTGCAAATAGTTGCCACTAATGTAAATTGAAAACTTTGTAATGTAAACAGACACTTTTATTGTAAATTGGAAATTTTGTATATATTATTCTGAATGGAAACAATTATTGTAATTGTAAATAATGTTAATTATAGAAAATATGATAAAAACAATCATAAAAACAAAGATTTAATTACATTTTATAATCAATAAATTATTCTGAAAGTGAATTGTGTTATTATATCATTATTTAATATTATCTATTAGTTATTATTTATTGAAAAATAATCCATACATTTATAAAGATCAATAATTATTTGAGCTTGACTTTTTCTCCAAGTTTACAAACTGAAAAAAATAAATTTGGAATAATTTTTTGGTGATATTTTAGATGTAATAAAAGAGCCAATTTTGGGACTATACGTGGGTCGGATGGTATAATATGACATCCTCGTGCGTTTTCTCTTAAAAATGTAAGGATTAAATTCATTATATAGTTCTGAAGATGCCGTGAAAGATCCAATATCATTACGTGTCGCCGAAATGTTTTGCGGGTTTGTCTACCTTTGGCCAACCCTGCATGCGGACGACATCATAAGATGTACCAGTTAAATAATTAATATTTAAAGAAATTTTAATTTATTTCTTAAATAACATAATATTTTAACCTAAAACACAAAGTCATGGTGAATTTCTCTGAAAAAAATATCACCCATACACGGGTACGTGCCAATTATTTTTTCCGCAATGAATGTGTTAACATGCAACATTCCTGGGTTCAAATCTGGTGAAGGTTAGATTTTTCCACTTACACAGCTTGATGGGTCAGCACAAGGCAGTACTCCATCCTTCAGAAAGAACATTAAGCAGTTGGTCCCTTTGGTGCTCTTAGTAAAGAGTAGGCTAATGCTGGCAGTGGGTTTCCCTACTCCTTTCTGTATGTGTCTGGTATGGAAGGATGGCTATAAGTCTATGAGACTGATTAGCCAAATATACATCCATATGCAGCAAGAGGAAGGAGGACCAATCTCAATGTTGTAATGACTTCCTGTGTTTGACAACTTATGTGAAAATGTGTGGAATGTTAAGGAGTATCTAAGGAAAACAACTGTACAGATATCTTCACACATTTTCTTGCTGTTACTCTGTTATTGTTTTCAATTGTTAATTAACATTCCCATAAAAATTGTAATCACAACTTTTGGGGGTGACCCTAAAGTCAATGTTCCATAGAAATTCTGTATAAAATTTCAATAATGAATTTAAATGAACCTAAAATGATATTAAATTTTACCCAAGTTGGAGCATCAAATGTGCAATTTTTAACAAATAAATGGATAAAACCAAATAAGAATAAAAAGTCTTAACAATATGCAGCCATAAAAGTACCTAGGCCTCCTTGTAGGTCGATAACCAAAATAAGAAGATCCTCGAGCACGGGTACGATACCGTCCGCGAGGTGGTCTGTCAGTCTTGCTCATTCCTGGGCGATTTGTACGCTTGGGCATTACCTAAAAAGAAATAAATTCACTAAAAACCTGATTTAACAAATGTGTGAAGATATAACTTTTTTTAATAAAAAATAGTAGGCAAAAATGATCTGCCGGAAAACCCTTTATTTATGCACATATGAGCTGAGCATTTTCTCCTAATTTTCTGTCATCAGAATGAGGCTTATATACAAGTAAAAAAATCCAATAAAAAAGTGAGATAATAATTAAAATTAACAAAGAAAAATGCCTCTCACTATTCAATGTGTAGTAACTGACACGTAAAAACATTACATAATCATTGCAACAAATGAAAACAGGAAAGAATATTATTATTTATGACAGTGTGTATGTAAGTTTTTGCCGGTGATTGCTGAGGGAACCATTAGGGGCCCAAGGCTTAGAAACATTTCTGAAAAATGTACATAACAAGTGTATAGATATCACATCAACGCTGCCACTTTTCAATAATCAAATCCAAGTTTTAGGATACCTCAAGAGTATATAAAAAAAGAGCACGATTAAATCCCTGCATAGGTTGCTAAGTGTTACTGATGTCATCTCTTACGGGAAGGGACATCAGAATTTTGCTTTAATATGGATAAAATTTCAGAAATGTTAAATTGCAGTTTTAATACATCCAGGGCCACCAAATGCTGACATGGGCCCTAAAGGAAGGTTTGGCATATGGCCTTCCCCCTCTCAGTAAAGAGGAGGTTGAAGGGCCACATAACAGGAAAAATATAAGTTAACCAATAAAGAATTTCATGAAAATCATATATCAAAACATAGAAGTAGAGGCACTTATAGATCACTTGAAATTCAAATGACTTGTCACTGTAATGATTAAAATTTTTACGGGAGCTATATACATACTGCATTCTTGCATTTACGTTCAGTACTGTGTCATTAAAACAGTGACAAATGATAATCTTTATAAAATTTATGTTTATCTCCTGTGTTTCTGCTACTTAGTCAATTACCATAGCTGCACGAATAGAAACCAACCCCCCAAAAATTTCCAAAAATTTTTGGCAAAAATGTAAATTTTGTCGATTTTATGCTGAAGTGTGCCGGGCATTCATGCATAAATTATTCGAGATCAAAGAGTGGAAATAGTTTAGTTGTTGACATTTTGTAATATTACTCCAATTAATAATTGCGTTGTTGAATAATGTTCCACATTCAGTAACAATAATTTCATTCATCTTCATTTTCACAAAAGGTCAAATACAGTAATAGCGATCTCGCCAAGATAATTTTTCATCCAAGTCTATTTCCAATGAAATTAGTATTTACATTGCCTTAAGAAATTGCATTTTTATAATTATACACGTTCCATGTAAAGTTTTACTGTTCATCATCAGCTGAGTTTTGCAGTTCAGGCCGTTGCTCATACCTTCAGAGCAGATGTCTCTTTACTTACCGAAATTCAAACACTTGAGCATCCAAAGCTGTCAGTCAAAGCATTTCGCATAATCGTCTGCATAGTCAATCTACACAAATCATGCGATCCCTCAAATAATGTGAAAAACCCAGCCTTAAATGGTAACAAAGCACAGGTAGTGCTAAATTCAATATTCTAGCCCTTATTATTTATTCATTATTCATCGTAGATCAAATATTTACTTTACAAAAAATATAGTACTATCATTTGAGTGCAACAGCAATGAGAGACGTGCTGCCATCTATGGGTGACTACAAGATTTAACCATAACCCAAATTTTCCTCGGACTTACATTTAAGCCGAGGGGTGATTTTTTCGTGATAGATTTTAACAAAAAACACTGACTTGTATTTGGGCAGAAACAGTAATTTATTAATATTTTTAAATGTTATATTTTCTTACAGGAGGACCTGACTATAACCAGAAATTGATGGCATTTGCGAATCACCTTACTTCATAACAAAAATTATATTTATATATCAACTTGTGGGCTACAAACAATGCTTTTGCTGCTTCTTGCCACAGGAAGCAAATATTTGCTCCCTTTTATTTCTAATTTTCTACAATTTATTTTGCTTTTTGGATGACTGACATTCACTAAATGTGCCTAAGTAAACTGGCCTGCCCAATACAAAGAAACATCACTATCCCTTTGCTTAAGCATAGCTAGGGAGATACAGTACACTCTCGATTATCCAGGGTTGGATTAACCGGGATGTCCAAAAAATAATTGAAAAAATAATACATATATGAAAATAATTTGGGATACGAGAAGGTGGCCGCTAAAAAACAATGCAACAGTGTAACAGAGGCTGAGATCATGGGTGATATGCAGCATGGAGGAATGAATAGGGGGGGGAGGAGGGAGAGAAGTATTTTTTCAATGAATTGAAATTAATGGGAGAGTTTAACGTATCTTTTGGTTGGTTGACAAGATATGAGCAAAGACATGGCATTCGTCAGATTGTTATCCAAGGTGAGAAACTGAGCAATGGAGGAATTTGCCTCAATTTCAGCATTTCGTCAAAAATTATGATTTCATGCCAGAACAAATCTATAATGCTGATGAAACCGGTTTATACTGGAAATTTTTACCCCAAAAAACTTTAGCTCATGAAATTGAAACAAGTGCTGTGGGCAGGGCCTGATTAAGCGGTTCATGAGCCCCACACAAAGCACACATTCTGGGCCCCAGCCTAAGATTGGGCCAGATTAATTTAGGGACCCATTCATTCACAGCACATTTTTTATTCGTCCTTTTTTAGTTTTCTCTCCCTCCCTACCTTTCTCTCCCGCAGTTCGTTCCTCCCCCTTAATCTTTCCACAAAACCATAGAAAGTAAGAAATGAACTAAATTCCCATATTATAAAATCCAATGCAAAGTCTGCAATTTCACTTAACAGCAACATAATGGTTGCCATTGACGTTAAATTTGTGCGCCGAAAACCAAATTGTAGACGGATTCGATCTATATTAAAAAATCGACAATAAAAAGTTTAATCATTTTCTAATGAAATAGTCCAGATTCGAAGATTCTATGTGAATTTTTTTCCAATTTAAATTTGCAAAAGAACAAAAACTTGCATGTCGAAACTTATTTTTATGCCTTATGTTATGGTAAATATAAATTATCCTCTGGAATCGAACCTTAGACGTTAATTTACAGGTTAACTCTCCAAAATTGCCCCAATGCGTCATGATAACAAAACACCGAAAGAATGGTCGAAATCAAATCATCTGTTATAAAAATTTTCGTATTCAGTTTGAGACGAACATTCCATCTCTCCCGCCCTCTTCCCATTTCTCTCTTTTTACGATGAGACATCTTGCCTAATGGTATGAAAATGGACTTGTACGTGCACCGAGTTGTTCCTACAGTAGCTTTTAGGCAAATTTACACAAAGTGAATTACAAGCAGTCCTTGACTTGCTCCAGACTTATGACATTTACTAATTAAGGAACGTGCTCCGGACTTATGGCGCCACTCCACAGCTATGACGCTTGGCAGCCCACTGAGCAGAAACGACGTTTAACATTTAACGTCTTAAGGTAGATTCAGGCTACAATGTTCATATGCGGCAAGCAACGACAATGGAATTTAACACGACTTCATATGATAATCCGTCAAGTCATTGTCTACTTAAATCCCTTCTACACGAGATATTAGATTTCAGACAAAGAAGGAAATTCAGAGTGATTCCGTGTGTGATTTAAACTTACGGAGGTAGAAGGGAAGTAGGTAGCATCGGTGAAACATTTTTTTATGCATGTGGGACAAATACAATTTCGGCAGCTAAATGGTTAAATCCGAGGAAAATGAAACATGAAAGGTTATTTTTAGTGTGTTGGTCCTCAATTTATGAGTCATTAAGTCTATGTTACAACACTAGTGTGGTTGTGGAAAACTGCATACTGTTTGCATTACTTTTTAAAACTTTAGTTACCCTTAAAAATGTCTGATAAGAGAAATTCAAGTGCTGGAGGTGTTTTGGGTTCTAAGAAACGTAGAACCGTAACAATGGAAACGAAGACTGACATAATTTAGCACTCTGAAAAAGGTGAGATGCCTGCCAACATCGGTTGGGCCTTGGATATCCTCCGTACGTCCGTGGTGACAATCACCTAAAACAGCAACATCGTAACCTCCAATTTTTATAAGTACATACTTTATTCCTTTGGTAAAGTTTTTACGAGTCATTATTGTATCCCGATTAGAATAAAAAGATCTGTCTAGTCTTTAATAAGTTATATTTTTGTTTATCTTTGCCTAAGTACAATATTATGGGTCATTTTATAAAAATATATTATCTGGCCATTGGGACAGGAACGTAACTCAAATTTTTAGCATTACTCATATGGGAAAATGTGCACTGACCAACTTTCAGGAACCAATTATGTAGTAAGTGCAAGGACTGCCTGTACTGTCCCTAGTCAGCCGAATGAAGAAAAGAAAACGGCAAGTCTGAAGATGGAAATATTTTCATGAAGTATTTACCTCCGAATGTGACAGCTTTGATCCAGCTTATGGATCAAGGAGTGATACAAAATATGAAAACAATTTATAGAAGAAATTTACTGCTCAAGTTCGTAAAGGAAGGCAGTAATGATTTACTGTTGTTTTGGAGCATGGGAATAGGTAAAAAGCACGACTTAAAAAAATCATGGCAAAAACTTTTACCAGGAAACAACGAGGAATTTCTTGGTTTTGAGGACAGTTTTAATGAAACAGAACCTGAAGTATTAAATAATTTACAAAAGATTACTGGATGTGCAAATGTTGACGAGGAAGCTGAGCATGAGTAGTTAAATGCAGATCAAAATTTGGTCAGTCTTTAAGTATTAAATGACAAATAAATCATGCAATGTATTACTACAGAAGGTGAACCAACAGCCACCGATGATTTGGACCAGGAAGAAAACAACCTTATACTAGAGCAAAGGATCAGTCACAGTGCTGCTTTAACTCACGGTGGAACTCTGCTTGATTACTTGGAGCAACAGCAAGACAGTATCCTTGCTGAGAAACTAATGCTGAGAAATCTGCACAGCACTATTCGCCAAAAGGCCAATGAAAGGAAAAAGCAAACTTCTTTGCTATCTTATTTTAAATGAATAAAGTTCATACTACAATTTTTTCTAAAATTTTGAAAATTTTTTATACATTTTATATGGGTGTGAATTAATAGAGATTTCGATTATCCAGGATTATTTTTCCCATTCAACCTGGATAATCGAGTCTACTGTACATGATATTTCAAGCTCAGAATCAGACCGTAAGACTGATAACCAGCTTCACTATGGAGCCCTTAAAGAATAACAAAGCCACAAACTTGTAGGCCTAAATAAACTAAAAATAAATTAAATTATACCTTTATTTGTCGTCCACGGAATAAGGACTCATCCATTGCCATTGCTGTCTGCACAGACTCCCTATCAGCAAACTCTATATAAGCAAATCCCTTTGGATGACCATCAAACTTATTGCACAAGATAGTAACTCTGTTTATAGAGCCACACCCATGAAAGTGCTGCTCCAATTCCTCTGCTGTTGCTCCATAATCAACCTAAAAGAAGATTCCTTGACATAAGTTCCCAGGGAAAGTTACTAAAAATGAATATAATTAAGAGATATAATATTTGCTAACCTTAGAGACATCAACTGTTGACAGGTTTATTTGAGCACTTGTTCTAAAACCTATTTTCTGAAATTACCTAACAGCTTAATATAGCTAATAAAATATTTAATTATTTTATATTCCTTAGTTTAGAACAGGATATTCTTCTGATGTGTCGCTAGACATGGACCTCAAAACAAGCTGAGTCATCAGAGTGCTCATTAATCAAAGAAAGGTTGCAAGTTTTGCAACTGAATTGTATTTATTGATGACAGTGGAAATTGGTAGAATAAAATGGGGATTCAAATGGCATTCTAAGTTATTGTCAAAACAATCAAAATTCTGCCATTGAGAACTGATAAGACTGTACTTTTATACTCACATTACCAACATATATGGAGCGGGCATCTACTTCCATTTTCTCTTCAACAGACATATTTAGTGAACTGGCTGTAAATAAAATCAAAAGAAATTTAGCAAATATAGTTATCAAATCTTTGATCCAATTTGTGTTTGTATGAAAATTATCACAAAATGAAGCAATAAACTTTTTTAGTTTATTTCTGGTGACATAAATTTAATACATTCACACCAAGTGCTAATAAGTTCCTATGTAGGAGGGGCATTCTTTTAATCTACAAAATGTTTTATGGGCAAATTGAAACAATTTACAGTATAATTTGTGAACATAATTGGTAAAACAAGTGGGGTTATATGTAAAAGGGTTGCATAAATTAAGGGCATTCATCTTTGAAAATTAAAAGAATTTTTCGCAGTACATTGGCTCTCTTGATAAGCAATATGATTCAATATTTTCTTCCCACATTTAAAAAAATTTTCCAAATCCAAAATATAGCCCTTTCACAACCAGATGAGCTACACCGGCTAAACATTGACTTCTGAACTAGAAGGCCAAAGAAATAGAAGATAGCCACCACCTTTAGGAACACTTAAATAAAAATACTACATCCTCAGTCTAATTACTTATGAAGTTAGAAAATGGCATTTAAATGTATTTAATACAAATTTATATTGGAGAAACTGCATCATAATACCTATCTAGCCTGGTATCCAGATGAGTTGTAAAGGCTCAACCCATATAGTTCACAGCCAAGGACCTCAATCCTGGCAAAACATCATATTTCACCTCAAAGCCAAGGGATCTGAGCTGGAACTATGTTCAAAATCATGTCTAATAAAACCCTAAGAATTTGAAGAACTACCAAATATTTTGGAGAAGAATAGTTTCAAAAGAATTCAAGTTAAAAGTCTCATTGAGATCATATGCATACATGAAGAATAAAGGCATTTGGCTTATAATTCTCAGGGTCAAATTGAGTGTATTTTGATGCATATACAGCGATATACACAAGGATAATTTTCAAAAGCAGTTCTATTTACCAAGGTAAAACTGAAAGTATATACTACAGGTGGTTTCTGATTCTCGGACTGATCTGGGTAGACAAAATCCCGGGCAATCCAATCAAGAAAGGGTTAAGGAGGTTCTAGGTTTGGGTCAAGGAGCTGAAATTTAAAACTTTATTTCTAGAAAACACTAGAGCATAACTCAAAAATATGTGCAACAAAGACGAATAATGTTGACGATGTGGGACCATTATCTCTGTCTACTACAAAAGTTTTATCTTTCCTTAACAGTCAGGGATGTGCAGGTAAATGCATATGCATTCACGTAATAAGAGAGGGGAGAGGATGGAGGGGCAAGAATCACATCAGTTAAAAGAGGCGGCAAATACCTACATGTACGATTAGGGGACTTACCAGAAAGGTGAAGTCAAGATTTTGTCAATTATGATTGAACAGCAAATGCAATACAAAGTAGCTATTATTTCTATTATTATTGTTGGTTGTCATTGTTGCAAAATATATATGCTGGAATTAATGTGATCTATAATCAACACATCAACCTATTAAAATGTATTTTAAAAGGAGCACACAACATTAATGAGATTATGGAGTAAAGGAATCTATGCACTACATGTTTGTGGCCTCTCTGCAAAACATACCTGTCAATTAACCTTTGGGATACCAAAGTTGCCATTCATTCTTGCAGGAAGTTGTTCTTTCTCAACCATTTATTGGAAAAATTCAGCATGTATGATATGACTAAAGCTACTTCACATTAAAGGTATCAGAAATAGCCCTAGATAGGCACAGAAATTGATCTGGTTTGTAAGGTTTGCCGACATTAACAACTAAAATAAAACTCTAAGGGGCAATTGATTTCCTTAAATACTTGTCAGGGGGTCTGGTGCAGAATCCACAAGGTGAGCCTGTGTGGCAAGAGGTTGGGCAAAGCCCCTAGTTCATCAAAAATAAAATTATGACAAATTCTTTTCTCTTGATATATTGATAAAGATAATAACTGACTCCTAAGCAATTTCCAACATTTATCTTTTAAACAAACACAATATTGAGAAACTGTTATCAAGCACTGTACAAGCTAAGTAGTGTGACTTAACTATCTGCATTTAAAGTAGTTGCTTTTTATGAACCTTCATGAAATGCAACATTAAAAGCAAAAAAGAGATAATGAATCAACTTCAATTGTTACCTAAACAAAAGACAGATATGATATAAAATGTGAACTATGTTTTCCTTTTACCCAATTAAAAGCAATGGATTGCCCTGAAAATTTCAATAAAAACTTCATTTAATCTGCCCAAAAATATCTGATGCCAGTGAAACACTTGAAGGAAATTTACTGAGTGTGTATCTCTGTTTTTAGAGCTGAATACCAAAACTATGAATAAAAATATTTATCTCTTACTGTACTTACTTAAACCAGGTGGGCTACCTAAGTTCATTTGTTTGTCAACTTCAGACTGCAGTTGCTTCAGCTTCTCAGCCTCCTCTTCCATTTCTCTCACCCGAGCTTTTATTGCTTCTAGTTCCTTTGGAAGAATACATTTAAAAAGTTTAAAGAATTGAAAAAGATTTGAGTTTATATAAACCAGTGGAACAGGTTCAGTGTTCTACTTCCCCGGTGAAAATTTATAATGCTGTCAGCAAAACAAAACGAATGGTAACAGTCTAGATCAGGGGTCGCCAAACCTCGGCTCAGGAACCACATGCAGTTCTTTTAAATTTCCATTCAAAGTTTTTCACTGCAGAATAGTGAAACTTAAGACGTTTTGAGACTGCCTAAGGGACATACAAGATATCTGAATTGCTTTGGATATAGGTTATGCACTGCTCGCAAATTTATGAGCACAGAATGTGAGTCATGCAGCTCTCAAACTTTTGAAGATTATTGTATGCCACTCCGAGGGTAAGTAAGTCTGGCCATCCCTGATCTAGATGAAGAATTGAAGTAAACAAACTTGGTCAACTATTTGAACTTAACCTATGAAAAATGGCATTATTACAACAGAAACCTCACCTTGAACCATAACCAACCCTATAAGAAATGTAAACTAATGTTACTGAAAGTGTATAATGTATGCAGCAGAACAAAACAAGTGAAAACAGTAAAAGGTGTTATAATAATAATAAGCCGTCTTTATTTAGGGAGTAGAATAGTGAACTTAAGCAAAATAAGATTCAAAATATAATGATTGCATAGTTTATAATGGTTTTAGTGCACTTTAGGAAAATGGATTAAGTTGGAAGAAAAATATCAGCTGAACACACTAAAGAACTTTCCCCTAGTTAGGAAAAGTAATATTAATGACATTTCCAGATTTACCCTAAGGCAATTGCCTAAGGCGCAAAATCTGCAAAGGCACGTTTTAAAATCTCATTTTAAATTTGTAATTATACTTTAAGCAGTGCTGCAGTGCAGGCATACTGTGTATCCATCTATAGTCTTATTTAATCTATCTATCGATCACCCTGCAAGCCACCGCAACGGTGTGGCATTTTCAAGCAAAAAAGGCACATTTTAACATAATTGCCTAAGGCGCTAATACCTTTAAATCCAGCCCTGACTAATGGACAGAGATAGCATTGGCTATATTCTTTTTAGTAGAAGCAAAACGAAGGAAAAATATAGGAAATTAAGAAAGAAAGATATGGAAATTTTGAGATCTTCTATGACAGATTTAAATTAAAGGAGACTAATTGTGATTCCACAAAAATGCACTGCACATCCTACAACAAAAAATAAAGTTGAAGCAATTCCACTCCTGTGTTAACTATTACTTTCCATCTTCTTTTGCAAGATACGGCAAGAAAATAAATGATAAACTAAGTAATTTATATTGCAGGAAATATGCTGAATATCTACTGGCATATTAAACATTTCTGAAATGTGCGAAATGAGATTTTAACCTTTTATAAAAATACATCATATTGAAGGAATAACTCGGTTACAAGTTTTGACGGACCGCACCCCTGAAAATGACTAGATAGCTTGCCTCTCTCTCAAAACAATGTCGCGAGTTCACATCATGTTGTAAGCACAAGCCCTTACCTTAACTCAATTTATTATAATAAATAAATAGACTGCTACGTATGAGACAACAGAAAATTTTAAAAATGCAACTTTACTTATGCTTTGACCAGAATGGGATACCACGCAATATAACAAATTATTATTACCGGATCGTCAACTCCTCCAGCACCACCTCCTCCAGAACCTTCAGCATCCACCTCTGCACCTTCAGCTTCAGCACCATTTTCCATAGTCTCCAAAGTGTCTATATGGTCTTCTGAATAATCCTCCGTTTCAGCCATCACTAAAGTGAATTCAACTAACTTATCAATAATTCATTCAAGGATATAAACTGATTAAGTGCCGCGAAAATTCACGAATAAAAAAAAAGGGAAATGTATTTTTAAAATCAAAATATTTTAGGTAATACGGTACTTAAGCAATTAGTACAATGGCACACATTTATTGGATTAAATGATGCTACTACCTAATCAGCTAAAACTACTACTATCCGCAGAAATTCTAACTACAATATCCAGAAATATTAAACCATAACACACAATAAACCAATCAACAATAATTAACTTAAGATGATAACGTCAACCGAAAAATTAAATTAATTCATAACATTTGCAAACTTTTCAGATTGTTTTGAGGAAATGTGCGGCTTTGAAGCCGGATCAAAATATTTACTTCAGACTGTTTTCTAGGAACAAAATAGTGATAATAACGGATAAATTACAAATACAGCAGAACATGGATAACAAATCGCTAGCAATTTCTGGTAATTTACCATAGATGTTAGTAGATACAGATTTAACCTTAAACTTCACCCAAGTGTCATGAATATGAAACACTAAGAATCTCGCTTCACTTGTTCGCAAAGCTTAATGGCGTCTTCGAAGAACAGATGACTATAGTTTCGCGTAAAACGTGGGAGCAATTTAAGTGAAATATTTTTTAGCGTTATATCTTGTAGGAAAAACTTCTCTAGTGATGGCTTTAAAACTTTTAAGTGATGCCGAGAAAATATTCATTTTGCACGGCGTCAAGGTGAAATTTATATTAGTTACTTTTCTTTGCTGTTTTAAGCGTTTGTTTAATTTTTTTGTGATATATTGTAGGATGACTTCAGATGCGACGGTCGAACAAGGCGAGAATATCGGCCTATGGAAGTAGAAACAGAAATAGTTTCCAACGGGAGTGGTTCGGCACGGGTAAGGCTTGCTAACACTGATATATTAGTGGGAATTAAGACTGAGATTGATACGCCAAGTCCTGACCGGCCCGACGAAGGAAAATTAGAATTTTTTGTTGATTGGTTGGTACAACAGTGTCATTTTTTGTAATTTTATACTTAAACGGATTATCCATGTTACACGTAACTTTTATCATAATAGTTCTGCCAATGCAACTCCAGCATTCGAAGGTCGTGGTGGAGAGGAATTGGCAACGGAAATAAGTAGCAGCCTTTCGAAGGCATACCTCAACCAAAGTGCTTTTGATCTTCACCCACTCTGCATTCTGCCTGGCCAGCAATGTTGGAAACTTTATGTAGACATACTGGTTAGTAGTTTCTTTGATGTGCATACTCTGATAATGCGTAACACTTGGTTCTCGTCCATTGATTGTTTCATACCAAAGTTAGTCGAAATTGATGGATAAATGAAAAATTATATCAGTAAATTTGTCGTACATTTGGTTGCTCACTGAAATGTGGTTAAGGATATCAGTAGCTTTTATCCTACGTTTAAACTATTACATAGTTATTTATAGCGAAAAAGAATTACACCTATCTTGTACTTTTTAATATTTTATAGATTTTGGAGTGTGGAGGGAATTTATTTGATGGAGTATCCCTGGCAGTGAAATCGGCTCTTTTTAATACTAAAGTCCCAAGAATTTCTTCCGCTACTGTCGATGGAGGTGTTGTGGATTTACAACTCTCTGATGATCCTCATGATTATCAGTCACTTGATGTGTCCTCTGCCCCTCTTCTGGTTACTTTGACCAAGGTAAGGGGTAATTTTCTGGTGTGAAAAATAATTTATTAATGAATCTTGCAGAGGGATAAATTTCGGGTATGAGGGGCCTATTGTTGCGGGGCTACTAGTGTTGCTTAACTATTACTTAATTATGAAATAGAAGGTTTAAAGTCTTAACAGCTCGAATTTTCCCAAGAATTGTTTAGTGTAGTTATGCTTAAATCCATCACACAACACGAGTCCAGTGGCACACACGGGGGGGGGGGGGGGGGGCACCGGGTCTGGACCCCCCCTTTTTGAAAATTGTGATTTTTCTAAACTGTGGAAACATATCATTATTTTAAATCTGGGTTCATGGGCATCGTCAGAGAGGAATAGGAGATGGTTTGCCCCCTTTGTTTTTAACTTAAATATAATGAATAATGCAATACGTGACATTGATATAACTTGCATACAACTTTTGTGCTTGTCAAGTATTTCGGACCTCCCCCTTAAGAGAATTTTGTGTGCACTACTACATGAGTCTAATGATGGATGGCTGCTGATGAAGCCATTGGGGGAGATGTGGTTTTGCTTCCCAAGTTGTCGAGTTTCCTACTTGTTCTGCAGACTCAAGTAGAAACGCATCTTCCATATCAAGCTCTTCCTCTTCAAAAAAATCGTCTTGATTCTCATCATCTTTATTCAGAAGTGCAACTGCATAAGTCATATTAGCTGCATTGTCCACACTGACTGATAACTTGAGAAATTTGTATACCAAAGTTACATAGAGAATCTTCAGCCATTTTCTTCGTGGCAGCTGAATTGTGTTTCCTCTCTGTATTGATGAGAACCAAGGTTTTAATTTGTATTTTTCCTTGGTCACAATACTGGATATTGATTTCCAAATAATTTCTCTGATCCAACTTTAGATCAGTGAACTTCTGAGCCAAGACTTTCTTCAATTCAGCCCTGATGTCTTCAGCAAGCTTTGTGATTGAGTTTTGGATTGATACATATCCAGTATTGAAACCCACTTGCTTGGCCAATTGACCTGCCACTAACTGAAAACTTTCTCCTTCAAATGTCTTAAGTGAAACACCGTCATTAACAATCATTTGAATCATCTCTTTTTTGGATGTTTCTGCTGACATATGAAGTCACTTGGAATGTAGGAGTCAGTCCGAGGCTGGGTACTATATAGTTTTCTGACATCACCTATTTGACACAGTTGCAATCAATTGCTTTGCAAAGTGGATCTTGTGTCATGCAGGAACAAGTTAGGTATTATTTTTTGGAGAGGTTTCTATTTCCATCATGGATGAAGTTAACTCATCAGTTTATTTGTTAAATGTAAAGGTGAGGGTCAAAATTCATCTCTTTTGGTGATCAACTTGTTAAACAAAAGGGGGAGAAAAATGTTTCAATCTGAGAAGAATAAAAAAAAAATGGAAAATTTTGCAACATTTTAGAGCTCCAGCAAAAAAAGCTGGTCTGGGCAGCCCTGGCTCCAAAGTCCTGCATACATGGAATAAGAACAACATAAAATAAGAAAATATCAATGTAAACGTACAATAATTTTTTTAAATGACCTTGTGTGTGAACCAATCATCGAACAATACTCTGGTCACTCTGGCCCTCTTATTTAATTTCCAAATTGTGGGAAAATGTCTTTAATAATACAATTTAATATTCCCTTAAGGGTTTTTTGTGTAGAAAACCATAAGATATTGAATCTGAAATCACCATATGCACTGGCTCAAGAAATGAGTAAGTCTGCCTTTGAATACCTTGAATCCAGCCGTTAACTTCCTCTTCTTGAAGATGTTGGTCCTGCAGCTCATCCTCTTGCAGAAAGCACTTGAGCATTGTTTGTGGTTGGAAACTTACATTGCTTGTTATGTCATGTATGTGTAGGGTTCCTAGATGTACTACTTTTGGTAGTACAGTACTACTTTTTTGCCTTCTGTACTACCTTCTATTACTTTTGTAGTACTTTTTGGATCTTTTGGAGAACAGTAGAAACTGCTCAGAATTTCCATCTTTCACCACCCCTCAAAATATGTCCTTCAACACCGATTTGCTCATTACATTTTGGTTCATCGCCGATGAACCACAATGTAATGATGATGAATCGTCATCCAAACGATGTTGTTTAAGATGACAAGAAGAAGCGAAGCCTCTTTCAATGATACCTGGAGTGGATATTGTAATCTTCAGAGCAAATATATCTTTATTTCAGAGAAAAATCAATGAAGGGATATAAAAAAATTTTGGCATAACAGCTTATGCAAAATTGCAAACACTAAAAGATTTAGATTCAACCCTTCAGTTAAAAAAAGAATTTATTGAATTTTATTCTATGGTGGTTGATTATATACTAAATGGTTAATGCTTAAAAGTACTAAAGATATTCAGTACAATGAAATCCAAAAATCGGCAGAATTTTTAATCTCAGAAATCGGTGCAGAGGATTATTTGTTCGATGGAACGACTGAATTGATTTGATCCCTAAGAAATGCCTCAAAAGAATTTAACTTTTCCAATTGATAAAAAGTGGGCCACTTTAAAAAATGATAATTTCATTCATCTAAAATTAGTGCACATCATTTTTGCTATTCCAATATTGAAGGCTAATGTTGAGTGAATTTTCTCATTGTGTAAAAAAAAACAATGGACTGACTATAGGAACAGAGCGAAAATTGAAAAAGTTAAAAGTTTGCTACAAGTGAAATGTAATTATGCCTTGAAATGTATGAGAAGTTGCTAAAAGACAATAAATTGCTTAAGCAAATATGTTAAAATACAAAATATATGTAATTACTATTTTGTAAGATAATATTAATCAATGACGTTAGTAAATTTATAAGTGTACTACTTTTTGTAAAAAATGTACTACCTTTTGTATGAAAGTGTCTGTGAAACCTACATATGTGGCACACCCAATTTAAACCCACATACTATAATAAATCCACATTAAGGAAATTTGTGCCGCTTTGGAAATTTATCATCTGAACTTATTTGCCTTGATGTTGCAGCTAGTGTGGTAAATTATATGTATTCATGTAAGAAATGTGAAGTGAAACCCATATTATGTAGAACAGTTTTAAAAATTATAAATTTTATTTTGTGTTGATTTGAAAAGTTTAATAAAAAATTACTTGTAACCTCAAGGCTGTTTGTCTTAAAAAATTAGTATTAAACGTGATAATTATGATAGATTGTTCCACTAAGAATCGTGACATTGTGGGATGACCTTTCACTGATATATGTAGAAATGTTAAGTCAAAAAATCTTGTAATATTGGATAATATTTTATTATGGTTCTGTGGTATAATTTAGGTGAAAATCAAGTCTATACATATTTTATCAGTAACATCTCAATATTCAAGGTTTTTTTTAAAACTGTTGTTCTGATTTTAAAAATATAGAGCTTTACTGTGTTTGCTTTTTCTTCATATATTCATGGGCAGCATAAAATGCTCTTGGGAGCTGCACGTGGCCCGTAATTTGATGACCCCTGGTATAGGCAAATAAAGGTTACCATTTCTTAGGTAAATGTATATAAATGGCTAGTGTCATTATAATTTAATGAAAATGTTTGTATTTTCTACTTTGGCAGATTGGTGAGCATTGCGTTGTAGATCCATCAGCAGAAGAAGAAGCTTGCAGCTTAGTAAGTGCAGTAGTGGCTGTGACAGAGAGTGGGAAGTATGTGACATCTTTCATTAGGGGTGAGGGAAGTCTTCACCCTGACACATTAATGGATATGCTGAAGGTAAACCTTGCAGAGAAATAGCATTTTCTTGAAATTATCCACAGAAACTGATTTGAATGTTAAATGTGTGTAGAAGCAGACCAGCTCATAATTGTGTGTTGTTGAACTGTTGTATCGGTGGTGTAGCTAGGACTAAGGGCTAAACTTTTCCAGGGCCATTCTATAAGTGAATATCTTCTGTCAGTTCAGGGGGAATAGTCGTTGGTGATGGATGTGCGTTTACGATAAAAAATTTATGCAACCGTTATGGCATCAGACAATATCCAAGTGCCACCTCTATGGAAATAGCGGAACTACTGGTACAGTAAAATGACAAACTTCCATCTTGCAGGCATTGTGCAAATTACATCTACACATATAATCTCTTGCATGTTTTGAAAAATTTCAAGGAATAACATTATTTGAAATTATTGCATGAAGGCCAAAAATCCACATGCCTTAACAACAGCATCAATGCCCCATTTTTCAAAATTTTCAATAACATTCAAAAAATTCTATCAATTGATTTCTGTAATCCTTCACTGTATTTCTTAATTGGGATGTAAAATTCCATCTGGTAGGTGCTATGGATGTTAACTTTTTAGTAACAAATTCCTTTAGAGCATACACTCTTTTGAAAGATTTAGAAAAATACAAAGCCATTCTGTTTAAGATTTGGATAAAATCCCACATTCCTTGATATTTGAAAGGCTTTGTTTCAAAACTAAATTTAACATGAGCGTAGCAATTATTAAAAAGTGTTCAAGGGTCTGTATTGATAACTTTGCTCTGCAAACCATTTACATGTCCACTTATTACACATGCCCCATCATAGATTTGTCCAACCAATTTGCTCTAAACTTTAAATTCTTGAACTTTAATACAACATGATTAAATAGAGTACTATAAGTTTTATCAGCACCAATGTCTGTGAATCCAATAAATCTTTCATATATTTCCCCATCATGTACAAATGCAAAACTGTTGAGAGCTGTGATTTTGACATGACAATCGAAGTTTCATCCAGTCCAATGGCTACAAAAGTTACTGAATCAATGTAATTTTTTACTGCATCTGTAATGATATTTGATATAGATTTGATAAGATCATTTTGAACAGTGAGAGAAATTCTTTGAAACACATTTAATGTATTTAAATGATTACCTAAAAGAGGATCGTAGTTGCGAAGTACATTTCAAAATTCTATAGAATTACTTCTATTCATTGAATTCTTACACTCATCAATAGAAATAGAGTGAATGGACAGTAATATAACTTACTAGTAGATGGTACTTTCATTCTGCAAGAATTCTGGACCTAGTATCACTCCAATTCTGTATGCTGATGACACAAATTTCATCATTTCTTCTCCAAAATTTGACAGTTTATTAGAAACTGGTAATTTCATATCACAACATCTCAGTGATTGGTGCTGCAACAATCATGTAAATCTTAATGTTGGCAAATCTCAACTAATTACTTTACAAATATGTATAAATAAACCTCCTGAAAGGCTCTCAGTAGACATTAATAACAAAGCTATTCCTCAAGCTGAATTTGTTAAACTTTTAGGTTTTAATTGATTCACACGTCATGGGAATCCCATATTAATGTGCTGGCAGCTAAACTCTGTAGCCTATATCATCTCTAATGAAGTTCTTCACTTATTATACTTCGGTGTATTTTACTCTAATATCCTGTACAGTATTCTTTTTTGGGGTTCTTCCCCTTATACAATTAGAATATTCATAATATAAAAAAGAATTATTCGTTTGACTGCAAATGAATCATATCATGCACCATGTCCAGCTATCTTTAAAAAACTAAATATCCTTCCTTTGTCTTGTGTATACATAATGACCGTCATCTTGCATACCAAAATGAATATTCACGACTATACTAAGAACTTGAGTATGCATTGTTATAGCACGCAACAAGTTAATGATCTCCATGTGCGCACCTGTAAAACTGTTCTTGGACCTAAATGGGTTAGTCTGCGGTTATTCAATAAGCTTCCAAAAAATTTGAAAGCTATTAATGTAATCACTTCCTTCAAAGTTAATTTATTGAATTTCTTGCAAAACAAATTATATTATTCTACAAATGAGTTCCTTGAGGATAATATTGACTGATTATGTACTGTATTTACTCGTGTAAGCCGCACACCTTTTTTCCCATAATGCCAGTGAAAAAAATGGGGTGCATGTCTTCAGGGGCGGCCCAAGGCATTTTGGCACCCCAGGTGAGAAACCGCTTAGCGCCCCCCTCCGTAAATTTTTGTTAAGATAATTTAAAAAGAGCTCATTCGTTTATTCGTTGCCCCATAGAATGATTGATAATGGAAAGTAAAAGGAGTTTTATACAGATTCCCACCTATCCCGCGATATAAATTGGTATCCAGTATTTATCTACTTGCAAATAATGTAGAGATAGATGGTAGGGTTACTGCCCCCAATACTTTGGTGCCCCGGGCAGCCGCCAGATTCACCAGTTCCTCGGGCTGGCCCTGTGTACAGGTATCGCAACGATTTGATGCATTTCATCTGTTGACGCTGCATCATCATAAATTCATTTGTGTAAAGGTCATTTCTATGATAAACTATGAGCATTTCATAACTGTTCATTTATTTATTCGACGAAGCTGTGGCACCCCATTTTGGTAAGGCTGCTCTAGATCGTCATTCCGCATGGCAGGCGACATCTTTCAATTCATATTCAGAGAGATTAATCCGAGCACGCAACCTGGTCACATTTTCTGTCGAGATTGGTCGGCAGGTTTCTTGGCCACCCCACCCTCCTCAGTCTCCCCCTCTCTCAATCCGTTCTCTGCCATCCCCCGCCCCTCCACATTTCGCTACATTCTTCCCGCCGAGGGTGGAAAGGGAGTGAGAATAGGATTGAAGGAAGGGAAGGGATTGTGACTTTTCGGCGTTGAAATACTTTGAATTCGTCTTTATTAAGTGACAACAAAGCCATATCTAGTTTTTTGTAACTTTGTAACTGTTAAGATATACAAGAAAATTAACTCAATATCAAATTATACAAGAACTATAAATGTAAATAGTGATACATTGTTTCTGAGTATTCGTGTTAGAGTATTGTTTACAGAACTATCCTTATAATACTGTCCTTCCAGGCACCCTCTTGGTGCCCCCAGTGCCTCAGCGCCCTGGGCGGCCGCCTGGCTCGCCTGTACCTTGGGCCGGCCCTGTGCGTCTTACACATTCCTTTAATTTGCCGCGCACCTTTTTTCCTAAAATGTGTGTCGGTAAACAAATATACGTTAAGCTAGCACCCATGCCGCATCTATTATTCTATTTCCAAATTTCAGTGTATTTAGTCATTTTCATTCATTGTATAAAAATTTTAATGAATTTTAAGTTTTAATGGGTGCTCCCCAAACTCGACGAAGTCTTCTGCTGCAATCATCACGGAGGACACAGTGCATGCGCGACCAGTTTGGGTTGGTGGGGGTTTTGTGCTCATGGCAGACGATGCCTACCATGTTCAGATATGGCATGCTTCCTTTATTCATTGATACGTCTATGAAAGTCATGGCCACCATGGTGATCATTTAATGATCACCTCATAATTTTAGTTCGCCAAAATAATGACGACAGCTACGGTAGCGATCAGTGACCATATGGCTGGAAAATTACGTACAGCAGAATGATCGGTGATCGCTCCCGGAGCGATTTCTGCCGAACGTGACCAATATGATGACAAAAACAGTTAAGTGTTTAACAAAAGAGGACTATTGAGGAGATTTCTGCTAGTACCGATATAAAGAGATCACCCAATAAACTCATCACGTAGGAGTGTGAAGAAGCTTGAGCGTAGCATTTTTGAGAAGTAGGAATTGGTGATTTAAAATACCCTTTTTTGGCTCAAATAAATTTTTTCTCCTATAGCCGGCCCAAAAACCGGGGTGCACAGTGTGGCGACCAAAACTCAAAGCCACATACGGCTCTAACTAAATGCTATATCGTACACATAATAAAGTAAAATAAAGTATTAACAACACAAATGCTCTTGAGACGTACGTCTCGCAGCTTAACCACTTCAGAAAAATGTCACCTTATCGTTAGTCCAGGAAACTTTAGCACACTCTCCCTTGCGAGGAACAACTCTTCTCGCTTTTGTCTCTGTGACTCGTCTCTCTCTCTTACTCTCGCTCACCGCGGCGACCCTCCGCTCTCGGTATATTCCGGTGGTCTGCTCTCGTTCTCTCGACTGCCGCTCTCGCCTGACGTCGCCGCTCAGGGGGGGTTCGGCGGGTAGCTTAAATGGGCGACTCCTCGACTTCGTATTGGTTAATTTCCTGATTATGTGATATAACCATGCGAAAAGGAGGGAATGGGAAATAGGGGTAATATTCGCCCTATATAAAGCACGTTGGTGTGGGAGCAGCCATTCGGCGGGGCCATTCGGTGGAGACGTTTGGCGTTCTCTTCACCGATTACAAAGACACCGATAACAAAGCGGCGATATTCTGCGATTTTCTGCGTTTTCGTCGCGTTTATTCGACAAGTGCTTCGTTAAGTGCGTAGAACTAGAGAAAATTGCTGCAACAGGATACATGGGGGCACGGCTTACATGGTATTTTCTTTTTTTGTTTACTTTATCTTACATTTTTTCTTTTTTGTATTTCTAATCTACTCAAAGTGTTTATGTTTGTACTATGTAACTCTGACGTGTCCTGTTTTAAATTACCTTACTTTTTCAGATCTTTGGACAAATAAAGCATCTTATCTTATCTCAGCCTACTTTCAATTATAATACAAAAGAACACCTAGGAATTACAATTTTAACGATATCAGATTTTTTCTTTTGTGACCAAAATCCTATAATCATTCCAAATTTCAAGTCTCTAGCTCATCTGGAAGTGCCATATAATTTTTTTCCTCGTATGGGGCAAAACCTTTAAAATATTGAAATTTTTAGAATTTCCGACTTTTTCCTCGGTTGTGACCAAAACTCTACAGTCTTGCCAAAATGTCTAGCTCATCTGGAAGTGCCATATAATTTTTATCCTCATATAGGCTAAACCTTTAAAATATTGAAATTTTTAGAATTTCGGAGTTTTTCCTCAGTTATGACCAATTTCAAGTCTCTAGCTCATGTGAAAGTGCCTCATAACTTTTATCCTCGTATGGGGCAAAATAGCCCCTCAAAATTTAAATTTCGTATTTTATCCATCAGTTGTAACCGAAAACATCTTATCGTGCCAGATTTCATGTCTGTAGCTCATATGGAGCTGCCTCATCATTTTTGTCCTCGTATGGGGCAAAGCAGCCCCATAAATGGGGATTATATCAATATTAGATTTCTTTCATTGGTCGTAGTTTAATATTAATGGCATTATAATATAGTAAGTCTCTGATTCCCATTAAAAGCTCACCCCTATAAAAGCACTGAGTTCGTTGCCTCAACAGCCAACTGTTGCGACCCAGAAAAATTACACTTTTTACCGATAGACACTGTAAATTTGCGCTAATTCTACTCAGATTTGAATTCTGTCTTCAAAAATAAGAAACTACACTTTCTATACTTTCTGATAGTTTAAGTTCCAAGTTCAAATTTTAATGGGAAGAAATTTTAAAAAGGAAATATAAATACATGCGACTCCCGAGATTCAACTGTTCGAATTAGAAACTAGTTTACGCAAAGTAATTTTCAGCCCGCCCGACCACGAGAGGTTTAGTTTAAGTCTAGACATCGTTATTTCTGCTCTAATTGTTTGAATTTCTGCTGATTCGACATTCGACTGTATGAGATTCAACCACGTTTTTAGGAACACATTCCTGTCGAATCTCGGGAGTCACCTGTACTTCTCCACCGATTTATATGCTTTTCTTATGGGGCAATAATGGGGCCAAAATAGGCCCTTAAAATTTGATTTTTAACAAAGTTGGATTTTTTCCTTCGGTTGTGACAAAAAACGTATATTCGTGCCAAATTTCAAGTTTCTTGCACATCTGAAAGTGCCTCATAAGTTGTATCCTCCTACATCATATGTAAGAAGCATCTATATATAATAGACTAGCTGAAACACCTGGCTTCGCTCGGGAAAGAGTGGCAAACGATTTTTATAGTTCGGGGCAAATGTTCCCCATTCCTTAATTATGCAAGTGATGCTTAAATTAACATTACTATTTTATGTATTGTATTGTACGCATTAACGTCTTACTTAATATTCACATGGATAGATGCACCGAGTCCTTTAAAGCGGCAATAAAATTATGTGGATTATGTCAATACTATTAGCCAAAACGTAAACAATAAACAACATCTTGGTAGCCGAACAAAAGTAAGTAGATGTATCGATTTATGTTGTGATAAATCCTTCAATGTTAATGGTAAAAGATAACAATGTTCTAATATTCCTTAAAAATCATTTGACTCACTTTAAAAGTATTCATAGGCTATATTTAGGCATATCTTGGCGTTAGCTATTCTTCCTCTATGGCGTGAATTTTCCTTGCATTAATCTTTACGTGTATATCTCCCTTTGAAGAGGACAACAATTAAGAAATTTAGCTTTGTTGCCGCCTGGAAAATGGACATCTAAACCGATAAATTTTGTGCTTAAAGGAAAATTTCGAGCGATTTAGCATGTAATACCACGAAACATGAACAGAATTAAAATATTCAGTCTTTCGTGCGTAAAATAATCCATTTCCCGTGATCGTAAGTTAATATTTAGGTATATTTATATCCACATCAGTGAAGGGCTGAATGGCATTTTGAGGTTTCTCCACACCATTTCCCATGCATTTTTATGGAAATAGTATTTTGTTGAACCCATGGGGTATAAGAGACCCCACGGTCTACAAGCCTAGACCAAGTTCTTCCTTTGGTCCATAGGGTGGCCCATGAAACTTTTTAATTCGATAGCTTCAACGGTGTAAAAACGTATAAAGAACATACATACACACACACACTAAAATATTTATAAGATATGCGTGTATATGACTGACAGGGCTGTCCCTAGGGCATGGCGAATCAGGGTGACTGTGATTTCAGAGGCTCTGCGCTTCTATATTACCGCAAGGAAAGTGTAAGTTTAATTTGGCAGTTACTGATAACAGGGCCCCGCACAGGTCAATTTGCCCTGGGACCCACACCTCTGTTGGGACGGCCCTGATGACTGATCACAAATGTGAAGTTAAAGGAGGAGAAAAATTCTGAACTTGACCAGAAATCTCCCACTTGCTGGGTAGGTGCTTTAACCAGCCAACTAAGCTATCAAGCCAGTCTATTCTCCATTCTTGAATTGGGGTATTTACAGTGAAGAAAATGCTAGCTATTTAACATCTCAATTCTGCGATTAAATAGGGATGTTTTCTGCTGTGCCTCATTGAGGACATCTTATGTTGGTAAGGTTTACCACTTCACCATAATTACTCAAATTCAAGAATGGAGAATTAGATTGCCTTGATAGTTTATTTGGTCAATGCACCTACCTGGCAAGTGGGAGAACTAGATTCAATTCCCGGTGAAGTTCAGAATTTCTCTGCTTCTCTAACTTCTCTGATACAAATGTTGTGGGATCAAAACTTGCAGTGGTTACAGATGTCCGAGCTGGTGTTTCTACTGAGATTGGCTTTTATTAAAGGCTAATGAAAAATAAATTATTGCATTAAGTTTTTTAAATTCCATTTGCAGTACTGATTTGATGCAAATTATCTTAAAACATCCATTTCTAACTCATGATTAAAGGCAGCGTTTGATTTTTTTTAGTGACAAATTATAGTAATAATTTATGTTATAACCATTTTTTACAGGTTGGCAAATCTCTTGGAGTAGAAATGAACAAAGCTTTAAAAGCAGCTTTGGAACTAGAGCGCTCTACGGGTGAAAACAAGGAAAGATTTGGTTTTCTTAAGTGAATGTGATGGTGTTTTAAAATGTAAATACTGTGATTTAGGTGTAATTGAACTGAATTTCATTTTTATTTCTTTTAATGACTTTGGTGTTACATTTACTACAGTTTTGAAGAGTTAATTCTCATATAAAAAACAATATCCTTGTTCAAAGGAACTATAAGACAAGTAACAGCTTGATGTACTTCAATATGAAGTATGTTATGAGAACATTATCAGCAGATGTTCCATACCACGTCATTTTAACAATTATAATCATGCTACTATGAAGGAGACCACTTTTAATCTTATTTTGATAGCACAGGACAGGATCAAAATGCTTCACAAGAACATATTTTAATAGAAAATTTTTCTTAAAGCACATAACTCACTCAGATGACACATGAATATCATTACCATATTTACAAATGTGATGATGCAAAATCTTAATTAAATCTTCATGAGTGTTTATAGTGCTTTATATTAGTAAGGTAGATGATGTTATATTGTAATCAGAGCCTGTCAAATTTGGTCTCAAGGGTAAAAAAGATAATAAAATTATTACAACTTCATTTAAATTTGTAGATTCATTTTTGCTGCTTCATGGCGAATGACACTGATGAGATCTTGGTTCACCAAGAATATGAAACGGAGGCTGCCAAT
This sequence comes from Uropetala carovei, assembly GCA_036926305.1. Taxonomy (NCBI): domain Eukaryota; kingdom Metazoa; phylum Arthropoda; class Insecta; order Odonata; family Petaluridae; genus Uropetala; species Uropetala carovei. Next base: position 564,800 of record JAXCHB010000027.1, read on the forward strand.
CTAGAAAAGAATATGGGAAATAAAATAAACCCAGATTGTGCATAATCTATATTGCTTATAAAAGATAAGGTCTCATGTAAGAAAACTGAACAATTATGGTGAAAACAAGTTTATATAACAGCAGAGACCAAACTTGCCTACCTTCGGAGCCGCATATGATAATCTTCAGAAGTTTGAGTCGCATGACACAATTTATGCTCATTAATTTATGAATAGTAATACGTAATCTCTATGTAAAGCAATTCAGATATAATGCATGTTTCCAGTCTCACTACGTCATTGTTTTCTTTAGTGAAAAACACTGATACGCCTCCGAATGGCAATTTAAAAGAGCCGCAGTCTGGCCACCCCTGATATATAAGATAGCCTCCCATTTTCAGTACCAAAATAACCAAATGTTTGGATATTGTAACTTTAATTTAGCTTTCCAAGCTATATTTTAAAGAAAAAATTTTTATGCCGTTAAATTTGGTTATAACAAGAACTCAGGGACTAGTAAATTATGCTCATTACACAGTGAACCCTCATTAGTTCAAGATCAGATAATGCAACCTATGGCCTAATTTAATGTTATGAACATTCCACAGTCAACACCATAGGGTTTTATAATGCATTTTAACCCTTTAACTGATTTGCCCATATCACGCATGGGCACTGCTTTATTTGCTGTCTCTATTTTGATATGCCAGTGTTTTTCCCAGATTATAATTTCTCACAGAGTTTTTGCTGTACTGCATTGCAAATACCATAATAATTGAACTGAAAATATTAATGCTGCTTTATCATTATTGTTATAGAATAATAAATTGAAATTCAACTTTTGGTAAAACTTTTAACATTTATGAGACTGTTAAATGGTTAATATGGATAATTAAAATGTGCATTTACAATGAAATTTAGGATCAGGTTACAAATGGTTCATATGCTTAAAAAAATCAATGGGTAGTATTCCTACCAAAGATAACCATTCAATGGTATGTACACTGAAAGTTAAATTCAGCATCTACTGATTTGAATCATGATGTAGCATGTAGCATCTAACCCAGTGATGATGAACCTATGGCATGCGTGCCACAAGTGGCATGTAAGACGATTTTGGTAGGCATGCCAACGAAGGGCAAAAACAAATCAAAGCACTTATTGTACTGATTTAGTTCTGCAGAAACATTTGTGTTATTTAGTTAGCTATTGTAAACATTAGTTTTATGGTTACAAATTTCAGTCTCTTATGTCTTGATCACGAATTTAATTTAGTTGGCACACAAAAAAAAATCAAGGACTTTTTGCGGCATACAAGGTGGAAAAAATTTTACAATTTCAGCAATACAGTGAAAACTGATTAACATAAATTGCTGGGGACCGGCACAATCATTTCATGTTATCCGAATTTTGAGTTAACCGAATGGCATGTTAACGGTTTTAATGGTAAAATTTTCATTTTTCAAATATGGAATTAGGCTCGTAGGCAAATCCATGATACATATCAATAATAGGATGTAATACACAGCCGAAGATATTACCACAATCATCGGGAAACCTTATCTCAAATGCCACTTTGTGTTATCCGAAGAATATTGCATGTATTTATTTTTGTGGGACCAAAAAATATTTTCGTGTTAAGTGATACTTCATGTAAACGGTTTTGTGTTAGCGAATGAATATACAGGTGAATCCTGAGTCTCGTTGGAGATGCGTTCCTGAAAACGTGTTCGAATCTCCAATATTCGAGAGTCGAACGCCGTTTTTCCATACACTTGCATGTTATAATCGGGGGATACCTTCCCGCATCTCGGGAAAAAGTCTCCCCTCACGTTCTATAAAGATAAAATAATATTACTAATATGTTAATACAACAATATTAAATTATGAATAAATTATATAATAAATATTTTAAATGTATAACTTATTTTTTGCACTAAAAAGGAAAAAATAAATTTTTGTTTCGAACTTCAAAGATGGATGTATGCAATATGCTGTACAGACAGCCCGGTCCGGATCGCGCAAGTCGTTTGTTACAAACGACTCGCGCAAGCTGGATAACATAACTGCGTACATCTATCTATACCCGGCAGGGTAGCGCTATAACTTTTTTGTGCTTTTTCCAATTTTTCACAAATTTGACGCCTTTCTCAATTTCACTCTAATAATACCATACTAAGTGCTTTGAACCCAATATATACATGTTATTGCTAAAAATTGGATTATAGAAGTCTGCCTCCAATATTTGAAAATAAAGAAAAATATGACAATGAACCATGATAGCTTACAGAAAAAGAAGAGAAAAATGATGATGATAAAATTCAAGATGTCGGCTTGCTTAGACGAAATTTCGTTTGAAAATAAAAGCAAACAAGAAAAGTTATGTACTGAGGTTAATACGTCTTATTCTAAATAAGAGAGGCAATTTGAAAATTTTATTAAATATTCTAACATCCCTCATAATGAAAATCCTTTAACTTGGTGGGCAAAAAATGCAGCTATCTTTCCTGAACTGTCAACATTGGCCAGACGTTACATGTCATCACCTCCAAGCAGCATACCCAGTGTGAGGATGTTTAGCGAGGCGGGAATCATATACGAAGAGCACAGAAATAAATTCCATCCGCGAAATGCGGAAAAACTATTGTTTCTTCATCATAATCTCCCAATGTTGAAATTTAATTATTAAAATTTTGACTGCACTTTTATTTCGTTCTTTACTTAAGTAGATTTCATAAAGTTTATAAAATTTTACAAGCTGGTACTGTTAACCAGTCGTCAAGTATAATTATGCATATTATGTAAAATGTTATTTCATGGTTCAGTTTAACTTTTGTTAGGGAATTTTTAAAAATGTTTATTAAAATTAATATATCGTGTCTATGAATGCTTCTTGCAGGCTAAATAGTAAAAGTAAAATATTAAGTTCCATTTAATTTGTTTTTATTGTTATCCTTTTTTGCTCATGAGGGACCCAGCGCCCAGTGCTGGGTAATTTCCGGGTACTGAAAATATGCCGGGTACCGGGTAATTGCCGGGTACCTGGTACATCACTACCAAAAAGAGTAAGCTTACTTTAAGTGAAAATGTTTCCATGATTCATCAAGTTGAGACCCATCCAAATGTGACAAGAATAGAGATGGCAAACCGCTTTAGACTTGCTCCAACTTCTTTGAGCAATATTATCTATCTGTACTCTTATATTTGTGTTTCAATTAATAATAATTTGATATTAATAAACTGCTATTTAGTCTTTAAATTTTAGACTACCCCCATTTTTACTCGATTTAAGGTACAAAAAACTTGTCCCCCAGGCAAACATTAAATGGGGATTCCACTGTATAATGCCTTTTTAATTGATGGAATGAATGATCTGAAGATCCTTATGCGACAGGCATAAGCTGTAATGGTGGGAAATGTGGAAACAGGTGAAAAATCTGCTATGATCAGGATCTTCCACTTGCCGGGCATATCTTCTACCACTGAACTACTGTAGGCATTCTCACCATTTGAGAGGATAGGGATTTTCTTCGATGTATCACCTTGAGGACATCCATTGGGGCTGGTTGATATTAGCATGGTTAGCCCGGCCCTACATAAGAAAATATTCCCGTTCTGAAACAGGAGAATTTGTCAACTATGGTAGTTCAATGGTAGAATTCGATTCCTGGTCATAGCAGATTTTTTCTCGTTTCCACATTTCCTATATTTTTATTGCTAAAAACATCCATTTCTTGGTCTTGAGCTTTTTAAAAGGAAGGAGAAAGGAAGATCTTAATTTAAGGTGCCTACTAAAATACTTAAGTGAGACAAAATATTTGCTCATTATAAGCATGTGTGCATGCATATGTAATATTACAATTAACTGTTGCTAATCCAAACATTTAGCATTAAAATACTTGTTATATCCATTACTTTGTCATAGTCATGCCTGTTATAAGCTAGTTCCACTGTATTTTGAAAGAGTATACCGTATTTACTTAAGGTGATCAAAAAAACTCCGGCTCAAATTAATTTTTTTCCTCCGAACCAGCCCAAAAATAGGAGTGAACAAGGTACACGAGTGCATAAGGTATATGAGTGCGCAGGCTACATGAGTAAATATGGTACATATCATACTAGTAAAGAAGTACTTTTAGAAAGTGTATATATATACAGTAGGACCTCGATAACCGTCGCCATTGATAACCATTGTTTTGATCAACTGTCGTTTGTCGCAAGTGGTAGAAAAAAATGAAAAAGCTGTTACCATTTTTGAATAAAGCGGACGAATAAGAATGACTGCACTGTGACTGAGAAAGAAAGATTGCTATTGCAGTGGTGGGCAACCTTTTCTGCATGGTGGGGGCCACATTGGTGACAGTGAACCCTTCGGTGGGCCGCATTGGGAATGGACAATGGATTATAGTTAAATCGTAAGTTACCTAGAGATTCTTAGGCACCATATGCATTAGCTTTTTAGGGTTAACATTTCAATATTAAAAATCATGATGGAATTCAATCTTAGAAATATCTTTGAGAAAAATCAAAAACAGGATTAAAAAGAACTTACTTGAATCGAGAAATAACATTTACTAAGATGTCACAATTCAACGTTACATATCTTAACAGAAAATAATTTTTGGTAGTTAACTAAAATAAATAAAAAAAGTTTTGAAAACTATGAAAAGCTGGCAGGGGGCCACAAAATTGCTTAATGGGCCGCATCTGGCCCGTGGGCTGCAGGTTGGGCACCCCTGATCTATCGAAATGGTGCGCTGCAGCTTTTCTCGGAGAACATTCGGCCGATCATGTTAAAGTGGAAAAATTTCATTTAAACTGAAATAGTTAAAGACTAATACTATTTAGAATTTTTCCTTCAAATATATTTTATAGTTTATTAAATCTCAGGTGATAAAAATGGTCCCAAAACACAGTGTTAGTGACAATGCTGCTAAAAGGTCCAGAAATGTGACATCGCTTCAAATAAAACTGGAAGTGAATGAATGAAAGTGATGCAAAGTCTAAAATTACAAGCAAACTGAGGCCTAAAAATTCAGTTTTATATAATGCGTGTAAGGTCTTCTTGGATGAATTATTGACCTATGACACTTCCTGTGGGAAAATGTTTCAACTATCGTTGTTTCGCTAATTGTCGGGGATTCCAGGAACCAATTAACGACGGTTATCCAGGTCTTACTGTATATTAAATTGCTGATTCATAACATACCTCTACAACTGAATTATTATTCAGTCTGTATTTGTTTCCTTGCATAATTGGCCGCCCATCTACAAAGATAGGTCGTTTCCCTTCACTAGAAACAAAGAAATCTCCATTGTTCCTCAGCCTGATTGTGCCCTGTCGGCGGGAGACTTTCCAAGCAGGACCCTCAAGAGAGAGGTCCACATCTACTGTCTGATCACGAGTAGAACGACCCACAGTTATCTGGAAAATATAAAAATAAACTCAAAACACAACAAAAGGATTCTATAATAAATCCTATTGATGATAAAATGAAAGCCTATTAAAATCCACATGCTGATTTCATAAAATTTTTATTAAAAATTTTGCAACATTTTAAGTGCACATTTATTTTTTAATTTAGTCAAAAACACCATTATGTCATGATAAGCCTCAGAGACTTCATGCATAAACCACTGCAGCATTATTAATGAAATCCATTTGGAAGTCACAATACATACGTCATTTAATGCACATTCTGCGCAAGTTCCAAAGTTTAAAGTAAATACACTCGAACCATATTACATATCTATTATAGCAGTCGTTCCCAAACATTTTGTAGGTGCAGCACTCTTTCAAGGTAAGCAGAACTTTGTTGCACTGCTATCTTGAAATGTTTTTATATTTTTAAATACCAGTATTACAGCCGCTGGACGCATCCATTTGTTGGTATTGAAGCATGATTTATTATAGTAAAAATTATTGCCCTAATTACCCATTGATACATGCAAACCGTTGATTTATTTACTAAACAAAGCTCTTCACGGCACCCCTCAAAGTAACCTTAGCACCCAGTTTAGGAACCATTATCATAATGTTGCTTCTTATAAAGAAAAGGATGATGTAAAACCTAAGATACTTCTAGAAGAGTTAATGATCTGAAATTTGGCATGATGATAGGTCATAGGGTACAACTGATGGGTAAATTCTGAAACTCCAAAAATTTTCATTTATAGGGGGCTTTTCTGATCCAATTGTTTCATTCTGTCTTGAGCAGTCGAGGTGAACAGATGTGTCTGCAGGGTAGTCCTAAAGTGAAAGGGAAGAGGCAACATGGCTAGCGCAGGTAGCAGCGTTGCAGACATGAAGCGCAAGGCATGAAATAGAAAACTAAGAAATGGAGTACAATGTGCAGGGTGCGAAGAATGGTATCACCTTAAGTGTACCAAAAGCAAATTGGAGGAGTCCATCAAGGACAGCTGGGTGTGTCCGACATGCGCCACCAAAGGGTGCAAGAGTAGACTGCTGGAAGAGAATGAGAAAATCACAGCAGATCTAAAGGAGCAGTTGGGGAAGGCAAAACAGAGGATTGAAGAACTAACGAGAGAAAACACTGCCATAAAGGAGGAAAAAAAGAATGGAGCAGAAAAAGAGGAATGGAAACGGATTCGAGAGGGGAAAGGTGAACACCATGGAGAAAAAAACAAATGTACGAGTGGAGGACCATGTGTTCGAATGATGGGTGACTCTATGATTTGCTTTGCTGGCAAGGAATGCAAGAAAGAGGGTGCAATAGTGGAGTGTTTTTCGGGGATGAGAATCGAACATATGGAAAAAAGGATTGAGAGTTTGGATGATGAGAGGAAAGAGGTGGTGGTGCTGATTCACATAGAAACAAACGATATAAAGAGAGCTAAAACTGACGACTATGTTGTGGGTTTGATGTGGGACGTGCTCGGTGACCAAGAAAAAATTCAGGAAGGCAAAAATTATGGTCAGTGGTTAATTAGGAGGGATGTTTTGAGAAGACGAGTGGACTATATTAATGAAGGTTTGGATTGGGTTCGTCAGAAGCAGGAGTTGTGTTCTGTGGACCCGAACTGTTGGGTGCAGGAGAACGATTTGTGTCATGATGGTTTACACCAGTGGTCTTCAACCTTTTTTGAGTCACCGCCCACTTTTACCATATGTTGTACTTTGAAAAAAGTTCACCGCCCACCCAGTGGTGTATTAAGGGTTTCTGGTGCCCGGGGCAAAGAATAATTTTGCGCCTCAAGTAGCAAAGCGATTTACGGAGGAAGGATGGGGGGGGTGCAAATCGCACCTCGACCCGACAGGTGCTAATATGATATTTTTGCACCCCCCTGAACTCGGCGCCTGGGCAACTGTACCCCCCTGCCCCCCTACACTACGCCACTAAGCCCACCTACCATATCGACTTAACAATAAAGTTTTAAATAAAATAAATGTTTAAAAAGGCAAAATTTAATTATGTTTATTAATCCCAAAACAATTTTAAAATAAGCATTTGTCATACATTTCAATGCGTACTTTGTGTTTGATGCCTACAAACCAGGTAATCAATGTCTGGCTTAAAGTCTGTAAGGGTCATTCGAAGATCTCCTCTTTCTATTATTTGTAAGCAGTTTCTTTTTTTGGACAGGAGATTGCCGACTGCACTAAATCCCTTCTCGACTACATATGAAGTTGGGAAAGCTAACAAGAGCAACGATATTTTCTTCCACAAACGTGGATACAGAGAGGGCATTTTCTTGTTCTGCCAAAGTTATACATATCTACCTTGGTTGAAATTGGCTTTACACTCATCATCATGAATTAATTCTATTATCTCCTCTTGGTATTCAATATCCACATCACACACACATGTGATGAATGGAGTCACTATCCAGGCATCCACTTTCAAGTCTATTACATCGCAAAAATGAGTCATCATATCATTTCTAATGACAGAAAGGTGATCTGCAAACTTGTCTATGTCTTCAGCTGTAAGATCATCTTTGATGTTGTGTAGTTCTGGAAATTGGTAAAATTCTTTTTACAGGATGTTTTTTCTGAATAAATCCAATTTGTCAATGAATACCGAAATAACATTTTTGCAATCAATGAGTGTCCGTGGGAAGAGAGAGTATACTTATCTCTTAATATCGCTTCTCTTTCATTTCGCTGCGTTCCCCATATAATGTATCAAATATCTGAGTGAAGGTATCCCGTTGGAGTTTTTAAACCACTGGCCGCTTTTCGCCATTTCTTTCCTAAATGGCACATACTAGTTAGGATTTCCATATTCTGATAATAAAACCCGGACAAATTTAATTTTAAACCTAAAATGTAGTATAATTTTTTTAAAAAACAAGGTACCTAATTGCTTAAGTCTATAGTATAGTCTATAGATTTTGATGGGCATATCCAGAAAAAATGGGTTTTATTTGCTAAAATCTCGGTAAATTTTAAGAAAATCCGGACGTATGGTAACCCTAATACTAGTGGGATTCGTTAGATGAGATTACCGAATACGGTCTCAGTGGTAATAACAGTGTTAAAAATTTATGATTTTATATATTTGATAAAATTAAACGCTTTGCTACTTCTGCGAGAGACTCCGACCACCCTTATGGGACTTTCGATTTTACAGCAGCATGGATACATTGTCGCTAGTATAGTATGATACTATAGTTAACGACAAACGAGCTGTAATAGTTTTACATAAAATAGTTGTACAGAATGTGTGCGTATCATTAGGCTTTTTTATAGAATTTTATTTTTCAGTGTAAAAATTATAATAGCATATGGTGAGTTCTTTAACGCCCACCAAAAATCCAAAAACGCCCACTGGTGGGCGCTATCGCCCACCTTGAAGACCACTGGTTTACACCTAAACAGAAGGGGTAGTGAGAAATTTGGAAGGTTGCTTAGAAATGTAGTTCAAAATATGAGAGTGGGAAACTAGAAGGTGGAACTGGAGGTGGATTTCTGCAGGCGGAAGGTCAAAGGGAGAAAAGGGACAACGACAGACCAATGGGTGTTGGTCGGAATGAAGGAGAAGCAGAGATAGAAGGCAGCGATTCTGGAGAGGCTGGAAACCCGACACAGCATACAGATAAAGGTAAGGGCTTAACTCTCGAGTACTCGTGTCAAAAATACTCATGTTAGTACTCACGTTGGGTTGAATCGACCCAATGTATTTTTAAGGTTAAAAAGAATGACTGGTTTTCAAGAACATTTAAAAAAATTATTAGAAATGCTAAAACTATTTCAATAGAAAAAGAAAACAAAAAATAAATTATTTTAAATAATTTATTGAAGAATGTTTATGCAAATATTTATTTCAAACCAAAAATTTTAATTCACATCTTCATCTGAACTTACAACCTCCTGAAATCTTGTCCTTCGAAAACAATTCACACAAATGGTAGAATAATGCTCTTGGCAAATATATTTACTACAATTTTGACAAATTGTTTTGGTTTTGCTGTTCTTTTCTGTCTCACACAGTTGGAACACTTATCCTGATAGCACGATAGAGAAATTCCTTTTTCGGGGACCCTTAGGGTACTTTCTGGAGACCAAGGATTACTCTCCCTCTTTCTTCAGATCACCTTGCCAGTCAGTGTACTCTCAGTCAAAGGAAGTATAACAAACATTCCCCTTGCACTCCCATTCACCTCTGAATCTGAATTCCTTTGTTGCCAATGCTATGGCAAAATTTTACTCTTGAACACGTGGCACCATCAAATTTTATGATGGGTTATGACTGAACTGGGAAGCAGTTGGGAAAACCAAGGCAGAGACAGAAAAGAAAGTGGGTAAAAGACCCATCGCTACCCGTTACTCTCAGCCGAAATTTTCTTGCTGCCATCCCACGTGGATTGCTGCAAGGGTGCAATACACAGACTACATATGTACTTATAGATACCACTCAAATATAAGGTGGTTTAGCGAGTTTGCTACTTGTGGAGATTCTAACTAATCGTCAGCAAAAATTGTGTGGTAAAAATGACTTATTTACTCTTCAAAACTGAAAAAATGGTTCATATATGAGAAAAGTTACAAATAATGAATATATAACCATAGAAATTAATCAGTAGCATTACAAAATATAACAGAGCATGAAAACATTTTCTTAAATTTTTCTATCGAGTAAAGTGCAAAATAAATCAAGTTCGCAACATTTTATGTGCGAGTTTCTAGCATCACCTATCAGTTATTTGCTCTTATTCATCATTAAATTTTCAGTGCCGAGCCCATGGACACATGTGACATGTTTAAAACATTGTAAAACTCAGCTACTACGTGAATGAAGTTAGTGGCATTTTAAAATAAAAAGATATGGATGTTTAAAGTTGATTTGGGTTGATTCGACCCAGATGCAAGTACTTGAGGGTTGAGTACTTCAGGTTAACTGTCGGAGTATTTATAACAAGAGGGAAGAATTTATAAAGTTAATAGATGCAAGCAAACCAGATGTAATTCTTGGAACAGAATCGTGGTTGAAAAGTGATATACACTCAAATGAAATTTTTATGATTGATTTTATAGTATACTGAAGGGATTGTAACTCTAGAAGAGGGGGGGATATTTATTTACATTAAAGATAATACTGCAAGTACACTCGAATGGATTAGAAACGATTGTGAATTAATGTGCATAAGAATAGGAAATTCATCTAAAAGAAGGGTATTAGATATTGTTGGCATATATAGAAAACCAAGCGATGATTTAAATACATTGGAAGTTTTAAAAACTCTACGACTCAAAGGAACCTAATAGCAGGATATCTAAATTTGCCATCAGTTAACTGGAAAGGATCATCAGGAGGAGGCAGGATGGCTCAGGAATTAGTAAACAACCTTATCTATGACGGGTTTCGAGCAGGTAGTGGCGCTCTATGAAAGGAATCAGTGACCATGATGCTGTTTACGTAGAAATGGATTGGGGCATTTCGAAATCGAAATAACAGCATTGGTACAGCAATACAATAAAGGTGATAAAACAGGATTTCAAAATTACGTAAGGGACAGTTTTCCGAGGTGGGCAAGTGATGGGGGAAGTGTAGAAGAAATGTGGGTAGAGTTTAAAACAATATTTTCAGTAGGGAATAATAGTCGTCGTCCATTGGTTGGTTGGTTGGTTGGTCACGCTATGCAAACACTAATAACTCGAGAAATAATAATTATAGAACCTCGAAATTTGGTAGGGATGCTTGATTAACACTTATTTAGAGAATGACGAATTTAAATAGCGAAAAATTCCTTGGCTCCTCTCCAAGAGGGGCATTTCCATGTCCCATTACTTTACATGTAAAACGCGATTTTTCGACGTGAGGTCTTCTATTCATTTGGAAATTAAAATTAGAAGAAATTAACACACGACCTTCGGATTTGAACCGTTTTGAAGAAAAATTTATAAAGTTTCTTATTCCGTTCGTCTTTTTTCGCCCACAGTTTGAAATATTCTATGTTAAACGTTTAATTTGCATATATTGTGAAAATCTTGCCATTTTAACGTGATGTTGCTATGTCGACCATTATCATTGTTACACCTCAAATTATGATTACTGTATACATCCTTCTGGGAATAAGCGTGCCTTGAGTGCTTCAATACGAGAGTGGAAGGAAGGGGAGATATTGGCGTGTTTTGTGGAAAATAAGTATATTAACGTAAATATAAAAAATTTTAAGTGTAAACAGTGTCATTTTAGAAAAATTGGAAATAAAAATCATTCTTAAATTAAATTCTTTGTAAACCATATGTGCTTACGAATTTATATTGTTATTCCTCAAATTAATTTCGTAACAATGGCCGAAGTTTGGAAACGAGTATAAATTAAAATTAAAAGGACATTTAAAACTGTTAACAGGCAATTTTCGAAGAAACAACAGTGGATCTTTTAATTAATTGATTTGTTTTTATAAAAGGAATTTTGGTGCTTATTTAATACAGAGTAAGTTCTAAGGCTTATAATCCATTTAAATCTAATAACAGTGGCTATTATAGTTTAAAGAAAGAACTTTATTTATTCACTTTACAGAATGAATTAATTTTAGGCTAGCATTGCCTATTATAAAAGGAGTTACTTTGGAATTTACAGTATGTAAAGTGGAAGTTGTACTGAAATGACTCAAGTATATTTCAAAGCAAAAATCAATTTAAAACTATTGAAAGTTGTTGTTTCGGAAACTGAGAAGTCTAGAGTGGTGAGCGGATGCTAAACGATATTAAGGTACATTTTATTCCAAAATCTATTTAAAGCATTATCAGAGGCAATTGAAGATTGAACAAATTTTTTTGTTACCGGAATTCTGCTTATTTCATGAAATTGAAATGCTAATGCATTAATCCATTAAAATCTGTTAAGAGTGGCTATTTTAGTTGAAAGAAATATACCTATGTACCTACATGGCACTTCTGTTCACTTTTCAGAATGAATGAATTCTAGGTTAACATTGCATATTATAAATGGATTTTCTTTGGAATAAGAAGTTTGTTATGTGGTTTATTTAACTGAATTGAATCAAGGTCTCTTCTAAGTTTGAAATCAATTTAAAACTGGTGAAAGTGGTTGTTTCTGAAAATGAGAAGGCAAGAGTGCTGAGCAGACAATAAACGATATTGAGGTACATTATATTCCAATATCTATTTAAAGTATTATCAGAGGCAACTGAAGATTGAACCAATTTTTTGGAACCGGAACTCTGCTTATTTAATGAAATTGAAATCCTAACGCTATAATCAATTTAAAACTAATAACAATGGCTATTTTAGTAGAAAGAAAGGTACTATTTTATTCACAGGGAATTTCTGTGAGATTTTAGTTAATTAATTAAAACAGACTTATAATATAGAAATATTTCATGGTTAAAACAGTACACAATTTTATTCTTGCAATTTTTACATGTTGCATTGACGAAAATTTAGATTCATTAAACCCGTTGAAATTCAACGGGCACTTATGCTAGTTAGGAATATTGTTTATATAAAAAATAGATAAAAACAATTACATTGTTGCTCCCTGTTAATAAACAACTTTGTTAGTTTTTACGTTGATTGTCATTGTTATCACATACCAACAGGAAAATCTCTAACCTTTCTCAAGTCTCCCACAGTGGAACTGAGGGTTCTCTACTAGATTAAGGTAAGATACAGAAAATACTATGCAGAACATCATAATCACATGGATTACAGATAACAAAATGTTAGACAGCAATAAAGATTTACTTACTTCACGTGAACGCATGAGGTAACGAACTAAGCGTCCTCTCAGAACAGCTAAAGTTTGGTTGTCAAAGTCTGGAGGGGTTATTCCGGTGACACTATCCACTAACACCTGCCAGCGACCAACTTCTCTTTCCAGAAGCCTTATTTCTCGCTTGCACCGTCTAGAGAGACAATCATTAATAACAGCAGTAATCAGGACAAGTAAAATACTTTTAATGTGACTAGTGCTGAGATGAAATTCACAGAATAACTTATTGATAAGGCTAACCTGTCAGCAATGGCCAATTCCTGCTCAATAATTTCATTGGTTGGGTCCCCGAGTTCCCCATCATTCACCATATCCTCGGCATCAGAAAAATTAAGAACATTATCTCCCCTAGGCAGACTCTGCACTGTAAGATAAAAGCATCATAATAAAAGGCACAAAATTATCACATTATACCACTCAAACAATTTATGTATAGAGCTCCAGAAATATGCTCCCCACAGGCAAGTTAAGGAAGGGCAGTGATGAGTAGACTGTTATCCTAACCCACCAGAAAATGATTTATGAATGAGTAGATTTTGTCAAGTGACAAGTAGGTTTAAGTCGTATTTTTTGGGCCCAGTTTATTTATGACCGAAATAATATTATTTACATATGACGGTTCCAGGTCAAAATGTCCAAAGGAAAATGTCCAAAACAAAAATGTCCGAGAAAAAACGTTCAAAACAAAAACGTCCAAAATACATAAATGTCCAAGTTAAAATAAGGTCAAAACCAATTAGTCAAAAGTAATAAAACCCATGATATAAAAATGTTCAAATAACAGCAAAGTCCAATAAGAATTCACAAAAATTACTTCAGAAAATCAGAAAACTAATGTACCATACCTGCCCGAATAGAAGCCGACCCCGGATTTAAGCTGACCACCCAAAAATTTCCACAATTTTTTGGCAAAAACATAAATTTCGTAGATTTTATGCTGAAGTGTGCCGGGCATTCATGCACATCTTAGAATACATTATTCGAGATCGAAGAAATGTGTGGGAGATGGTTTAGTTGTTGACATTTTGAAATATTACTCCGATTAATAATTTTGCGTTGCTGAATAATGTTCCACATTCAGTGACAATAATTTCATTCATCTTCATTTTCACAAAAGGTCAAATATAGCAATAGCGATCTCGCCAAGATATTTTTTCATCCAAGTCTATTTCCAATGAAATTAGCATTTACATTGCCTTAAGAAATACCATTTTTATAATTATACGCATTCCATGTAAAGTTTTACCAAATTTCAAACAGTTGAGCATTCAAAGCCGTCAACGCATTTTGTGTAACCGTCAATTTACACAAGTGATCTCGCCAAGATATTTTAATATACTTATATTCATCGTAGGTCAAATATTTACTTTATGAAAAATATAGTACTATCATTTGAACGTGAAGGCAATGAGAGACTTTGAGATTTAACCATAACCCAAATTTTCCTCGGACTCGCATTTAAGCTGAGGGGTGACTTTTTCATGACAGATTTTGACAAAAAATATCGGCTTGTATTAGGGCAGATACAATATATTATGCATACCAATTGAATATTTAAGAGCAATGTACGCATAACAACGAGAAAGCAAATGAAAGTGACAGACGGAATTCCAAGTAAAATTTATTGAGGAATGTTTTTGTTATCCAAAAAACAAAATAACTGTAATCTGTGTAATAATCTCAAGTAACTAGAAACTTCAGAAACTATTCACTCTGCATTGCTGTCATCTTCTGGGATAACATGAATTTTCAGACGATAACTGATAGCTCGCAAGTAGGCTTTAATATTATTTTCTTCCTTATAATTATTGTATTGGCCTACAATCTCTTCAATTCGTCTTTGGTTGGTTTGATACTTCTTGTTGGTAGGTTGTCTGATGTTTGTGACTCGATCGTATTTGAAGCATTAGATTTTCATTGTCGTGTTGTTTCTGTTGCAAATTTTCAATAAAACACTAAACAGATACGTGGTGGGCAACTAACACAGTACTACAATAATTATTGTAATTATTTTTTATTATCTTTGGAAATTGTTTGTAGGACATTATCGTTTAGGACATTTTGACTTTTGGACAATATTGTTCAATGGACGTTTTTGTTTTGGACATTTTTTCTCTGACATTTTTGTTTTGGACATTTGATTCTGAACCTGTATGATATCTAATTTGTGATAGCCTAAGTACACATTTACACAACTATTTTTTATTAACAATACTGTCACTTCTAAATTACATCTCAAATTGCTGTAACATCTTTCATTCTAGTCCACATTCTTGTACATGGTATACATGATGAATGAGAATTGACGTAACAATAAGCTAATTTACAGAAAAAATAATTTTTTGTCTAATAAAAAATCAAAAGTTTTAGTTTATGGTTTTATAATTGATTGAAAATAAAAACTGAAAATTCAATGAAATATATCCGTAGCTTTCTAAAAAAAAATAAACTTCACAATTTTATAACAATCATATAAAAATAATTTTCTGGTCCAATTTTTGTTCTGATCATCGCAAAAGTAGTCATGTCCCAAAACCAACAATGACAAGAGCATTAAAACATTTTTTTCTAAAGATGATTTCTACAAATATTTTCATTTACAGTACATAGCAACTATAATTTTAAATCAACTTTTAATTTCTATGCTTGTGAATTCCATCTCATTTTATTAGCAACAGTTTTCAATATTTTTGATTAATTTTGATTTGTTAATTCATTGAATTCAGAGAGAAATATCGGAGAGATTGCAATACATCTCAAATGATTTTCAAAATACACCTTTAATTTTAAATTAGATATAACATGTTCATTTTTGTATATTAACTTGCCTGATTGATCTGGTAGTAAGTGATATTGCTTCATCAAAGACCAGTGTGCATGTAAAGCTTTTGGAGTACGTGCTGGGCAGAACACATGAACATTTTGGGTTAAGAGCTCTTGAAATACTTCCAAAGTAGGTTGTGAAGTCTGGAAAAAATATTTAAGCACTTTCACAATAAAAAATCTACTAAGCTCCTTTTTAAAACTTAAAAAATTTTAATTTACCATAAATTTCTAAATATAATTCAAACCCAAATAGAATATGTAAGTTTTCATGAGTGAAATGACAAAATCATTTTATCACCATGCATAATACATATCTAGAATCTTCTAAGTAGAGCATAAAGATCTACCATCACTTAAAAATTTTAAAAATTAACTTTACTGTGTGTGGTAAAAACTGCCAGAGAATAACAATATTTTTAAAACTCCTAAAAAAAGTTCCTCCTTAAGCCTTTTCGTTTATGAAGTTTTTAATATTAGATCCAGGAGAAAACTTATGAAGATTTCACTGTAGATTTTAAAACGCACTACATAGGCATTACTTGCTTTTGAGCATTAACTTGATTTTTGCACTTTTTATTATTATTATCACATTAATTTATTGTATGTAGACACATTTTAACATTTCTATAATTTAATTCTAAGAAAAACAAAATGAAATTTCAACACACCGATTTGATTGTTCCAAGAAGTTCTTCCTCAGCTCGAGAATATGGTGCACGTGCACGGACTGCAGCCACCGTTTCTGGATGTAAGTTTCTCATGGCAGCGACAGCAAGGCGTGACACAGTTGCATCATAAAGCAATGCATACCACCTTGCCTGCACTTCTGCTACAGTGAAGCGACAGGAGAACTTCACAGCCCGATGAACCAGGCGAAGGTCATTTGTCTTCATTTCAAATTTTCATCATTTGCAAAATGTCATAATTTGAAAATTAGTAAATACCTCTCAACAGCTTTAAGATTAAGAACTAGTGAAAAAAATCTGATGTGTCAAGCACATGATTTTCTCCATAAAGAGTAATGAATATGATTGCATTAGCACCTACAAGTTGCTCTTGTCATCAGCATCCTCAAGAATGATTATTGGCAATTACACTTGTGAATAATTTTCACAATGAAAATATAGTTGGAATCACTTTTCACAATGAAAAAACAAGAAGTACAAGCCATTCCCGACTTAGGACTCTAACACATTCCTGAAAATAGCATCGCAAGTCGAATATCAATTTCCCATAGACTTACATGCTATAAATTGAGATACATTCCAGAACCTTGGAAAAATATGTACCAAGCCATATTTAGACTATAACTTAATACAGGTATCCCCCAGTTTACGAACATTCGATTTACAAAAGTTTGCTACAATGAAAGTAATCATTTGGGTAAATAATTCGCTTACTGAAGGTTTTCCTTCGCTATAACAAAGGTAGAGAGCCGCTCCCGCAACACAAGTTTCATATTTCCCATGCCTGGAACACACTCATAGTTCCTGTACCGGTATCGATCACTATATCGATGTTGCACATGTGTTGGCTCGCGAATATAACCAGCAATTTGCAATCATACTTAAATAATTATGGCATCCAAGCACCCAGCACCAACGTCGTCATCTGCCCCAGGAAAGGAATTCATTAATAAAATAGAGGAAGCTTATGTAATCATTAACGAAAATGATCCCAAAATGGAACGGAGCTTAAATGTTGTCCTTGGCATTGAGGAAAAAACTTTCAGTAACAGGGAAATGCATGAAGAAAAGCGACGAAATTTACGACAGCTTTCTCTCATCAGTTTCTTAAACCCTCAACATCTGCCTCTATTGAAGCATTACCTCCACCAGAATCAGCTGACTCACCTCCAGACTCTCCTGCCTCTGCTATCTCCCCTTTCTCTTCCACCAACTATATATATATATAGACTAGCATAATTGCCCATCAATATGACGGGATATCTTTAGTTAACCTTAAAATAGTTGCCTCCCTCCCCCTCTTTCTCTCTCTCCTCCTCCCTCCCTCCCCCTCCCTTCCACTCTCCTTCCCTTCTCCCCGTCACTCCCTCTCCCTTAACTGTAAGAAGGGACTATATAGTCTCAATTTCACCCTCAATAAAGTCATTTGTCTGTCTGTCTCCCTCCCTCTCTCCACCCCTTCCCCCTCATTCCCTCTCTCCTCCTCCCTTCCACCCTCTCCTTTCCTTCTCCCCCTCCCTCCCCCTGCGTTACCATCCCTCTCTCCCCTTGCATTGCCATCCCTCTCTCTCCCTCCCTATCTCGTATTAAAAGCATTCAGAGCACGCTTACACCCATAAGGATTGATACAACAATCAGATTTTGAGGTCTAACAATATAATTAGTCACCAAGGCAACATTCTGTTAAAATGGCAAGATTTCCGTAAAATACGTAAATTAAACGTTTAACATGGGATATTTCGAACTGTGGGTGAAAAAAGATGAACAGAATAGGAAACTTTATAATTTTTTCTTCAAATGGTTCAAATCCGAAGGTCGTAGGTTAATTCCTTCTAATTTTAATTTCCAAATGAATAAAAGTCTGCTAGTCGAAAAATCGCGTTTTACATGTTAAGTAATGGGAAATAGAAATGCCTCCATTGGAGACGAACCAAGGAATTTTTTCGCGATTTAAATTCGTCATCACCTGAAAAGGTGTTAATGAAACATCCCTGCCAAATTTCGAGTTTCTATCTTCATTACTTCTCGAGTTATTAGCGTTTAAGTTAGTGTTATAGACAGAGAAAAGTTAGCGTTATAGACAGAGAATTGCTTTTTATTATAACGGAGAAATATCGCAAAAACCGAATCGGGTTTCGAATAAACCTCGACTTCCGGTTAACTGGTATTGTCCAAAAACTAATCAGTTCTTTATGCTCATACTAAAGTGTTATATATGAAGTTTAGTAATGATATGGTAGGTACTTTTTGAGTTAGAGCGCCCACAATCACATACACACACACGCGCGCACACACACAGCCATCATTCCGAAAATAGTCTAAACGTCTTCTAGGGACCTCAAAACGTGTATTTCCGTTGAGATCTCGAAGTCGATTTTTTTCGTGATCACAATACTTTCCCATTACTATGTATGGAGAAAGTAACAAGAAATGAAGCTGGATTTGGCGAAAGTAATATGATAGGAAATAAAATTATCGTTATATTTGAATGCAATAGGCTCGAAAACGGATTGTTACAAGCGAATATGAATAATTGTTAAGAAAAGCTAATTGTAATTTAAAGAGTATCTACTATATATTTTAAAGAGTTTGTATGTTGTGCTGTAGTAGCTTCACTAAATCCGTTGAAATTCAACGGGAAATTCTGTCAGTGATATATACTAAAAATTTCATAAAAATGAGTGAAAAACATGAAGCATCTATAGCGGAGACATACATGAACTTGAATAAAATATTTTTTAGTTCATGTCCATGCTTTTGGCCAGAATGTCATAATTTCCCTTTATAATGTGTTGAATATTTAAATTTCAGAGCCACTATATCTTAAATAATTAATACAGTAAAACTCGTTTATAACGATCATGCCTAAAACGAAATCTCGTCTATAACGAAGAAATGTCTCGGTCCCTTGAATTTCTCCATAAGGGCATTGGTTAAATTTCTCGAATGTAACGAACACGCATTTTACGAATTCTCGGCTGTAACGAACAAATGTTTGGTCCCGTGGAAAAAATGCCCCATATATAACGAATTTTGGCGAGCAGAGCGATAAGTAATGAATAGTTTCCGCCCGTTTACCGCGTACTTGTTCATAGAGGTCCCCTTCCTCCATCTACCCCTTCCATACGAATTTCCACGCTCCCTTTGTTTTGAAATTGATATTAAAAATGTGAAATGTTTATGTAAATTAATGACCATAATAATAATAATAATTGACCATTTAAAAAATCGTATGTATTAGCAGTCGAACATTTTTAATGCGGCGAAGTTGATAAGCATCTCTTTGCATATGTAAGTACAGCACTGAAGTCGACTCACTACAAATACAGTAAAAGCTGTGTTATCCCGCTATCTTGGGGCTTGTGGAAAGCCGATTAGGAGATTCTCCGGTTATTGGAGCGATTTTCGATATTAACATCGCAAATTTAGCAATAACCAAACAAATTGGGCTTAGGTTCACTATCGTACTCCCCAAACATAACTATGCATGGGGTTTGCATTTTCCATTTTAATTCTTCCACACGTAGTTAGATATAGACACTATTTACCCATTCTTATTTAATACGTTGCTATGCTTACATGCAAAACAAAAAGATTACTGAAAAGTTTAGGGCGTCCGGGAAGTTTGGGGATTACGGCAGTGAACCTGTTCCCAAAATTGAATTTATTGGATTATATCTTTTTTATTTATCTTTATTTACTCTATTAGAAAAGGATGAAATTATTTAATTCTTCTGAACATTTCTGTGAAAACCAGTCATATAATATTTTATCCAGTTCCTCCATTTTTGGCTTATGAAACGTATGACGTTTATTAATTGATTTACTCGTCTCAGAAGATGTCACAAATTTCATTAATTTAGCCTTATGAGCCTTGATATCGTAGAGCGTGGAAGATCCGATGTTGAATTCTTTTGCTATGGCTGCTCTATTTTTTCCTTTTTCAATTCGCTTGATCAGCTCCAGCTTTTGTGTTAGCGCTAAACCAGCCTTTTCTCTCCTGTTCCTTGCTTTTAGGTATTTATTTTGATGCCATATTCAATGGATGGGTAACTTTTTAAATAATAAAAAGCGATAAAACTGGAAATTGTAGAAGTACACCAAAACATCTAGACAATTCAATTGGCTTACGTAACCAAAAACGCCATGCTTACTCGGCAGCCACAGAAGTATACGGAGTAAATATGTAATATATACATCTTATATTTTAAGTGGAAGTTGTGGTATTACACACAAGTCACACAAAAATTCATAAAAAAGAAAAAGAAATACAAAATGATTGCATTTGTGTAACTGCCGGTATCTAAGGGTGGCGGGTTCTAAATAGCCGGATAGCACAGCTTTTACTGTATGTGTATACGTGTTATATGGGCTGTATAGGCCAAAAACCGTTTCTCGTATATAACATAGTCATGCTTATAACGAAGCAATGAGTCGGTCCCCTCAAATACGTATTAAACGAGTTTTACTGTATATTTTGAATATGTTTACAGAATTCACCACTACATGGTGGTGGCGCTGTATACTGAAAATTTACGAAGAAATTAATTATCTACTAAACGTAAGGTTCTACAAAAATTTGTTTCAAGCAAAACTTGAAAGAAATATTATTCTCTACAACTTTGGTCCTCACGAAGATTACCAATAACGACGTTTTTAAGGAGATATTTGATGGAAACTGAAAAAACCGATTATTTATAAATAATTCATAAACAATAACTGCTATGGAAAATTGTTTCAGATGAAAGTTGTAGGAAATTACATTCTCTATAACATTTGTATAGAATTGTATATACAATAATGATGTTTTAACGGAGAAATATCGCAAAAACCGAATCGGGTTTTGAATAAAACTCGACTTCTGGTTAACCAGTAGCATCCAAAAACTAATCAAGTTCTTTGTGCTCATACCAAAGTGTTATATATGAAGTTTGGTAACGATATGGCAAGTACTTTTTGAATTAGAGTGCCCACAATCACAGACACACATACATAGACATCATTCTGAAAATATTCTAAATGTGTCCTAGGGACCTCAAAACGTGTATTTCCGTTGAAATCTCAAAGTCGATTTTTTTTGTGATTACAATACTTTCCCATTACTACGTATGGAGAAAGTAAAAAGGTAAGATTCCAGTATGAACATGATGAAAGAAGGTTCAATTTCTTTGGTCAATTGTTATAAATGCTTCCTACATGCAGTTTCCTGAATAATTATCTGTATCCATTTACGTTGGTAAGTATAAAGATTGATGTTGCTACATCGATCATTTCGCTGATTAAACAGAAGTGCAAAGGAAATAACACTAACTTTTGTCTATTTGTTGGTTTAATTGAAGCTAATTAAATCAGAGGTAACAATGATTGACACCTTGGAAACATCCGGAAGGAGTTAGAAAAATCCACAAAATTTCAAAACAAATTGCGTATTCAGAAAACTTTGACCGTATAACATCTAAACATTGCAAGAATATGATAGTACAGTTATAACCATCGAATCAAGTAAAAAACGAAAAAATTAGTCTATATTTAGGCATTTGTATGAATGAAAAATGGAAAATTACTTGCAAAATTATGGGAAAATAATTATTAAAATAGAAAACAACCCAAGAATTTTTATTGCCATATATTCTATATTAACTGCAGGGTAAAATTATATACCTATGCAAAGTTTTGTGCTGATAACTTCAAAAGTGTGGATTTGTATAGCGGACAAATATAATCTGAATTTCACTTTTATATATAAGATAATAAACATTTTTAAGACAAAACAATCAATAAATTAATACAGGCCATTCCCGACTCACAACTCTAATGCGTTCCTGAAAATTGCATTGTAAGTTGAAAATCAATTTCCCATAGACTTACATGTTATAAATTGAGATGAGGTCCAGGATCTTGGGAAAAATATGTATCAAGCCTTATTTAGGCTATAAATTAATAGTTTAAGAACAATGAGTGTTATGTATTGCATAATAAACATTTTTGAGACAAAACAATCAATATATTAATGACTACAATGCAGACGAGTCATATCATTCAACTGAATATCGGTCGAAAATATGCACAAGAAAGTAGACTCGGAGTGCATTGGATTTCAAATATTGTATATCTGGGATACGACGTCGATTTTGAGGTATCAATGTATTAATGCTGTAAGTTGGGAACAAAATTGTTATCTGTTGCTATGGATAACAATAGTGAAGCTCGATTAAAATTATCATTGGTGATGATAGGACTGCTGCCAATATTTACAAGAAAATGTTTACAAAATATGATTTTAGGTGGCTTTAGGGTAGGGTGACCAGGCATTCCGGTTTGCCCAGATTTGTCCTGGTTTTCCGAGTTTTGTCCTGGTGTCCCGATTTTTTTCGGGACACATCAATGTCTTGGTTTTTTACTTTCTCCATACGTAGTAATGGGAAAGTATTGTGATGATGAAAAAAATCGACTGTGAGATTTCAATGGAAATACACGTTTTGAGGTCCTTAGAACACGTTTAGACTAATTTCGGAATGTCTGTGTGTGTGTGTATATGTGATTGTGGGTGCTCTAACTCAAAAAGTACTTGCCATATCTTTACCAAACTTCATATATAACACTTTAGCATGAGCACAAAGAACTGATTAGTTTTTGGACAATAACGGTTAACCGAAAGTCAAGGTTTATTCGAAACCCGATTCAGTTTATGCAATATTTCTCAGTTAAAACATCATTATTGTATATACAATTCTATACAAAGGTTATAGAGAATGTAATTTCCTACAACTTTCATTTGAAACAATTTTCCATAGCAGTTGTTGTTTAGGAGTTATTTATAAATAATGTCTTCGGTTTCCGTCAAATATCTCCTTAAAAATGTCATTATTGGTAATCTTTGTGAGGACCAAAGTTGTAGAGAATAATATTTCTTCCAGGTTTTGTTTGAAACAAATTTTCGTAGGACCATCCATTTCGGAGATATTCAACTTTTTCGTAATTTCCAGTATACAGCGCCACCACCATGTAGCAGTGAATTCTGTAAACATATTCAAAATATAATTTATGGCAATAAGGACGACTGTATTCTTTTACAATATGAAATGATAATTTTGCCTCATAATGCTATTCATAATAATTTAAATATCTATATCCCAAATATGGAGAAAGTCATGTGTTGGCCACATCAGATTTTTTTTCTTGTAACAGTGATGGTATATGCAGTAGTTTTTTTATTCCCGTTTATAGGAAATTATTTTGAAAACCAAACTCGATATTCCAAATACTATTTTATAAAAAGCATTTGCATTTAAGTGCTGGAAAATCAAAGACTCACGGTATTTCACTAAGAGCTGATTCTAAGAAAATACGAATTTTCTTATCCACAATTTTCAGTTCACTCAAGTTATATAAGAAACTAAAATATTCACTGTGGTTTTTGAGTCGCTGAAACCTCTCCTTTATCAAAGAAATTGTTTGATCCAACACAATATAAAAAAAATTACTCAGAAATAATCTTGGGAATTATGAAAACTTGCATCAACCTGTGCAGATACTGTTGCCAGTTCTCGTGCATCTATAATTAATGAATTTAACCCTATTTCTGACCTACAAGCTCCGAAATATTGCTGAATCTGCTGAAGAGAATTTATTGAAGCTTT
Organism: Uropetala carovei; assembly: GCA_036926305.1. NCBI lineage: Eukaryota > Metazoa > Arthropoda > Insecta > Odonata > Petaluridae > Uropetala > Uropetala carovei. Next base: position 589,136 of record JAXCHB010000027.1, read on the forward strand.
CATATTCACGAATGGACTATGCAACAATTTACTTACTCCATTTATCTTAAATGCCAAACTGTTGAGAAAAGCAAAAACAATGTCTTTTATAAATTACATGAGAAAATTAATCTCAATTTACTAGATGTTAGATGTTCGGCATATATTTTGTATAATGCTATGCAGTCGGGAGCTGAGAGATTATCTTGTGATGTAGAAATGGTCGTGGTAAAAACACTGTCATACTTTTCAACTTTTGCAGTATGTACCGAGCGACTGAAAAATGTTTCTCTATTAGATTTGCAGTATGAAAAGTTATTGACCCATTCAAAAATTCGCTGGTTAAGTTTATACAACGCAGTTGATAGAGTATTAAAAATGTTCTAAGCACTGAAAGCATATTTATTTTCAGAAGAAAAGTCCGCTAAATGTATTGTGAAATTTTTTGAATCACCAGTAAATGAAGCATACTTCCATGCAATGCTTAATATTCTTGGTTTATTTAATAAACAAATTCTAAAAATTGAATGTTCGCAAAATTGTGTAATAGTGATAATGAATTACGCGCATGAAACGATTGGCATGCTTACATTACGTATTAACGAAAAATTTGTTCCTTTGAGTGTCCTTGGAGTTTTATCTGATAATAATATTCAGAAGGATGAAATAGAATCATTTAAAGAGGAAATATTTGACATATACATAACAACCTGTGACTATCTAAAAAATCTGATGTGGCCAACACATGACTTTCTCCATATTTGGGGTATAGATATTTAAATTATTATGAATAGCATTATGAGACAAAATTATCATTTCATATCGCAAAAGAATACAGTCGTCCTTATTGCCATAAATTACGTATATTTTGAATATGTTTACAGAATTCACCGCTACATGGTGCTGGCGCTGTATACTGGTATTAAGAAAAAGCAAAATATCTCTGAAATGGATGGTTCTACAAAAATTTGTTTCAAACAAAACTTGGAAGAAATATTATTCTCTACAACTTTGGTCCTAACGAAGATTACCAATAATGATTTTTTAAGGAGATATTTGACGGAAACTGAAAAATCGGTTATTTATAAATAATTCCTAAACGATAACTGCTATGGAAAATACTTTCAAATGAAAGTTGTAGGAAATTACATTCTCTATAACATTTGTATAGAATTGTGTACAATAATGATGTTTTAACTGAGAAATATCACAAAAACCGAATTGGTTTCGAATAAACCCTGACTTCCGGTTAACCATTATTGTCCAAAAAATAATCAGTTCTTTGGGCTCATGCTAAAGTGTTATATATGAAGTTTGGTAACGATATGACAAGTACTTTATGAGTTAGAGTGCTCACAATCACATACACATACAGACACATCATTCCGAAAATAGTCTAAACGTGTTCTAGGGACCTCAAAACGTGTATTTCCGTTGAAATCTCGAAGTCGATTTTTTTTGTGATCGCAATACTTTCCCATTACTACGTAAGGAGAAAGTAAAAATGGGTTGAACCCTTACTGAAATTGAAGTATATGGAATGGATGCTATTAAAAAGTTCCCCAGTTTGAGAAGAAGTGCAAAGTATGTGTGAAAATGTTATTGACATGGGCTTTCAAGTTGACGAAAGTTTATTATTTAATCTATTTTCATTGCTTAAAAATTTGATTTCAAAAGAGATGAAAGGAATGATGAGTGGCTTAATAGATCTTGCTACAGCCGGTGATAATATTTTTTTTTTTTAAATTTGAATTTCTAGAACAGACCTCAGAAATGGAGAAACTATGTAACTATCTGTTTGCCGTTCCAGGACACAATGGAAATGTGGAAAGAATATTTTCACAAATAGAAATTCAATGGTCTGATGAACTAAACCGTTTGGATATAAAAACCATCAATTCCATAATGATGTGTAAATTCAACTTTAATATGACTTGTAAAAGTTTTTATCACATGATTAAAAATGATGAAAATTTGATCAAGGCACGCAGAAGTATGTACTTTAAAATATGATTGAAAACACAATTTTCACCTAATATGTTTTATTGTAATACTGCTTAATTAATCACGAAATATGTAATTTAATTGTTATTTCAATACATTATAGTTTATATATTCTTTTGTAAACATATTTATTTGATTTTTAGAATATTCAAGAAAAAAAAATCAAAATACCCATTGTCCCGTTTTTTTAGAAAATGTCCCGGTTTTTCCCTTTCAAAACTTGTTTCGTCCTGGTTGTTACCAAAAGCAACATACTTTGCAAATTGAGTCAGATAATTGAAATATCTCTTAAACAATCCATTTTACAAAAAAATGTTTCAAACAAAACTTGTAAAAAATTATATTGCCTACAACTTTGATAGTAACAAATATTTTCATAAATGAAGCCTAAAGTAAATATTAGGGAAAAAATGGAAAAATATCATGAGTAAACCTCCACTTCTGGTTGACTCAGTGAGCGATTAAGTGAATGTATGTGTAACAAGAGGTTCCTGGAAGGAATTACAACCTCTAAGCCTGTAAATTTATATTTTGCTAACATTTATTTTTACTGTTTTCTAACCCTCTTCTTTGACACTTTGTTCTTTTATTTCTTTACTTTCCTTCTCAGCATGTCTCTAAATCCTGAATTTTATGGTTGAGGAGACAATTTTACTTTAACTTGCTTTTTAGAGGAAATAAACATTGAAAAAGTATAACAAAATATTATGGAGCTGGTTTAGAATAGGTAATGTACCACTAGCACCATAGCTGGCAAGAAAATGAACTATGTAGCACTTGAATCATATACATTCTTTACGCATAGTAGTTTTCAAATGACCAAGTTACCACACAATTGCCTAGCTTTGGCACCCTGACTAGAACCATATCTCCCTGCCCATCCTGGAGATATGGTGCCCGAAGCAGAGCAAACATAATAAGGATTGATATTTGGGCAACAGTATTGAGACTGAGTCATGCTGGGCGCCTTCAGCATCCTGACGGAATTCATATCTCCCTCTCCATGGCAGCAGAATAGCACAACACTGCAGAAAGAGATCCGTAGTTCTAATTCCAACCAATAGGGGTGCCACAGGTACATCACCTATACTAAACTTTAGCCAATACAGTGACTCCCCTACTTACACAGGTCTGAGTTACACGGATCCATAGATACACGGATACATGACAACTTATCAGCGTGCTCCGTTTTTAGTTCAACTGCCACTCAATAGATGGCGGTACTAGTACAGTAATCCCTCGATATACGAGCAATTGGTTTACAAATTTTCACTAATACGAGATGCACAAATTAATACCTGATTTTCAATTTACGAGCCAATTTTTGCTTATATGATCTCCTTCCTCTCGCAAAACGATCGTTTTTCCCGGCACCTATTCTCGGCTTTCGTCGGTTCCCGAATCTTCTCGAATGCGCAGAACGTCACGGCATCCCAAATTTAATGATGTAACTATTGTTTATAACATTAATAACATGATGTATTATGAAAGTAATTTTCGCCTGACGAGCAGTTTTCGAGGAACAAATTAAGCTCGTAAACCGAGGGATTATTGTACGCTGACGCACAGCTGACAGTGTCGCATTCGCCATTTGGATTTGTTATCCCGTGGGTGAAAGTTGTCTCTTTACTGTACTGCTCTTCATAAACAAACTATAAACCCGCGTCACGTAAGCACTACTTTTTTAGCTTTAACTATTCATTGAAACGAACGAATATGTCAAAAAATATATCGTATTTAAGCATTGTTGGACTTACACGGTTTTCAACTTACACGGCGACCTTCGGAATGAATTAACCGTGTAAGTCGGGGACTTACTGTATTATTATTACAAAAACTTCATTTGGCTTAGCTTAGTACTGCTCTTGTTAGATGACTGAATAGAATGGCTTACAAAACACAATGCCCAAATGGAAGAAGAAAATAACAGGAAGAGCATTATAGGGTTACGTCTACAGTTTTTCAAACGTGAAAGTAAGCCTAAGAGCCTGGGCCTAGATCTAGATAAATGTCTGTCTACTCTTTGTCCGAGGTCTCCCCTACACTGTCTTTGGCATTCTTGCCTTACTCTGCCATGACATAATTATTATAGGGTGTTCTCATCCCAAGTGCCAAACTCTATATAAAATATGAACTCTAAAAGCTGTCTCGGAACTAAGCAGGACAAATACGGTATGGTCGTCCACGAGTGAACACATTTTACGGCATTCTCCGGGCACGTGGATGGTGGATTAATTTTGAAAATGAGATTTAAAAATTATGTAAAGAGTAAACAAAACAAATGAAACATTACCTGCTGTACACCCACAATAAGGGCTAAATCATCAGTTGGCTTCCATCGACCCAAATCTCTAGTCGCAACTCCATGAGAGCCATGTGCACCATGACGTGGGCCACGCCTACTTCGCCTTGGGCCACCGCTTCCCCCAACTCCACTCCCTCCACCACTACTTTTACTGGCTGACAAGCGTCTTCTCACAGGATCTGGAGTAGGAGGGGGAGCAAGGGGCAACATTGGAGGAAGCAGAGCTCCACCCCCATCTCCTTCTGTAAAAGCAAAAGCCACACTGAAAGACTAGAAATGTACAATAAGAACAAATAATGATCATTATTTAAATATGGTATTTCGACACTGCACAAAACCTAAATTATGGGGTTAAAAAAATTTGATACAGATCAGATGTTCTATATGCACACTGTTTTCCAATTGGGGGACCTTGTGACTTCAAACAACTTCAGCGCTAGAATGCTTCTGTCTAAATCACAAAGCAAGGGAGGAGAGAAACTCGGTGCCAGCATTAGCCTACTCTTAACAAGGAATACCAAGGAGATCAACGGCTTTACATCCCTTCCAAAGGATTTGCGTGTTCTCCTCATAACCACGCAAATAGGAGGTTGGGCAACCCGGTTCGCACTGAGTTTGCTAAGCGTAACAGGCCAGCGCCCGCACCACTATGCCACAGCTTCCCCTTATGCACACTTATTCACTACTGCCAGTTTACTATTATATTATTCTCACTACATTACACTAAATTAAATTCCTTGGTCTTTACCTCAAGTACCAGCTAAATTGGAAAAAAACATTAATCAATTTGTGATCCGCCATATGCACTCACGCATATACTGTATCTGTCCGAATAGAAGCCGACCACGAATTTTAGCCGACCCCCCAAAAATTTCCACCATTTTTTGGCAAAAATGTAACTTTCGTAGATTTTATGCTGAAGTGTGCCAGGCATTCTTGCACGGCTTAGAATACATTACAGGCAACCCCCTACTTTTGTACACATACGTTCCTGAAAACGTGTACAAAAGTCAAACATAGATTTACATGTTATAGGGGGTTCCGTTCCCAGAGAGCCAAAAAATATTATAAAATCTCTAATTATGGTATAAATGTTTAGTTTTTTGAGCAGGGGGTTTTTAGACACAATCGTCAATTTTATAATATAGAGAGATAGGGCAAAATGCAATAAAATATTTAAATAATTGCACAAATAAACACTGCTGTACAGATAAAGATGCTGACGCGGCGGAAACTGGTGGCCTGGTGACTGGCAACCAGCAGCACTCGAAATATTCATTCGTCATTTCGCTGATGCACGAAAGTCTGAATTCGTCATACAGAAGACAGTATAGGGGTGTCAATGCATAATGAATGATAGTGCGAGTTTTTTTCATTAAAGCATTTTGCTATTTTCATAGTTTTTTGTAATATTGCCTAATCATGGCCCTAAAGAGAGTGATGATTGAAATGAAAGAAAAGTCGGTAAAAAGGGCGAAAAAAGTGATGAGTTTGGAGAAGAAAATTGAAGTTTTAGATAGGCTTCATCAGTTGGTAAATTACTTGGTGTGACGGAGTCCACAATAAAATCGATAAGAAAAGTGAAGAAGCAATTAGAGCTAATGTTGCAAGTGGTATTTCAACGAGTACAAAAGTCTTTTGTACCTAGGAATCCATATGTAGAGAAGACAGAGAAAGCTTTAAACCTGTGAATCGAGACCCAGTCGTCCTTATTGCCGTAAATTAGGCATATTTTGAATATGTTTATAGAATTCACCGCTACATGGTGGTGGCGCTGTATACTGAAAATTTGCGAATAAGTGAATTATCTACTAAATGGAAGGTTCTACAAAAATTTGTTTCAAGCAAAACTTGAAAGAAATATTATTCTCTACAACTTTGGTCCCAACGAAGATTACCAATAATGATGTTTTAAGGAGATATTTGACTAAAACCGAAAAAACCGATTATTTTATATAATAATAGCCGTCATCCATTGGTTGGTTGGTCACGCTATGCAAACGCTAATAACTCAAGAAATAATAATGATAGAAACTCGAAATTTGGTAGGGATGCTTGATTAACACTTCTTCAGAGAATGACAAATTTAAATCGCGAAAAAATTACTTGGTTCGTCTACAAGAGAGGCATTTCCCATTACTTAACACGTAAAACGCGATTTTTCGACGTGCAGGCTTTTATTCATTTGAAAATTGAAATCAGAAGAAATTAACAGACGGCCTTCGGATTTGAGCCATTATGAAGAAAAAGTTACAGTTTCTTATTCCGTTTGTCTTTTTTTGCCCACAGTCCGAAATATTCCATGTTATACGTTTAATTTGCAGATTTTGTGGAAATCTCGCCATTTTAACATGATGTTGCTATGTCGACCATTATCATTATTACACCTAAAATTATGATTATTGTATACATCCTTCTGGGAATAAGCGTGCCTTGAGTGCTTCAATACGAGAGAGAGGAAGGAAGGGGAGAGATTGGCGTGTTTTGTGGAAAATAAGTATATTAACGTAAATATAAAAAATTTTAAGTATCAACAGTGTCATTTTAGAAAAATTGGAAATAAAAAGCATTCTTAAATTAAATACTTTGTAAACCATACCTGCTTACGAATTTATATTGTTACTCCTCGAATTAATTTTGTAACAATGGCCGAAGTTTGGAAATGATTATAATTAAAATTCAATTAAAATTAAAAGGACATTTAAAACTGTTAACAGGCAATTTTCGAAAAAACAACAGTGGATCTTTTAATTAATTGATTTGTTTTTATAAAGGGAATTTTGGTGCTTATTTAATACAGAGTAAGTTCTAAGGCTTATAATCCATTTAAATCTAATAACAGTGGCTATTATACTTTAAAGAAAGAACTTTATTTATTCACTTTACAGAATGAATTAATTTTAGGCTAGCATTGCCTATTATAAAAGGAGTTACTTTGGAATTTACAGTATGTAAAGTGGAAGTTGTACTGAATTGACTCAAGTATATTTCAAAGCAAAAATCAATTTAAAACTATTGAAAGTTGTTGTTTCGGAAACTGAGAAGTCCAGAGTGGTGAGCGGATGCTAAACGATATTAAGGTACATTTTATTCCAAAATCTATTTAAAGCATTATCAGAGGCAATTGAAGATTGAACAAATTTTTTTGTTACCGGAATTCGGCTTATTTCATGAAATTGAAATGTTAAAGCATTAATCCATTAAAATCTGTTAGGAGTGGATATTTTAGTTGAAAGAAATATATGTACATGGTACTTTTATTCACTTTTCAGAATGAATGAATTCTAGGTTAACATTGCATGTTATAAAAGGATTTTCTTTGGAATAAGAAGTTTGTTGTGGTTTATTGAACTGAATTGAATCAAGGTCTCTTCTAAGTTTGAAATCCATTTAAAACTGGTGAAAGTGGTTGTTTCTGAAAATGAGAAGGCAAGAGTGCTGAGCAGACGATAAACGATATTGAGATATATTATATTCCAAAATCTATTTAAAGTATTATCAGAGGCAACTGAAGATTGAACCAATTTTTGGAACCGGAACTCTGCTTATTTAATGAAACTGAAATCCTAATGCTATAATCAATTTAAAACTAATAACAATGGCTATTTGAGTAGAAAGAAAGGTACTATTTTATTCACAAGGAATTTCTGTGAGATTTTAGTTAATTAATTAAAATAGACTTATAATATAGAAATATTCGATGGTTAAAACTGCACAATTTTATTCTTGCTATTTTTACGTTGCATTGACTAAAATTTAGATTCATTAAACACGTTGTAATTCAACGGGCACTTATGCTAGTTTATAAATAATTTCTAAACAATAACTGCTACGGAAAATTGTTTGAAATAAAAGATGTAGAGAATTATATTTTCTAATTTTTTGTAATGTTCAATGTATACAATAATTATGTATTATCGAAGAAATATCGCAAAAACCGAATCGGGTTGCGAATAAAACTCGACTTCCGGTTAACAAGTATCATCCAAAAACTAATCAGTTCTTTGTGCTCATACCAAAGTGTTATATATGAAATTTGGTAATGATATGGCAAGTACTTTTTGAGTTAGAGCACCCACAATCACATACATCCATACACACGCATGCACGCACACACAGACATCATTCCGTAAATAGTCAAAACGTGTTCTAGGGAACTCAAAACGTGTATTTCCATTAAAATCTCAAAGTCATTTTTTTTCGTGATCACAGTACTTTCCTTATACTACATATGAAGAAAGTAAAAAGAAACATTTATATACTACTAGTTGAAGTACTCCTCTTCGCTCGGGATAAGCCATGGATGACGTCATCATTTTTGAGACAGACACTGTGGGTGGCAGGGGATGAGGCGGTTAATGAAAGTGAATTTAGATGTTTTCCAAAACGTTTTTGTATACAATGTTGACCGCCTTGCCAATCGGTACGTATATAAACAAATTTTGTCCATTCGACACCCTAGAGCACGCGACGTAGAGCTGCCCGTGTGAGAAGCATTGGCTCTCCAGACGGATGCCTGCCACCTTCATTGTCTGTCCTTGCGACTTATTGATGGACAAGGCCAATGCCACCTTGATGGGAAATTGCAGCCGCTTAAACTGAAATGCAAGTCTGTCGGTATAATCGGAATGCGCGGTATGAGAACGTCCTCTCCCTTCGCACATCCGGTCAAAATGGTGGCCTCTACAATGTTGCGTCTTATTTCCTTCACCCTCAGTCTCGTGCCATTGCACAATCTGGTTGCATCCAAGTATCGCAGCAGCATTATGGGGATGCCAACCTTCAGTTTGAGCTTGTGGGATGGGACGCCCGACAACTCCAATCAATTTAAAAACTCGACCAGATAATTACCTGTCTGTTAGTGGCTTTGAAATTTTAGATGAAGAAGCAGTTTTGGAGTGGTTTAATTCAGACAAAAATTTGACAGGTCATGAAATGTTGAGTGATGACGAAATAGCACGACGGGTTATGAACGAAGAATCGAGCCCAACCCCAAACAAAGACCCAGAAAAGGATTTGCTGCCGACAAACAAAATCGGTCACAGTGCCGCTTTGTCTCATGTTGAGGCTCTACTTGACTACGCGGAGCAAGAAGACGACGTCGCTCTTGCCAATAAGATGATGCTGCGTAATTTACGCCAACCAAGGGATTAAGCAAACTTCCTTGCTTTCCTTTTTCAAAAAATAGTAAGTTTGTTTAAACTATGTACCTCTATAAATTTACATTTAGGTTATATTTTTAAATTTTTCTTTCATTTTGTGGATTATCCGGGGTTTCGATTATCCGGGGAACTTTACTTCCCAACCTGCCCAGATAATTGGGAGTCTACTGTATACGCTCGTGTCCCCTCCACTGGCCTACCCACCATCGGCAATAGGATAGGACTAAACCTTCCTAAAATGGCACGCCGCCATTTTGTTTCAAGATGGCGGATGAAATTTAGAATATACTTTTTACTATTTAAATAGGCCCACAGACCATGTCATGAAATTTGGTTAGAATTGGACTAACCGTTTCTGAGATAGCAGGCCGCCATTTTTTTTCAAGATGGCGAACAAATTTTATTTAAAGCGTATGTGTTAAGTGAGTGTCCCAGCTATGTCAATACAAATTTTCAGCTCTATCGGTGCAGTAGCTTTTGCGTGACTGTGTAGCAGACAGACACCACTTCATTTTTATTTATAAGATAAATGAAAATCGCAACTTAAAAAATTTATTTTATTTGAAGGGTGATAAAAAATTATGTAAAACAACACCAGGGCCATAAATAGTAATAATAAGGTAACAATAAAACATTAAGAGGCAGACTGCGCATAAGAAGTGTCATCTAGTGTCTAAACGTTGAACTAGGTAGTGTGAGCCACTTAACCCCTAAGTACCTTCTAGCAAATTCTATAATTCAATTATAACTTTTAGTTTGTAAAACAATCACCTTATTCACAGGTTGAAATTCAATACAATTAACCTAAATACACCATCATTTATACAGCTACACCATGTCTTTTGTCTCAAATCCTTCTTATGATATCCACTTTACCTGGGATTAGCAAATAACAGTGATTAAAAAGCTGAACGTGAGAAGAAAAAGCATACAAATGCCATATTTACTGGCATGATTCTCTCCTGCACAAAATTCTTTGACCATGATTTTTAGATGTGAAAGTTAGAAAATTTCAATCTTGGCCTAACCGTTGCACCCCATTTTTACTTTCTCCATATGTAGTATAGGGAAAGCATTGTGATCACGAAAAAAATCGACTTTGAGATTTCAATGGAAATACACGTACTGACATCCCTAGAACACGTTTAGACTATGTTCAGAATGATGTCTGTCTGTGTGTGTTTGTCTGTGGGGATGTATGTGTTTGGGGGCGCTCTAACTCAAAAAGTACTTGTCATATTAACACCATATTTCATATATAACACTTTAGCATGAGCACAAAGAACTGATTAGTTTTTTGACAATAACAGTTAACAGGAAGTCGAGTTTTATTCTAAGCCCGATTCCGTTTTTGCGATATTTCTCCGTTAAAACATCATTATTGTATATACAATTCTATACAAAGGTTATAGAAA